>CM029014.1:195868925-196468925 GCA_016801055.1 Panax notoginseng
TGCGCTTTACAGATTCCCACCAGTAATCTGCTCTCCTCGTAACATGAAAGTGGCAAAGGGAAACCTTTTGCTCCTCAGAGCATCCCATACATCAAATATCTTGGTGATCTGCTTTATCCACGTCTCTTCTGCCTTAAGTGGTTTTGGCTCTTCAATAAACTCTGGTGGTCCAGCTTCTGAACTGTTTAGCGGTGACCATCCGAGAGTTACCAGTGTTTTCACCTGCATTTTGAATAGGAGCCACTCTCTCCTGATGTTGCATGAATTCCATAAAGTCTCTGAACATCCCATCATTCATTATTTGATCGGTGTTAAATTTTACCTGAGGATTATTATCTTCCTATTGCACATTAACACCTGGGTATTAATCGTTGGACTCAACGGTCTCATGTGCTTTATTGCTTATCTCAATATTTTCGGATGCCATTATCAAATAGTGCAACAAAACAAGGGTTAATTGACATGTCACATATTATCCCTATACTTTGACCGACCAAATAAATACCAAATAAACTTATGTAGGTCATACTAGCGAAGGAATTTCCCGTCTCTCCCCTCCTAGTTCTAGTATCACATCTCTGCTAGGGATCATATCCCTAAACTTTGATACCAACTATGACGCCCCCAAAATAGGTACACATCACCCATTCTAAGTTGCCAAATACATGGTACAGAATACAAATACAACTTAAATATACAACATGAGTTGTGAGTTTTAATACAAATATTGTCTTCTAAACAGTATTCAAACTCAAAATAAGTCCTCAACACTATCACACAATTTCACAGAATAGTAGGACTACTAATGCACCATCTCGAACCATCACTCCGTTTCCCAACCAGTCCCAGCTATGTTCTCATTTCCTGAAGAGAACAATGAAAGCAAAGGGTGAGCTCAACTAGCCCAGTAAGAAATATTATGACTAAGATAATGCATAATAAATTATCGTTAGCCTTCAACAGTGTTAAACTGATAAAATATAATAAACATCAAGTTTAACTGCAGTGGAACAACCAATCTATTATAAGAGTTTAAATTGAGCATGATATCTACTATCTTCTATGATTTAAGAGTTTATCATCAATTTTATCATGAGACTCAGTTCAATAAATAGTATCACAACCACGAATTATCCATGCACTACGGGCCAATGATATTCGTGTTTTCACCAATGGTCATGATCATACCGAATAATCCCTAGTCATGATCATACCAACAACTGTCCATCAATGTACTACGGGCCACTGAGGACTTTTACCACATCATTTGTAACATTACGGGTCATGATTATACCGAATGATTCATGGTCATAATCATACCAACAACTGTCCATCTATGCACGTAAGTCAAAGATGACTATCATCACAATATAAGCATGAGGATGATGACAATGATATAAGAATTCAATTAAATAAAAGTAAAGGATAAATTTTAATGATTTATAATTTAATTTATCCTGAATTCAATAATGTCCAAATTGTCAACATGATACTGCTTTGTGGAGTAAAATTCAAGAATAATATTGTATCAAAAAATGATTTGGACCGAAAAAAATCAATTTTTTTATGAATAGTACTCCAGATAAATAGTACCTGAGTGAATAGTACCCTGTGAATAGTACTTCAGGAATAGTACCCCGTGAATAGTACTTTATGAATATTACTTATGAATAGCTTCATAAATAGTACACATGAATAGTACTTTATGAATAGTACTCGTGAATAGTACTTTGTGAATAGTATCCCATAAATAGTACCGTATAAATGAATACTACTACTCATGGACAGTACTCCGGCATGAAAAGCTTAAAATTTAACAAGAATGTGTAGAAAATATCATTGTGAAACGATACTAGATGAAGCGCAAATTTCAATGATATTCTATTAATTTCACGGAGTATAGAAGCAATACTTAAACAAAATGAGGGTATATTCAGGAATACGAGACGAAATAATATTACTCACATACTACAGAGTATAGAAGATGATATTATTCCTTATGAATACTGAAAAACATAATATCTCTTACCTCTAAAGAAGACTGGATACTAGAATAGTGAGGTAGCAGACTTCTCTTCTTCTTTCTCTCTATAGCTTCTCTCTCTATAATTGCTCTTGTGAGTCTTAGTGAATTGGTGAGAATGAAAGAAGAATGGGCTTCTATTTATAGGATAATATAGTTTCGATAATTGCACGTTTTGGGGCTCAAAAATTTACAGTCCTTCATCTTTTCCTTCATTTTTAATTTAGTCCTGCAAGTATTATCAAACATGCACCACCTCCCCTAATAGTACACACATGTTAACAAATAGTTTTATACATGTGAAAAAAATAATTACAGTATAGTACCTTCATCTATACCTCTATTTTTAATTTAGTCATGCAAGTATTATCAATCTTACACCACCGCCCCTAATAGTAATGCATGTGAATCAATAGTTCCATTTATGTGAGCAAATAGTTATATGCATGTAAACTAATAGCAATTAATTGTTCATTTATCCGATTGGTCAATATAACCTCTAGAAATCAATTATTATCAAAATAAATGTCGATTTTCACTAACACAAATAATTCCAACACAATGAAAATATTAATTTCATCTTTAATCAATACGAACTTATTCATTATTAATATTATAACTCACAATATTTAACACCCAGATCATTTCCAGGAAAGATGGGGCTTTCTAATAAGGATTTCTCCCTATTGGCGCGCAATTAGGTTACCAAACCTCTCCTCGACAAAACTTTCTAGACATCGTCAATATTGCAAATAATAATATGAATAACTTTTGTCGTCTCAATAATTGATTTAATAATGATAAATATTTTGCAGATGATACTGTGACAATAATTGAATCAATAATATGAGAGATATTATGCAACAATTACTGTAGCAATAATTGAGTATAACTGAGTGACTTCTCACGTAAGCATCAATAATCAATACCGTGTGCTACTATGCAACCGCGCGTATTACTGTACTGTACTTTTACTACTGGGTAGTTCAACAGTTTAACGGTAAAACTTTCGCCGTTATTTTTTTTAACAAGATATTTCTATCATTTTCTACTACGACAATACTTCCGTTGTGGGGTCCACCAATAATTGTGTCGTCGTACGAATATTCCCAGTTATAAATAAATATTCCCCGACCAATCGAATATTATATAACCACTTGCTTACTTTGCAAACTTTATAATAATACCCACAACTATAATATTATATCATATCCACACCATAATATTCAAAAATATATTTCGAGAAAAATTAATCTTTATTCATAAAACTTGGGGTCTTACACTGCTCCTGACTGAATAATTAACGTGTGACTTGGTGCTGATGAACCACCAGTTCTGCCGATTGATTGACTTGCTCGTCAAGAGCCTTCATTTCCCTTTCCATCATAAATTGGAACTGTGCATAATCCCATTTGTTAGAATTATCCTTGTTGATTTGGGATGATCCACCCACATACTTGAGGTACTTGGAGGTCTCTCCATTGCCCCTGTTGATCATATTAACATCCTCTTCCTTGTGTTGAGGAAGAGAGTTGTCTTGAACATGTGGTTGGTCGGGTTTGGTCTCCACAATCTCACCATTGTCAATTAGATCCTGGATCTTATGCTTAAGGGCCCAACAATCCTGCGTATCATGGCCTGAAGCTCTAGCATGGTAAGCACATGCCTTACTTGCATTAAAACCTTTTCCATTCGCGTTGGCCGGTGGAAGGAGATGGGTAATTTTCTTCTGAGTTATCAGAAGTTCGAGAATATTGTCGAGTGAATCACCTAAGGGTGTGAACACTCAGGTACGTCTGACTTCTCCAATTTTTGGCAATTAAGGCTTTGAAGACTGTGCTTGGATAGAGTAATAGTTTTTCCTCTAAATATGCATGTTTTGATTGCCTTTTTGTCCTTGTAGTATCAAGGAAACATCCTATTCTTTCTTCTTATGGACCCTCCGTGGGTTGTTTCCATAACTTTCAGACCAGATGTGCTCAGCTACAGCTTTTAGAGCGGCAAGGCCTTGAATCTTCCCTGATTTCAATCTCATTTTAGCCATTTCTCTATGTTTGATCATTTCAGAGAATGTCTTGCCTATGCCAGCTAAGACCCTCTCATAAAAGGGAGCTTCTTGAATGTCTATGAAGGTCATTACCATTTAAGACTCGGTCATAGACGGAATAACTTGAGCAGCCATACACCTCCATCTTTGTGCATACCCTCTGAATGACTCATTGACTTGTTTCTTGACCTTGGTAATTTGATACCGATCTAGAACCATCTGAGTTTCAAAGCTGTATGACTGAGGAAAGCATGGGCTAACTCCTCCTAGATATGAATCTTGGAGTTGTCTAATCTGGTGTACCATGCTCTGGCTTCTCCAGTCAGACTTTTCTGAAATAGCTACATTCTGAGCTTTTCATCCTCGACATAAGATCCGAGCTCTCCAATGAATACTTTAAGTGGGTGTAAGGATCTCACAATCCATCATATTTCTCAAAATTAGGAGTCTTAAATTTTTTCGGATAATGAACCCCAGGGAAGATACAAAGGTTTGAATATGAAACACTCTCGTGTGCTCCAATCCCTTTGATGGACCAAATGGTCTCTTCAATTTGTAGAACTTTCTTCCGAATATCACTGGTGTCTTGATCTTTTTTAAGATGGGTGATTTCAGGGGTTTTGTTGGTTTTAACAGACTGAGCCTCAGGTGCTAGAACTTCTTTGTCTGGACCCTGTGTTCCTCAATGTGCAGAGGATTCTGTGTTGATGGGCATTGGTGGACCCTGAGTGAACTTGTGTACTTCTTTGAGCAGAACAACCAACTCTGTCATTTGGTTGCTTAATCCTTTGAAGTCCTTGTGAGAGACAAGAGTAGGATTAGACTGGCCAGATGTAGCCAAGGCTTAGTGCTTTTTTGGACTTTGAACGGGTAACAGGACCAATTGTTTCCCCTACAAAAAGACTTACATAGTTTAGTCTTGAGGGAATGTATGAATGTTACATGCTATGTAATGTGTCCGTTTTTAGGAGTATTATTGATGAGTAGGATTTATAGTGGCAAATCAGATCCTTTGTAGCTTTAGTTATTGTCTTTTTTTAGTTATTTAGTTAGCTTTTATCTATAATTTATTGTTATTATGTCTAAGTTCTATAATGCAAGGCTTTACAGATGTTTTCCAGGTTACAGGAGCATAATGGGCATTTTTAGTGTATTAGCGCCGCAGCGCCAAGGTTTCACTTTGATCTCGTGCTGCAGCGCCAAAGCAAGCCAACTCTCTATTAACTAGCACTTTCTCAGCGCCATTGCCCACGCCCCTGTGCCACTCGCAGTGCCCCAGCGCCTCCCTCTGATGTCAGCCTCACGCCTCAGCGTCGAGGCCCCTTTAAGGAGTCGTGTCACAGCGTTACCTCCGAACTTTTTAAGTCTACATGGCGCCGCAGTGCCACTTGATAAGCAAAGGCTCGCGCCACGGCACGAGCTCCGGTGTCCAAATAGTAAATGGTTTTAAATGACCTAAAGGAGAGAGGAAAGCATACCCTTAATATCAGCCGCCTGCGATAGAAATTTTAGACAGCTAGCGTAATAGTTATTATAACATTTATTTTCTAGAAGAGAAAGAAGATGTGCTTCAAGGGAAAGAGAGTTATTGCATCCGACAGAGCTCAGGAGCTATATAGTGAAAGAAGATTTGGACAAAGAACATTCCAAAATAGAGGTTTTCTTATTCCAAATCTCCTATTTATTTGTGTATTTCTGATAATGTGGAATGTATTGCAAATGTGTGTTAGTACTATAGTTATGAACTAACTTCTTTTTTAGGATTACAATGTAACCTTTTGTTTAGCCTAATTAACTTTTTCTCCTATTTTATATAGTGAATCATTTTAGAATGGGTTGTTGTATTTCGTATATGATGACTATTTGCTTGATAGAGTAATAATTATTGATTTTAACGGAGATTAAAAAATGGATGTTATTATCTATCTTTAAATACAACAACACCTGTTATGACCATGCCAATGGAATGTGTGCATAAACTGCTAATAGGATAGACATATCTCTATTGGCCTTGCGCGACCTTGATACTTAGCCTAATCACCCTGGCCTAGCTATTTTCACCAATAGACATATTGTGATTTATCTGGCCAGGGATGTGCATTTGACCTTCGACAAAAGCTTATGCGTATTTACTGTTCTCGGTTGACCATTCCATGATTTGTTTGTAATTTGGAGAGTTAGGAGATTGGGCGATGTATTAGGGGAATTATAATCCTATCTTGACTTCCTAGCACAGCCACTTTTCTTATTCTTATAGTTTTTAAACATATAGCTTAACCAACCAACCATCTTATTTCACTTGTTTAGATAAGATAAGTAATGACTTTACCTTAGTATTTGTACTCTCTTAAGACTTTATCCTCGTGGGTTCGACACTCTACTTTCATATATTACTTGTGGACCGCGTATGCTTGCACGCGATTTGGCAATAGCTAAATCACCAACAAGTTTTTGGCACTGTTGCCGGGGACTTAGATTATTTGTTATTCAATATTAACACTAAATCAATACAATCTTAATTTAATCAGATTCTTCTGTTTAACTCTCTTTTCAGGTAGTCTTTATTGTATATGCCACCTCGAAGGGGACATAATATAATACCTCTCGATCTTGAGGTCGATAGAACTTACAGACGACTGGGAAGAGAAAATTCTCGGGACAGGCCTACTTTTGCAAGAATGGCTGAGGAACTTCAGAAATCTTTAAGAGAGTATGCCATGCCTCCAATCAATGATCTCCAGGCAAGCATTCTCAGGCCCGCAATCCAAGCAAATAACTTTGAGATAAAGTCGGGCACCTTTCAAATGTGCACCAACATTCAGTTTGGGGGACTACCGAATGATGATCCCAACGATCACTTGATAAACTTTGTGGAGATTTGCGATACGTTTAAAACCAACAGAGTGTCGGACGATGCCATCAGACTCTAGTTGTTTCCATTCACCTTGAAGGACAAGGCAAAGAGCTGGTTGCACTCACTCTCGTTAGGCTCCATCACCACATGGGTTGACTTGGCCCAAAAGTTCGTGGCGAAGTTCTTTCTGCCCACCAAAACCACCAGACTCAGGCATGAAATTACCTCATTTATCCAGTTTAACTAAGAATCTTTATATGACTCGTGGGAGCGATTCAAGGATCTTCTGAGAAAATGCCCTCACCATGGATTGCCTGAATGGCTTCCTATCCAGACCGTTTATAATGGGCTATCCAGATCTACTCGTTCTAGTATTGATGCCGCGTCTGGAGGGGCCTTCATGGCTAAACATCACACAGCAAAGTATGAACTAGTGGAAACAATGGCGGCCAATAATTATCAATGGTCGAATGATAGGAAAGCCCCCAGAAGAGCAGCGGGGGTATATAAGGTTGACTCATTCACATCTTTAGCGGCCCAAGTTGCAGCGCTAACGAAACGTCTAGACACCATGGGACCATCAGTAGTGCAGAATGTGCAGAGTGTCATAGTTCAGTGTGAGTTATGTCAAGGGAGCCACCATATGCAATAAGCCCTGAATCAGTTCAATTTATTTCCAACTACGGGCAGCAACAAAATGCGAATCTTCCCACTCATTATCACCCGGCCTTGAGAAATCATCCCAACTTCTCTTGGGGCAACAACAACAATAATTACCCTAATCAAGCACAACCTTCATCCACCAGGCCGAATTTTTCTAACCCTCCGGGTTTTTAATCTCAGAATCAGTACAATCCACAACCACAAAGCTCTCAAAATCAGTTCCACAATCCACCACCTCAGCAGGAGAGAAAGCCTAGCTTGGAGGATCTCTTGTCATGGTACATTGCCCAATATGAAACAAGGAGTAACAATCAAGAAGCCTCCATTCGGTATCTTGAAGTACAGATGGGACAATTGGCCACTGCTTTAAACAGTCGTCTATAAGGCACATTGCCTAGTAACACTGATGTCAACCCAAAACGGGATGGCAAAGAACAATGTAAAGCAGTGACACTCAGAAGTGGGAGAACTACTATTGAACAAAGTGGGGAGAGTTCTCCAGTGGAAGAAGTAGTTACTGAAAAGGAACCTGAAGTGGAGAAAAACAATGAGAAATCAAGGGGTGAGGAAAGTACTCAAGTAATCCCTATAACACCAACCCCTCCAACGAGTGCAGTTAATTCTCCTCTCCCTCAGTTGTCCTTTCCCCCAGCGTCTGCAGAAACAAAAGTTGGACAAGCAATTTTCCAAATTCCTAGAGGTATTCAAGAGGCTTCACATAAACATCCCATTTGCGGAGGCATTGGAGGGAATGCCAAGTTATGTCAAGTTTATGAAGGACATATTATCATAAAAGCAAAAATAGGGGATTATGAAATAGTGGCTCTGACAGAAGAGTGCAGTGCCATTCTATAAAATAAGTCTCCGCTAAAGCTAAAAGATCCAGGAAGCTTCACAATTCCTTGCACTATTGGGGATCAATTCATAGGCAAGGCTTTATGTGATCTAGGGGCTAGCATCAAATTAATGCCTCTATCCATTTATAAGAAGCTGGGGCTAAATGAAGCCAAACCTATAAGTGTCACCCAATAATTGGCTGATAGATCTCTCACATACCCGAAGGGGATAGTAGAGGATGTGCTTGTTAAGGTTGACAAGTTCATCTACCCAGCTGATTTTATTATCCTAGATTTTGAGGAGGATAGGGAGGTCCCTATAATATTGGGCAGGCCATTCTTGGCGATAGGAAGGACCCTAATTGATGTACAGAAAGGGGAGTTGACAATGAGGGTTCAGGATCAAGAATTGACGTTCAGTGTCTTTAGATCGATGAAATATCCTAACACTCATGAGGACTGCTTCCAGATTAATGCAATTGATAATTCAGTTAGGGAAGTGTTCTCAGAAACTTGCATTACAGACCCTTTAGAAGCCACATTGACAGGGGCCAGCGCTACTGACGAGTCCACTAATGTTGAATTTGCCAAATGGCTCGATGCTCCCGACAGATCCAAATAGTTTCAACAACAGTTTGAATCTCTAAATGATGATGAGGCATCAATTTCCAAAGCTCAGCCGTCGATCATGGAACCTCTTATCTTAGAATTAAAGCCTTTTGATGAGTGGATTTAATATACACGAATTGATGTTCATTTTAAGTTTAAATTCGTAGTTATCTTCTTGTTTTGTGTTCGTTTTCACTTGCTTCATGTTCTTTTATATGTAGGGTGGTCATGGAGGCAAGTGGTGAAGAAAGGCGGTCGTTTGGAGCAAAGTTGGAAAAATCCATGAAATAGAAAAAATTCTTTAGTAGTGGGCATGCCCGCCGAGGCGGGCTATAATTGCCTAGCACCCCCCCCCGCCGGGCGGGGGTATCAAATTCTGGAGTCTCCTAATTAGCTTTGAACTCTGCTAGGACTTGGTTTTTGGGACTTTTGTGATGCGCATGGACTCTAAAAAGGGAGGACTTTGGCCAGAACATGGAGGGATATATTATTACGTTACAAACAACGAATCGAGCATCACAAAAAGCATAGTACATAGATTAATTCCAGGATTTGAGTGCAAGCTTTGGAGGAGTAATTTGAAGAGATTTTCGCGACAATTGCAATTCTAGGCTACGTGGAGGGTGTTTATCACTATTCTTCTTTTTAGTCTTTTATTTGTAATTGCAAGTATGTTTCATTTGAATTATTTAGTTTTTATTTCATTCGTTATGAACTAATTCACTTATTAGGCTTATGATGGATTCTTGGGTGGAACGATGATTTTATAACTTTGATTTTTAGTTCAATAAAGTAGTTCGAGTTTATCTATATTGATTTGAGCTTGAATCTATGAATTGCCTGATTAATAATTCTTTATGGAGTTGGATGGAATCGAGAGAGGATATTCAATTCTAGACCTAGTTAATATAGCATGTGTTCATGAATTTTGTGAATAGCGGATTCTTGATTATTGTTAAGGTAGAGATATGCTTGACATCGCATGTAATTGGATAAAGAACTTAAGCTTAAACCTTCTTTAATTTTAGTTCACATAGAGATATAGTGAGTTGGTTGAGTTAAGGTGTTTAACGGATTTCTATCTTAATTGTGGATTGACGTTAATACGGTATTAGTGCATCGAGAGGTGGTTAGTACTACGTTCGTGTTCTTGATTAATAAACTGGGATATTGAATTGAATTGGAATAAATGTTTGAAAATTATAGTGAAGCTTAGGGTGAAATCATAAGTCTAATTCTCCATCAATTGTTTGAAATTTCGGATTTTGATATTTGTGATTTTTCGTGATAGTTTATTTATTTATTAATTTAGTTTCTATAATTTTAGACCATTGAATTGATTAGTTTAATAGAATTAGGATTAATAGAAAATTGATAATTGTTAAGTTAAATTTCTTGCTAATTTGTCTTTCATGGGAACGATACTTTATTCACTACTATATTATTTGTTGACCACGTATACTTGCGTGCTGTGCGTAATTAGATTTTATCTCAATAAATTTTTGGCGCCGTTGCCGGGGACAATTTAGCCTAGATTTTAATATTTTTACAATATCAGTTTAATTAGTCCAGTTTTACTTAAACATTTTTGTTTGTTTTTGTTCTTCCTATTTCAGGTTTTTTACATTAGTTTATGCAAACACGGTCCAAAAATCCAGATTTGCTTCCTTTTGAGGACGACATTGAAAGAAGAATTCAGAGGTTAAGTAAGTGGATTAAGGAAACAAGGGACGAATTCAAAAACTCTGATAAGGAAAAAGCAATGGCTGCAGAAGACCAGAAAGCGTTCAGGGATTTTGCAACACCTAAGGTGACTGATCTGCAGTCGAGTATCACTAGTCCTGCAATAGCTGCAAATACTTTTGAAATCAAGCCTGGGACCATTTAGATGATGCAGAACTCAGTTCAGTTTGGGGGAATGGCAAATGACGATCCGAACGAGCATTTGATCAGTTTTCTGGAAATGTGAGACACTTTCAAGTACAATGGTGTGTCGGATAAGGCAGTGAGACTTCGCTTGTTCCCGTTCACTTTACGGGAAAAGGCGAAGAGTTGGTTGCATTCTCTACCGTCAGGGTCGATAACTACATGGGAAGACTTAGCTCAGAAATTCCTTGCCAAATTCTTCTCACCGGCGAAAACTGCTAAAATGAGGAATGACATAACAATGTTTGACCAGCAAAATGGGGAGTCGCTATATGAGGCATGGGAGAAGTACAGGGAATTACTATGAAAGTGCCCACATCGTGGATTGCCGAAGTGGCTACAAATGAACACCGTTTACAACGGACTACATGGGAATATCAGAACGAGTATTGATGCAGCGTTGGGCGGAGCATTGATGGCCAAGAGTTACGAGGCAGCCTACAATTTGATTGAAATCATGGCGGCCAATAACTACCAGTGGCCCACGACAAGAATGACACAGGTAAAGGCGACTGGGGTTTTGAAAGTAGATGGGGTGACAGCTATACAAGAACAGATTTCTGCGCTGTCCAAGAAGTTGGATGCTATGATAGGGGCTCAAGTACAGCAGGTTGCGGTAGTATACGAATTGTGTGCGGGTGACCATCCTACAGATCAGTGCACAATTAACCCAGCATCCGTCCAGTTCATAAGTAGCTATAACAGAATTATGCAAAATACATACCAAAACACGTATAACCAAGGGAATAAAAACCACCCAAATTTCTCGTGGAGCAACAACCAGCAAAATTAAGCTCCACGACCATCATATCCCCCATATTTTCAGAGTCACCAACAACTGGATCAACATCAGGAAAAGAAAGCAGATTTCGAGGAACTGGTGTCGAAGTACATAACTAGCAATGAGGCAGCAATGAAAAATCAAGCAATGGCAATGAAATCACAAGAGATGGTAATGAAATCACAAGAGATGGCTATTAAGAATTTAGAAAATCAGATAGGACAAATGGCATTAGCATTGAATAATAGACCACAAGGAATGTTACCAAGTGACACTGTGAGAAATTTGAAGGGTAGTCATGAGCAATGCCAAGCAGTTACGTTGAGAAGTGGAAAACATCTCGTGGGTAATAATGCAGAAAATTTAGTCATCGGAGGAAAAAGTTAATGACAGTAACATGGTTGAAGGTAACAAGGGTGAGGATAAGCAAAGTGAGGACATAAAATTAAACAATAAGCCAATTGTTTATCCTCCACCACCGTTTCAGCAGAGGGTTCAAAAATAGAAATCAGATAAGCAGTTCGCGAAGTTTTTGAAAGTGTTCAAGAAATTACAGATTAACATCCCATTATCAAAAGCCCTAGAGCAAATGTCGAGTTATGCAAAGTTCGTGAAAGGAATTCTATCGAGGAAAAAGAAATGGAAGATTTTGAGACAGTTGCACTAACCGAGGAGTGTAGTGTAGTATTACAGTAGAAATTACCACCAAAACTCAAGGACCCGGGAGCTTTACTATTCCATGAACGATCGGGAATATGCATTTCAGCAAGTGTTTATGTGATTTGGGGGCGAGTATAAACCTTATGCCATTGTCAATATACACAGAATTAGGTTTGCCCGCACCAAAACCTACAAATATCTTATTACAATTGGCGGATAGGTCAGTCACATATCCGAGAGGCATAGTGGATGAAATTTTAGTTAAAGTGGATAAGTTTATATTCCCCATAGACTTCATCATTCTGGACTTTGAAGAGGACAAGAATATTCCAATTATCCTAAGGAGGCCATTTTTGGCCACGGGTAGGACACTCATAGACGTGCAAAAAGGAGAACTTACTATGAGAGTTCAAGATCAAGAAATCAAATTTAATGTGTTCAAGACCATGAAATTCCCTACGGATGAGGAAGAATGTTTTCGGATGGATTTAATTGAGCAAATCATCGTGAAGATATGGGTAAGAGTTTGGTCAACGATCCGTTAGAAACAACTTTATTGGGGGATGAAGATAATGATGACCCAGAATTTGTGGATTACTTACAGATGTTAGATTCATTGCCATGAGTTACCCGATTCAGAGCATCGTTTGAACCTTTGCACACTGAGGAGATAGTCGTAGTAAAACTGAAATCGTCATTGGAGGAGCCACCAAAGTTGGAACTTAAGCCACTCCCTAAACACCTCAGATATGCATATTTAGGCAATTCAAATTCCTTACCTGTTATTATTTCAGCTGCACTTAACGAATTTCAGGAAAAAAAGTTGATGAGGGTGCATAGGGATCATAAATCAGCGATTGGTTGGACGATTGCGGATATAAAGGGAATTAGCCCTTCATTTTGCATGCACAAGATTCTGATGGAAGATGATGCAAGACCGACGGTGGAGCATCAATGTCGACTTAACCCTATTATGAAGAAGGAAATTTTGAAGTGGTTGGATGCCGGGATCATCTACCCGATTTTTGACAGTCAGTGGGTTAGTTCGGTCCAGTGCGTATCGAAAAAGGGAGGAATGACTGTGGTGCAGAAAAAGGACAATGAATTAATACCAACTAGAACAGTAATAGGATAGAGTTATAGAAAATTGAACAAGGCAACCCGAAAAGACCATTTCCCGCTACCATTTATTGATCAAATGTTAGATAGATTAGCGGGACATGAGTACTACTGTTTATTGGATGGATACTCGGGCTATAACTAGATCGCCATCGCTCCTGAGGATCAAGAAAAGACAACATTTACATGCCTTTACGGCACATTTGCATTCAGGAGGATGTCATTCGGGTTATGCAATGCACCTGCAACTTTCCAACGGTGCATGGTGACCATTTTTTCAGATATGGTGGAGAAAAATGTTGAAGTCTTCATGGACGATTTTTCGGTCTATGGAGACAACTTTGATACGTGCCTAGGGAATCTAGTCATGGTATTGTAGTGATGCAAGGATAAAAACCTCATACTCAATTGGGAAAAATGCCACTTCATGGTTGAAGAAGGCATTATTTTGGGCCATAAGGTGTCGGCTCAAGGATTGGAGGTGGACAAAGCAAAGCTGGAAACAATCGAGAAATTGCCTACACCGAGCTCAGTTAAGGGCATTAGAAGTTTTTTGGGGCATGCTGGGTTCTACAGGAGGTTCATAAGGGACTTCTCTAAAATTGCAAAACCTCTATGCAGTCTTTTAGAGAAGGATGCCACTTTCAGTTTTACTGCGGAATGCAAGTCAGCGTTTGAATTATTGAAGAAGAAATTAACTACAGCCCCCGTGATAGTCGTATTGGATTGGAAAATGCCATTCGAACTAATGTGTGATGCGAGCGACTATGCGGATGGGGCTGTTTTGGGCCAACGACGAGACAAGGTGTTTCACGCTATATATTACGCAAGCAAAACACTCACAGAGACTCAAATGAATTATACAACCACGGAAAAGGAATTGCTTGTAGTGGTGTACGCGTTTGACAAATTTCAGGCATACTTGATCGGGACTAAGGTGATAGTCTACACGGACTATTCGGCGATTCGGTACCTAATAGCAAAAAAAGATGCTAAGCCACGCCTTATCCGATGGATTCTCCTTCTTCAAGAATTTAATTTGGAAATAAAGGATAAGAAGGGCACGGAGAATCAAGTTGCCGACCATTTATCAAGGGTGAAAAATCGGGATAAAAAGGAAGAAGGTAGATGCGTAATCAATGAGTCATTCTCGGATGAGCAACTATTTAGGTTAAATGCAGAATTTCCATGGTATGCGGATTTCGCGAATTTTTTGGTGAGTAACATGCTTCCCCCTGATCTTACACGACAACAAAAGCAGAAGTTTCTGCATGACGTCAAGTGGTACATGTGGGATGAGCCTTATTTATTCAAACAGTGCACTGACAAGATGATTAGAAGGTGTATCCCCTACAGTGAAGTGCACAACATACTGTAGGAATGTCACTCGTCGACATATGGGGGACACTATGGGAGTGAGCGCACCGCAGCAAAAGTTCTTCAAGCCGGGTTTTATTGGCCGGCATTGTTCAAAGACGCCCACCAATTTGTGAAAACATGTGATAGATGCCAAAGGGTTGGAAACACATCAAAAAGGAATGAGATGCCCTTACAAACAATTCTAGAAGTTGAAATTTTCGATGTATGGGGCATTGATTTCATGGGGCCATTTTCCAATTAGTACATTCTGCTTGCGGTGGACTATATGTCGAAGTGGGTTGAAGAAGTAGCATTACCGACCAACGATGCCAAGGTGGTCCTCAAATTCCTACAGAAAAACATTTTCACGCGGTTTGGTACACAAAGAGCAATAATCAGTGACGAAGGTAGTCACCTCTGCAACAAATCGTTTACAGCTCTCTTGGCAAAGTATGGGGTCAACCACAAGGTGGCAACAGCGTAAAACCCTCAAATAAATGGGCAGACTGAGGTGTCCAACCAGGAAGTAAAGAAAATATTGGAGAAAGTAGTAAATTCTAATCATAAAGATTGGTCACTTCGGTTGGACGATGCATTATGGGCATATCGGGCTACGTACAAAACTCCGATCGGGATGTCACCTATCAACTACTATACGGTAAGGCATGTCACTTACCGGACGAGCTACATCACAAGGCCTACTGGGTAATTCAAAAACTGAACTTTGATTAAGCTGCTGTGGGAGAAAAGAGGCTACTCCAACTAAATGAGCTCGATGAATTCTGACTTCATGCATATGAGAACGCCAAATTATATAAAGAAAAGGTAAAAAGATTGCACGACCAGAAAATTGTGCATCGAACATTCGAGCCTGGTCAATCAGTCCTTTTGTTCAACTCACAGCTGCGATTGTTCCAAGAAAAGCTTAAGTCGAGATGGCCGGGACCATACACGATAAAGTGAGTACTCCCTCATGGCGTCGTTGAACTTTACAGTCGTAACCCATTAGAGACTTTCAAGGTCAATGGTCAACGGATAAAGCATTACTGGGGTGGCGAGTCAAACTGGGATGTTGTCAACATCACCCTCGCCGACACTCTGTGAAACAGGTAGTAGTCAGGCTGAATGACTTAAAATCAAGCGCTAATTGGGAGGCAACCCAATATTTTGTTATTTTTCATAGTTTCATTTATAATTTTTAGAATGTAGTTTTTATTACGTATTAGGTAGGTATTATAGCATAAAAGTTTTGTTAAATCCCCCAATCATCAATAATCTAACATTTAGCATGTTTATGGTTACAGGAGGATTCACAAGTGAGTAAATAACAATAACAGGCAAGAAAAAAAAAAAAAGATAACTTTTGATCTGCAAATTTTGGAGCCACAAATCAGGAGTCAAGGGGCATGCCCACCGAGGTGGGCTATATTAACTGTGTACCCCCCCGCCGGGGCGGGGGTCCTAGATCCTGGACACCTACTTATTCGGCAGCTGTTTCCTATTTGGTCCAAACTCCTTCTCTTACACTAGAACACTTTCTGTGCCCACTAAACCCTATCTCTCGGCCACTATTTTACCACCATCAAAAACCTCATCCCTACTACTAATTCCCACAATCTCCACTACCCCGCCTTCTCAATCATACATTACACCCAATCACACCACCTCTATATATTGCTCCATCTCATCTCAACTTTCTCACACAATCCATTCACACAATATATTTTTAAATTAAGGCATTCTTAGAGACTATTGGAGAGCAAATTCGAGTGCTTACTTGGTGCTCTAACTCATCCATTCTAAGTACACCAATTTGCAAGTTCAGGGTTTCAATTTGGGGAGCCTACACCAACTGCACACCAAGTGTTTAAGAAATTGAGTGAACCAAGAAAAAGGGGAAGGTAGTGTGTGATAGCAAGTTCAAACATCCGAAAATCAATGGCTTCTCAACCTACACCGAAATGCCAACGGGGAAAAAGTTCAAGGCCAACTCCACAACTTCGTACATTCGACTGCTGAAAATTCAGAAGTGCCGCCACCGCCGACCGGTACGATTATATGGTTACCAAGGCTCTTACACTGGAGTGGGGGTTGGCACTAGATGCTCACGACGGTGAGATGATGCAATAAATATATCAAAAAGGGTGGGTCAAGTTCACTGAGGAGCCCGAGGCCGCCGCCGTTAATGTGGTCAAGGAGTTTTATGCAAACGCCGAGGACAAGGCACCGTTCAATACTTTCGTGCGAGGTCGATTGGTCCCGTTCAGTGTAGACGCCATCAACATGTATTACCAGTTACGGGTACCTCGACAGTGCCAATATGCTAATTTAAGAGATTTCAACCCTGACTATGAGGAGGTTATCAAGGACATGACCAAGCCGGGTATAACGTGGATAAAGGGTCGAAAGGGAGGCATAGTGTTTCACAACAAAGATCTCAGTCGGTATGGGAAAATTTGGTACGCCTTCCTATGTGCGAAACTGTTACCATCCACGCACACCTCGGACGTCACCAAGGAGAAGGCACTACTCCTTTTTGCTATTGTGCAAGACTTCATCATTGACGTCAGGGCCATATTCAATTTTTCAATTCGCCGATGTCTACGGCGTAATTTCTCGGGAGGCTTGCCACATCCGTCCCTAATTTGTGGGTTATGTTGTCAAGTAGGTGTTTGATGGTTTGATGATGAGCCCACCCTTATGCCACTGCAGCTGCTAGATTCGAGAATGATAGCACAGTATTCAGTGTGGGCGGGAGGTGAATCTCATCCTCGAGGTTTAGGATTTATATTTCCATCAGCTTCGAAGGACGAGGCTGACGCCGTTGACACCTCGGGTGATGAGGACGAAACTATGGGAGATCAAGGGACTTAGGCGGGCAAAACCATCCTTGGACACCATATCTCACCCTCAGTTCCATGCATTACATCAGCAAATGGAGGAGCACAACAAGGCAGCTCAACGGGAGATGAGACGGCTTGTAATGCAACAAGACCATATGTTTGATGCCATTAACATGTCATTCACATCCTTGAATACTACACTCCAGAGCTTCAATCCTGCTGCACAATTTCCATACCAATAGCCCATGCCCATGCCAAGGTTTCCACCGAGCGACTCCGAGGGAGAAGATCAACCACCACCTCCTCAGTCTTAGGCAATTACAGGGAAGTTCTCATGCACTTAATTATGATTATTCATCCAATGAGGGCATTGTATTACTTAAGTTTAGGGGATTTATATTCTTGTTTGCATGCATATGTAGTAGCTAGGTTTAAATTTGTCATTGCATTCTAGTTTTGCATAGTAGCTTAGGTTATTTTTGTTATTGCAGTGTGTTCATTCCGGTTATTATCGAGTTTTATTATTAAAAAAAATTAGTTAAATTTTGTGTTTGCATATGTCCAACAGTGTTGCAGTTCATGTTAATTGTGGGCCAATGATGAGAGTGTGAACAAGTTAACTAATGCAGTATTGATTGTTAGAACTATGATATAAATTCTGTTATAAATCGAATCTTGCACGTGTTTGAAACTGTTATAAAAAGGTTAGCATGTTAATAACATCTTTGTTGACTGGTCAGTTCAAATTGATACATAAATAGTTTCTAAAGGATAATGCTGGGGTAGATGAGAAAATGACAAGGATAGGCAGTAAAAGGCTAAAGTTAGACAAGAACCTAAGTTTGGGAGAATATTTGGGGTATATAAGCTATATCTAAAAAAAATAAAAAAAATAAATGAATAAAATGAGAAATAAGAGCAAAAAGCCCCCGTAGATGAAAAATAAAGCATAAGTATCCTATGTTGACCCTCGATATTAGTATTTGTTTGATTTTAGTTGGATTTAGCCTATTTTTGGATTTTTTAAGTTTTCACTATATGATTCCTTCCAATAAATTGCTTATGTGACGCCCCCAAAATAGGTATACAACACCCATTCGGAGTCGCCAAATACGTGGTACAGAAAGCAAACTACAACTTCAATAATTCAATTGTCGTGCAAAATACGACAACAGATACTGTGAGTTTAAATATAAATATTATCTTCTGGACAATATCCACACTCAAATAAATCCTCATTACAATTATTTAAACACTATTTTACAGAAATAGTGAGGACTGCTAAAACATCTTTCTAGAACCATCACTCCATACCCCGACTAGATCCTGCTATGTTCTCACCTCCTGAGAAGAAAAATAGAACAAAAAGGAAAAGGGTGAGCTCAACTAACTAGCCCAGTAAAGAATATTATGACTAAGATAATATACAACAAATTATCGTTACTCTTCAACAGGGAAAAATCTGATAGAATATAATCGACAACAAGTTTTAGATCAACAACTGCAGCGGAAACAGTAAACCATTAGAAGAGTCAAGTAGAGAAAGAATTCTACTATCTTCTAAGATTTAAAAGTCCATCATCAATATTATATCCCTGTAAACATTGGTTAATAATCATCTTTAACCAAATATTCATCTTTGCACTACAGGCCAAAGATATTCATTTGTATCACCAGTCGGTCATGTTCATCTCAACACCTGTTCATCTTTGCACTACGGGCCAAAGATATTTATCAGTTAATCATTCATCTTTGCACTACGGGCCAAAGGTATTTATCAGTTAATCAATAATGATAAATATTCAGTAGTATCATCATTTAGGACTGAGAATGATGAAAAATATTTTAAAGAAAACGAATACAGTGAGACAGAAGGACAAATATTAGAGATTCGTATAACAGTTTATCTAAAATCAATAATACTTCATAATAATCAATTGTGAAGCAGAATTCAAAAATAAAGATCAAAACATGGATACAATCAAAGATAGTAACCATAATAGACATCTTGGACAAAAAGGAAAAATTTTATTTTTCAGTGAATAGTGTCGTATTCGTGAATAGTACCGTATACGTGAATAGTGTCGTATACGTGAATAGTAATCCCGACACAAAAAGTTCCAAATTTGGTAAAAACTCATATCAATATTTCAGCATAATGATATTGAAGAAAATAATATCATTAAGAAGAAAATAATATCCCTTACCTCAAGATATCAGTACTTCTGGTCGGAATACCGGTATAAGGCTGAAAGAAACTTGCTATGATGAATAGAAACTCTCAAAGTATCTAAATACTCACAAAATACACTCAATAATCTAGAGAGAGAAAGAGAGAAAACTTGTTTCTGGTGTGATTTTCAATTCGAACTTAGCCCTCTATTTATAGGAAAATGTTAGCAAGTCGAAGCAGACTTAACCTGCAACCTGATGGCTTTACATGCTACTATTTCCACCCACCACATTTGAATAAAAATCTCAGCACATTTAT
The DNA here is from genome assembly GCA_016801055.1 of Panax notoginseng. Lineage (NCBI taxonomy): Eukaryota > Viridiplantae > Streptophyta > Magnoliopsida > Apiales > Araliaceae > Panax > Panax notoginseng. The sequence continues at coordinate 195,889,137 of CM029014.1, forward strand.
TCACCAACCAGGAGTGGGGCCCACCAATTCTAGAATTTTCTATCAAAATGATAAACTCTGAAAATTTAATAATTTCTGAACCAGTCATCTCGTAAAATTCATAATAAATCGTACGTTCATTTTTAACGGTTCAAAATTTGTGGACATATACTCAACTTATATATGTATAACATATCCAAAAATTACCACGATCCAACGGTCGGATTAAAAATTATAACCCCCGCAAAATATCTCAAAAACTCTGATTTTTAATACCTCCATTCCCACAAAAATACTGATAAAAACCTCAACATTAACTCCTTCATTTTTAACCACAAAAATATATCCCTCATTTATATACACATAAAATAAATATTTCCTTATCATATGAATCAATAATTAATTATTCACAAATAATATTACAAAATCACATTTATGACAACCAGGCCGTTCCCAGGAAAGAGGGGGCTTTCCAATAAGGATTTCTCCTTACTGGCGCGCAATTAGATGACCAAACCTCTCCTTAGACAGAACTTTCTAGACATTGCCAATAATGTTATCTAATAATATTATTCAAATAATATGAATTATTGATCTGATAATGGAAAATACTGTGCAGCAACAATTATTGAAACAACAATAATATAAAATATAAACGCAACAATTATTGAATCAATAAAATAAAATATTGAACAATAACTACTATAAAAATTATTGAGTAGTGCCTTCTTACGTAAGAATCAATAATTGGTACAATACCGTGTGCTACTGTATTTTAACCACCGTGTATTTCAACAGTATTAACGGTAGCAACTACGCCGTTATTTATAAACAACTTATACTTGTCGTTTTCTTCATCCAATCGCTTTCCGTTATGGGGCCCACACAAGGCTGCGCCGTCGTACGAATATTCCCCGACAGCAAGAATATTCCACGACCAAATGAATATTCCTCGACAAAATGAATATTTTATAACCACTTGCTTATTTTGCAAAATTTGCACATTTCACCCATAACCAAAGTATTATATCAAATTAACCCCTTATTATTCACAATAATATTTAGAGAAAATTTAATTTTATTCATTAATAAGTTGGGGTCTTACAACCTCCCCTCCTTATGAAATTTCGTCCTCGAAATTGACGTACGTACCTGATGTTTCAAAAAGGTGAGGATACCTCGCTTTCATTTCTGATTCTAACTCCCAGATCATTTCTTCAATAGCATGGTTTCTCCACAAAACCTTAACTTGTGGTATAACCTTCGTGCGTAGGACATGCTCTTTCCTATCTAAGATCTTAACAAGTACCTCCTCGTACGTTAAATCTTCAGCTATCTCTTCTGGTTCTAACTCAATAATGTGGTTCGGGTCTTTAACATATTTACGAAGCATAGATATGTGAAAAATATTATGAACACGAGACATGCTTGGAGGTAATGCGAGTTTATATGCCACATTTCCTATTCACTCAAGAATCTCAAATGGACCAACAAATCTTGGATTGAGCTTTCCTCTCTTCCCAAATCTTGTAACTCCCTTCCATGGTGCAACACGTAACAATACATGATCCCCAATATTAAATTCCACGTCCTTCCGATGAAGATCCGCATAACTCTTTTGTCGATCCTGTGCCGTTTGTATACGTTGTCGAATCGTTTGGATCTTCTCTGTAGTAATACGTACCAAACTCTGGTCCCAACAATGTTGCTTCACCCACCTCGTCCCAGCATACTGGAGAACGACATTTTCTTCCATACAACGCCTCGAATGGAGCCACACCTATGCTCGCCTGATAACTGTTGTTGTAGGAGAATTCCACCAATGGTAGGTACTTATCCCAACTCCCTTTGAGATCTAGGACACAATGTCTTAATAGATCTTCAAGAGTTTGAATAATCCTCTCTGATTGTCCGTCCGTTTGAGGATGGTATGCCGAACTGAATCGTAAATCTGTGCCCATAGCTTTCTGCAAGCTAACCCAAAATTGTGAAGTGAATCTTGGGTCACGATCCGAAACTATGGATACTGGCATGCCATACAATCTCACAATCTCGTTCACGTACATAGTAGCAAGACGTTCAAGGGAATAAGTCTCACGTATAGGCAAGAAATGAGCGGACTTGGTTAATCTATCAACAATAACCCAAATCGCATCTATGCCTTGAGAAACCTTGGGAAGACCTGTAACAAAATCCATAGTAATGTGTTCCCACTTCCATTTTGGGATCTCAAATGGTTGCAATGGACCCTTTGGTACTTGATGCTCCGCTTTTACACGTTGACAAGTTAAACATCTCGAGATAAACTCCGCGATCTCTCTTTTCATATTGCTCCACCAAAATGTATGTCGAAGATCGTGATACATTTTGGTACTCCCAGGATGGATTGCAAACGGTGTGTTGTGTGCCTCCATCATTATTCTATGATTCAAGTCAAAATCGTTAGGAACACAAAGTCTGGAGTTGACTCGAAGTATTCCTTCTTCATCGATTCTTGCTTCTGGAATAGCACCTTCTTGCACTTTCTTCTTCATACGCATCAGCTCTATGTCCGTAGCTTGAGCAGCTTTAACTTTATCGATTAAAGTCAGTTCTACTCGTATATTTGATATTATCATGTTGGTACTTGGAGCCTTCATCTCTATCTTCATCCTTTGCAAGTCATACAAAATGGGCCTTTGTGTTAACAACATTGCACTTGTACCCGCATATGATCTTCTACTCAATGCGTCAGCTACTACGTTTGCTTTTCCAGGATGATATTGGATGGTATGATCGTAATCTTTCAACAGCTCGAGCCAACGTCGCTGCCGTATGTTGAGTTCCTTTTGGGTAAAGAAACATTTGAGGCTTTTATGATCTGTATAGATCTCCACTTTCTCCCCATACAGGTAGTGTCTCCAGATCTTCAACGCGAAAATGACTACTGCCAACTCCAAATCATGAGTAGGATAATTCCTCTCATATTCTTTGAGTTGTCGCGAGGCATAGGCTATGACTTTCCCATGTTGCATGAGAACACATCCTAACCCTTTGCCTGAAGCATCGCTGTAGATAACAAATCCATCCGAACCAGATGGTATTGTCAGAACAGGTGCCGAAATGAGTCTCCTCTTGAGTTCTTGAAAACTCTTCTCACATTCCTCACTCCATACAAATTTTGTATCTTTCCGAGTCAGCTGAGTTAACGGAGTAGGGATTCAAGAAAATCCTTCCACAAATCTCCGATAATAACCAGCTAAGGCCAAAAAGCTACGTACTTCGATTACCGACTTCGGTTGCTCCCAACTTTGTATGGCTTCAATCTTTGCCGGGTCGACAGATACTCTATGTTTTGACACCACGTTCCCAAGGAATGCTACTTCCTCAAGCCAGAACTCGCATTATTTCAATTTGGCATATAGCTTATTTTCACAAAGCCTTTGTAGTACCAACTTCAAATGGCGCTCATGATCTTCACGGCTTTTGGAATAGATGAGGATGTCATCAATAAAGACAACAACGAACTGATCTAAATATTCTTTGAATACACGGTTCATCATATCCATGAAGGCAGCAAGAGCATTAGTCAATCCAAAAGACATGACTAAGAATTCATTATGCCCGTACCGAGTTCTGAAGGCAATCTTTGGAATATCCTCAGTTTTAATCTTCAGCTGATGATATCCAGAACGAAGATCGATCTTTGAAAAGAATTATGCTCCTTGCAACTGGTCAAACAGGTCATCAATGCGAGGTAGCGGATACCTATTCTTGATAGTGACATGATTCAATTCTCGATAGTCGATACAAAGTCGCATACTCCCGTCTTTTTTCTTTACGAATAAAACAGGAGCACCCCAAGGAGACGTACTAGGACGAATAACCGATGTCCAACAACTCCTGTAGTTGGACTTTTAACTCCTGAAGTTCAATAGGAGTCATTCGATATGGAGTTTTAGAAATGGGCTTTGTACCGGGTTCAAGGTCAATAAAGAATTTAACTTCACGTTCTGGGGGTAGACCATGAAGTTCTTCAGGAAATACATCGGGAAATTCTCTAACAATCGAAATATTATTCAAATCTGACTTGTCTTTGTTCAAATCCATAACATGGGCTAAGAAAGCTTGACATCCGTTTTTCAGTAAACGAATAGCTTTGTGGCTTGATATGACAGTGACTGATTTTAGTGGTTTAGTAGTTTGAATTCGTATGACAGGTTGGTTAGGAATATGAAAACTAACAACCTTACGAAAACAATCAATTTTAGCATGATGAGTGGTTAACCAATCAATTCCTAAAATCACATCAAAAGCAAGTATCTTTAAAGAGATAAAATCAACAGGTAATGTGATAGTGCCAACTTGGTTCATGCAAGATTTATAAACTGTAGATGTAACGAAGGTTTCACCCAATGGAGTTTCAACAGATAAGTTAAAGTCTAATTTCTCCGGAGTCAAGTTTAAACGTTGAGCACAAGCAGGAGAGATAAAAGAATGGATATAACCGGTATCTAGTAAAGTATAAACTTCGCAAGAATTCAAGATTAGCTTACCCGTGATCACCTCGTTCGGGTTTCTCGTGTTTTGGCCAGTCACGACAAACGCCCTTCCAGGAACCGCTAATTTCAACTTATCCGGGACAACTTTTAGAGTCACCATCCCCGCTGAACTTGGTTTTGCCATAGAATACTCTCGAGCTATATGACCCTCCTTTCCACAGTTATAACATACCTTGGATTGTTGTGGGTAGTTTGGGCTGATATGTCCCTTTTTCCCACATTTGTAACATACGACCGGTGGTCGTTCTCCTCCCCTAGAAATAGTTGATGTTTTTGCTGACGTCTTCACGTTATCATTGTTGTACCTTCTCTTCTTGAAATCTCCTCCCGACTCGCTCCTTCTATTATCACGACCACGATTACCACCAGAGTGGTTACCGCTTTTGTCCGAATGTTTTCCTCCCTGCTGGTTTTCATTGCTTCGATGACTGCCGCCACCGGTATGACCCTGGTTATGGTCCCTCGGTTGCACATACTCATTATCTCGCTCTAATAATTGAGCCATGTTTACAACATCTGAATATAAAGAAAATTTATAAGAGATAAGATATTGCCGAATCTCGAGTTTTAGACCTCTCAGAAACATCCTTGTCATTCGTTCCTCATTTTTGACCAAATGAGGTGTAAACCTGGATAACTCTGCAAACTTTGCCTCGTACTGGTACACACCGTCATGTTGTTTTGTTCCAGTCTGATAAACTCCACCTCCTTCATATGACGAATACTTTCAGGAAAGTACTTGTCATTGAACAGTTTTTAAATGTTTCCCAGGACATGTTGAGTGCGTCAGGCTGGGTACGCTTCATAGACTCCCACCAGTAGTCTGTCTCACCGCAGAATATAAAAGTGGCAAATGGAACCTTCTGTTCCTCCGTGCATCCCAAGACATCGAATATCTTGGTAATTTGCTTGACCCACGTTTCCGCCATGATCGGATCCGGCTTTCCCTTAAATTCTGGTGGTCCCAATTCTTTGAACAGCTTAGCTGTGACAAACCGCGCGTTGTTATCATTTCCACCCGTATTCTGCACACGAATCTCCCTCGTCTTATTTTGCATGAACTACAAAAAGCTCCTAAACATTCCATCACTCATCGTTTGCTCGGTAACGTTATTTACAGGAGGAATATTGCCTTCCTGTTGCACGTTCCCCTGGGTGGTGATCAAAGGTGTCTCCACGGTCTGATTTACTCCATTATTAACGTTCTCAGCTGTCATTCTTAAATACTGCCATAAAACAAGGGTTAATAATCATGTCATATATTATCCCTATACTCTGACCGACCAAATAAATACCAAATAAACTTAGTCAGGTCATACTAGCGAAGGAATTCCCCGTCTCTCCCCTCCTAGTTCTTGTCTCACATCTTAGTCAGGGATCATATCCCTAAGCTCTGATACTAACTGTGACGCCCCCAAAATAGGTATACAACACCCATTCTGAGTCGCCAAATACATGGTACAGAAAGCAAACTACAACTTCAATAATACAATTGTCGTGCAAAATACGACAACACATACTGTGAGTTTAAATACAAATATTGTCTTCTGGACAATATCCACACTCAAATAAATCCTCATTATAATTATTCAAACACTATTTTACAGAAATAGTGAGGACTGCTAAAATATATTTCTAGAACCATCACTCCATACCCCGACGAGATCCTACTATGTTCTCACCTCCTAAGAAAAAAAATGGAACAAAAAGGAAAAGGGTGAGCTCAACTAGCCCAGTAATGAATATTATGACTAAGATAATATGCAACAAATTACCGTTAGTCTTCAACAGGGAAAAATCTGGTAGAATATAATCAACAACAAGTTTTAGATCAACAACTGCAGCGGAAACAGCAAACCATTAGAAGAGTCAAGTAAAGAAAGAATTCTACTATCTTCTAAGATTTAAAAGTCCATCATCAATATTTTATCCCTGTAACATCGATTAATAATAATCTTTAACCAAATATTCATCTTTGCACTACAGGCCAAAGATATTCATTTGTATCACCAGTCGGTCATGTTCATCTCAACACATGTTCGTCTTTGAACTACGTGCCAAACATATTTATCAGTTAATCATTCATCTTTGCACTACAGGCCAAAGATATTCAGTAGAATCATCATTTAGGACTGAGGATGATGAAAAATATTTTAAAGGAAACGAATCCAGTAAGATAGAAGGACAAATATTAGGATTCGTATAACAGTTTATCCAAGATCAATAATACTTCATAATAATCAATTGTGAAGCAGAATTCAAAAATAAAGATCAAAACATGGATACAATCAAAGATAGTAACCATAATAGACATCTTGGACAAAAGGGAAAATTTTATTTTTTGGTGAATAGTGCCGTATTCGTGAATAGTACCGTATACGTGAATAGTGCCGTATACGTGAATAGTAATCCCGGCACAAAAAGTTCCAAATTTGATAAAAACTCATATCAATATTTCAGCATAATGATATTGAAGAAAATAATATCATTAAGAAGAAAATAATATCCCTTACCTCAAGATATCAGTACTTCTGGTCGGAATACCGGTATAAGGCTGAAAGAAACTTGCTTTGATGAATAGAAACTCTCAAAGTATCTAAATACTCACAAAATACACTCAATAATCTAGAGAGAGAAAGAGAGAAAACTTGTTTCTGGTGTGATTTTCAATTCTAACTTAGCCCTCTATTTATAGGAAAATGTTAGCACGCCGAAGCAGACTTAACCTGCAACCTGATGGCTTTACCTGCTACTATTCCCACCCACCACATTTGAATAAAAATCTCAGCACATTTCTTCACCAACCAAGAGTGGGGCCCACCAATTCTAGAATTTTCCATCAAAATGATAAACTCTGAAAATTTAATAATTTCTGAACCAGTCATCTCGTAAAATTCATAATAAATCATACATTCATTTTTAACGGTTCAAAATTTGTGGACATATACTCAACTTATATATGTATAACATATCCAAAAATTACCATGATCCAACAGTCGGATTAAAAATTATAACCCCCGTAAAATATCTCAAAAACCCTGATTTTTAATACCTCCATTCCGACAAAAATACTGATAAAAACCTCAACATTAACTCCATCATTTTTAACCACAAAAATATATCCCTCATTTATATCCACATAAAATAAATATTTCCTTATCATATGAATCAATAATTAATTATTCATAAATAATATTACAGAATCACATTTATGACAACCAGGCCGTTCCCAGAAAAGAGGGGGCTTTCCAATAAGGATTTCTCCTTACTGGCGCGCAATTAGATGACCAAACCTCTCCTTAGACAGAACTTTCTAGACATTGCCAATAATGGTATCTAATAATAGTATTCAAATAATATGAATTATTGATCTGATAATGGAAAATACTGTGCAGCAACAATTATTGAAACAACAATAATATAAAATATCAAGGTAACAATTATTGTATCAATAAAATAAAATATTGAACTGTAACTACTGTAACAATTATTGAGTAGTGCCTTCTTACGTAAGAATCAATAATTGGTGCAATACCATGTGCTACTGTATTTTAACCACCGGGTATTCCAACAGTATTAACAGTAATAACAACTACGCCGTTATTTATAAACAACTTATACTTATCGTTTTCTTCATCCAATCGCTTTCCGTTATGGGGCTCACACAAGGCTGCACCGTCGTACGAATATTCCCCGACAGCAAGAATTTTCCACGACCAAATGAATATTCCCCGACAAAATGAATATTTTATAACCACTTGCTTATTTTGCAAAATTTACACATTTCACCCATAACCAAAGTATTATATCAAATTAACCCCTTATTATTCACAATAATATTTTGAGAAAATTTAATTTTATTCATTAATAAGTTGGGGTCTTACAACCTCCCCTCCTTATGAAATTTCGTCCTCGAAATTGACGTACGTACCTGATGTTTCAAAAAGGTGAGGATACCTCGCTTTCATTTCTGATTCTAACTCCCAGATCATTTCTTCAATAGCATGGTTTCTCCACAAAACCTTAACTTGTGGTATAACCTTCGTGCGTAGGACATGCTCTTTCCTATCCAAGATCTTAACAGGTACCTCCTCGTACGTTAAATCTTCAGCTATCTCGTCTGGTTCTAACTCAATAATGTGGTTCGGGTCTTTAACATATTTACGAAGCATAGATATGTAAAAAACATTATGAACACGAGACATGCTTGGAGGTAATGCGAGTCTATATGCCACATTTCCTATTCGCTCAAGAATCTCAAATGGACCAACAAATCTTGGATTGAGCTTTCCTCTCTTCCTAAATCTTGTAACTCCCTTCCATGGTGCAACACGTAACAATACATGATCCCCAATATTAAATTCCACGTCCTTCTGATGAAGATCCGCATAACTCTTTTGTCGATCCTGTGTCGTTTGTATACGTTGTCGAATCGTTTGGATCTTCTCTGTAGTAATGCGTCCCAACTCTGGTCCCAATAATGTTGCTTCACCCACCTCGTCCCAGCATACTAGAGAACGACATTTTCTTCCATACAACGCCTCGAATGGAGCCACACCTATGCTCGCCTGATAACTGTTATTGTAGGAGAATTCCACCAATGGTAGGTACTTATCCCAACTCCCTTTGAGATCTAGGACAGAAAGTCTTAATAAATCTTCAAGAGTTTGAATAGTCCTCTCTGATTGTCCGTCCATTTGAGGATGGTATGCCGAACTGAATCGTAAATCTGTGCCCATAGCTTTCTGCAAGCTAACCCAAAATCGTGAAGTGAATCTTGGGTCACGATCCGAAACTATGGATACTGGCATGCCATACAATCTCACAATCTCGTTCACGTACATAGTAGCAAGACGTTCAAGGGAATAAGTCTCACGTATCGGCAAGAAATGAGGGTTTGTACAGAAGGTAACTGGTAGCTCAATAGTACCAACCACATTGACTAAATTATTATTCCAACCCCCATCTTTCGTCCCTCCAAATCCATCCTTTGATATACATGATTGTAGAGAATATCCACCGAAGACCCGTTATCGATCAATATTCTCCGCATGTCCACCGACCCGACCTGTGCCGTAATGACTAGTGCTCCTTCATATGGTTCCACCGTGTCAGGTGGATAATCTTCATAAGAGGAAGAGATCACAGTGTTTAGATAAGGTCATTCCCTTCTAGTTGACTATTCCGACATCTTTAGAATGAAATTCAATGAGCCTCGACGCTTTTTACCTGTGACACACCCCACCGAACCTCGTGTAATAATATCCACTACTTGACAAACAAGTAAGTCCTGATCGGTTTGTCAATCCCTGCTATGTTCTCGACTACCGCCCCATTATCTTCAGTCTAAACCTTCCCGACCAGCAACATAGTGCACTGACTCTCCATTTTAGATGTTCTTTTCAATCATGTTCTTGAGCTGCCAACATGCCTTGGTCAAATGCCTTGTGTTTTGATGATACTGGTAGAACAAGCTCTTATCTCTTTTCTGTGTATGGTGGCTCACCAGGCATGGCTCAAAAAATGCTTTGTCTCAAATCTCTTCGAGGATCTTGGCACGACTGGTATTGAGCGGAGTATAGACCCTATTGACACTTCAATTTTGGATAGGAGTTGTGATCCTTCCTCGACTTTGTAACTAGCCTAGGATCATAACTTCTATCCTGATCCCGAGGCCTATCCATCCTGCGTAGCTGCAGCTTCAGGCTTCCCATAACATCGTCAATCGCAATGAAATTCTCTGCCCTATCATACATTTCGGACAAATCCTTTGGAGGATTGAATATGATATCTTTTACCAACTTTTATAATTTCTCCATATTAAACCTGGTGCTAAAAACCTGAATGCCTGTGGTATGTTAATATCAGTCACGGTACCAACTACCTCTTTGAACCTCTTCACGTATTTACTCAAACTTTCATTTGGCTGTTGTTTTATCTGCATAAGGGAAGCTGTCAACTTTCCCTTTCTTCTGTTGCTCCTGAACTGATCATGGAATTTATCGCAAAGACCCTGCCAGGACCCGATAGAATTGGGTAGCAACGAAGTCATCCATAATCGCGCTTCTTTTTCAAAATGATGACAAATATTTGGCATTGAGCAGCATCGGAATGCTCATAATAACTCATGAGACGGCCATAAATGTGATTATTATCGTAGGGGTCGCTTGTGCTTTTATACGTTTCCAGTGGTGGCATTTTTTTGCTAGATCGACCTGAACCCGATCAATTTCTGGTGTAAAGGGTGACTTTAGGTCAATTGGCAACTGGTTTATCTGAGCTGCCGCTGATATCTTATGTTCTTACTCTGTCAGCTTCTGCATAATGGGATTGGGCATTCCCTTCAGAGAGGATCATCCACGCCTATCTCTCATATAGTCTGGCGAAGCTACCCATTAACGTCGTTTGAATCATATCAGTCTCTTATCTAGGTCTCGGGAGTGTGGCATGCGCTTGTTCCTTCCTTCTTGAGAGCTTCCCGATCGATGAGATTTAGACTGACTTTAGAGCGTATACTCTCGACGCCCACGCCGACCCGGGGGAGACTTCTTATTCCCCCTTTAATTCAGCCAATTGTGCGTCCCACTTTCATGTTAGAGGCAGAGTGTCTCCAAAGCCTCCTTTGCCTATCTTGTGCATCCGAATCAATTCCCACCTGTCTTGTCCCTCCTACTCCCGATCTTAGCTAGTGTGTGTTCGGGACTGATTATATGTCATGCAGTTATAGGGATCGAGAGCCTTCTAGCTTGTGGAGAATAGTTGTCATCGAACCGGAGCCCACTAAGCTTTTGTTGGGACCACAATAGGGTTATTGGGTTCAAGCCTATCTTTGATCGACCTACAAACTTGTTGTGTTGTCGGATTAACCAAGGAGCTCTCATGGTAAAGAAATGTCTTTCCTTTACCCACCATCTGTTCAACTTAAAAGTAGATTGGTGATTGTGAAAAGTAACACTAAAATAATGTCCTCCTTCTAGTGTCAATGTTAACGCTGAAATCTGTTCGCTCGCCAAATCACCAAACAACGAATTTCACCTGCACACAAACAATCACACCAAAAAACTTGACGGTAAGGGCCGTCGGGAGATAGCTCCGGTGTAAGAATAAGTACAGACCAGGAAACGTCAATAATAGAGATTTGTAAATGCTTTAGTACGTAAAAATAAATAATGTGTCAGTACCTAAAATCTGGATTATGGCAGTGTATTTATAGCTCTATCATACCACCTCAAACCCCAAAATCCAATAGAAGTCCTACGTAAAATGTAAGACCCCAACTTTTTATAAATAAAATTGATTTTCCTCTATTCATTATTTTGAAATAGTAAGGGGTGAATTTGATTAATATAGTTAGTTATGGGTAAAATGCGCAACTATTTTAAAATAAGCAAGTGGTTATAAAATATTCATTGTTGTCGGAGAATATTCGTTTGGCCGTGGAATATTCTTGTTGTCGGGGAATATTTGTACGACGGCGCACCCATTTGTGGACCCCATAACGGAAAACTATCAGATGAAAAAAACGACAAGTATGAGTTTTTTTATAGATAACGGTGTAGCTGTTACCGTTAACACTGCTGGAATACCTGGTGGTTAAAGTACAGTAATACGCGTGGTTGCACAGTAGCACATGGTATTACACAGTATTTTTGGATTATTGATTCTTACGTAAGAAGGTACTACTCAATAATTGTTACAGTAATTACTGTTCAATATTTTATTTTATTGATTTAATAATTGCTTGTTGATATTTTATATTATTATTATTTTAATAATTGTTACTGCATAGTATTTCTCATTATCAAATTAATAATTCATATTATTTGAATAATATTATTAGATAGCATTATTGGCAATGTCTAAGGAAGTTCTGTCTAGGAAAGGGGTTTGGTCACCTAATTGCGTGCCAGTAAGGAGAAATCCTTATCGGAAAGCCCCCTCAATCCTGTAAACGACCTGGTTGTCATTATTGTGATTCCGTAATATTATTTGTGAATAATTAATTATTAATTTATATGATAAGAAAATATTTATTTTATGTGAATATAAATGAAGGAATTAATACTGAAGTGTTTTATCAGTATTTTGTCAGAATGGAGGTATTAAAAATCATCTAAATGTGGTTTTCGGTCATTTTCTATTTACAATTTGGAAAAACTTTCTTCTACAAAGTTCTAGAGAATTAAATTTTATATGGAATGGACATAAGGTTCATATTTTTCTGATAAAAGAGCTATTTATTATGAATTATTGAAGTTTTTGAAATAAATGTTTTTTATTAAAAACATGAGTGGGCCCCACTTTTGGTTGTTGTGAAAAAAATTGTTGAATTTCAAGTATGGTGTGCGTGAATAGCAATGGGTGAAAGCCACCAGTAGTAGGTTTGTCTGCTTTGGCGTTCTAAGTATTTTCTTATAAATAGGGTGTTTAGGTTAAAATTGAAAATCACACCAGAATCTGAAGTTTTCTCTCTTTAATTTTTGTGAGTATTTAGATATCTTGAGTGTTTCTATTCAATGCAAGTTTTCTTCAACATTATATCCAATATTTCAGTCAGAAGTACTATTCTTTTGAGTTAAGAGATGTTATTTTCTTCATAAATGATGTTATTTCGTTCAATATCATTATGCCAAAATATTGGTATGAATTTTATTATGAAATTTTTTTCTTTTTATGTCGAGAATACTATTCACGTATACAGTACTATTCACGTATATGGCACTATTTACTAATACGGTACTATTCACGAGTAGTAGTCACGAAGTATGATTTTTCTTATGAAATTGTTATCTTTTGTGTCGGGGTTACTATTCACGTATACGGCACTATTCACGTATATGTCACTATTCATGAATACGGCATTATTCACTGAAAAAATTAAAAAAAAAAATTCTTTGTCCAAGTTGTCTATTATAGTAACTATCTTTGATTGTATCCATGTTTTGATCTTCATTCTTGAATTTTGCTCCACAATTAATTATTATGAAGTATTTTTAACTTGGATAAACCAAAGTACGAATCCCTAATCTTTGTCCTTTTATCTCACTGGATTCGTTTTCTTTAAGATATTTTTCATCATCTTCAGTCCTAAATGATGATATAACTGAATATCTTTGGCATGTAGTGCAAAGATGAATGATTACCTAATGAATATCTTTGGCCCGTGGTGCAAAGATGAACAGGTGTTGAGATGGACATGACCAACTGATGATACAAATGAATATCTTTGGCCCATAGTGTAAAGATGAATATTTGATTCAAGATGTATTTTGATTGATGTTACAGGGATAAAATATTGATGATGGACCTTTAAATCATAGAAGATATTAGATTTCATTTTCTACTAAACTCGTCTAATGAATTGTTATCTCCGCTGCGAATATTGATCTAAAACTTGTTGTCCATTATATTTTATCTGATTTATTGAAGGTTAACGATAATTTGTTCTACATTATCTTAGTCATAATATTCTTTACTAGGCTAGTTGAGCTCACATTTTTCTTTTTTGTTCCATTTTTCTTCTCAAGAGACGAGAATATAGCGGGAACTAGTCGGGTGTGGAGTAATGTTTCAAGTCAGTTGTTTTAGTTGTCCTCACTATTTTGTAAAATAGTGTATAAATAATTATAATGAGGACTTATTTAAGTTTGAATATTGTCTAGAAGACAATATTTGTATTTAAACTCACAGCTTATGTGTTGTCGTATTTAAACTCATAATGGGTTGTGTGGACCTATTTTTGGGACGTTACAGTTCGTATCAGAGCTTAGGGATATAGTCTCTGACGGAAATCGGGGAATAGAACTAGGAGGGGAGAGACGAGTAAATCCTTCGCTAGTGTGTCCTACCTAAGCTTATTTGTGTTTAATTGGTCGGTCGGAATGTGATAATCCGGGATTTCGAATAATCCAAATTTCACGAATAATTTTTTTTATATTGACTGTTAATATTATACTGTGTATCTATGATACGAGTCCGGAGATTTAGTCAATTTGGGTATTGACTAATAAATTTAGAGTAAAGTTGTGCTTAACAGCTTTAAAAACACTAACCCTAATTTCTGGATAGGGATTCGATAGAAATTATAACTAAAATAATTATATTAAAGAGTATGTATTTGTACTGTATAGAGATATTGATCGGATAAGGTTTAAAATTAATAAACCCTAATAAGAGATTAAAAACTCTAATCTCAGGATTAGAAACCCTAACGTATCGTTAAAAACCTTAATCGAAAGTCGGGAAACCCTGATTTAAAAATTTGGGAATCCTAAAACCCTAATTAGGCAACCCTAATCCTAATTGGAAGGCCTAATATATTTATTAAACGTTAATATAATTAGGAAACACTAATTATACTTTAGAAATATTAATTTCTATTTAAAACCTTAATTTTTATTTTAGATATCTTAATTTTTTTAGAAACCCTAATTAGAAAATTCTAGAATTTGGGATTTGTAAAACCTAAGGGTTAGAACCTTAAGGTTAAACCCTAAGGGTTTGGACATTTGACCATAATGCCATTAAATTTAAATTACAAATGACAAAAGTACCCTTTATGGATTTTTTTAAGGTAACTTGTAAAAATTGCCAAAGCTTTAGTTGTTCACCCACCATGTTGACTTGGTAACTTATTTATCAGCAGCTCAGCACTTGTACTGACAGAAAACTTAGCTAGATACATTGTATTTATATGATATAAGGATTCAAAGAGAGAGAAAGTATACAAAACTTACTCATTTTCTCTTTAGCTCACAACCAACTCTTTCTCTCACCAAACCTCCGAAAATCCATAGTATTTCAGTCACATTATAGTCCTCTAAAACATCTAGATATGATTTGGAAAGCTAAAATCAAAGATTGAACAAGAGAGGTATAACCCTAAACTCAACCTAGATCTTGTATGCTAAGGTAAAGTTTGTGTTTATGTGTTTATAAAAGTGTTAAAAGATGTTTTAGGATGATATATGATGATCCATCATGGATCCATAGCATCAAAGTTGGTAAAAATCGAAGTTTTTCAAAACTGTCCAAGAACAAATTTTGTGGTCTGACAAGCTAATGTCAGGCGCCACAGATTCTTGTTCGTTTTTGATTTTTCGTGTTTTATGCTTTGAATCTATAGTCTGATGTGAGGTTTGTGATCTGGGAGTGGAAGCCAACCTATTTGATTTTCAAATTACCAGATTTAGCCGGTCAAAACCCGTTGACCGGGCATGACCAGGCGAATTCTGGGTAACCCAAAAATCAAGTATCATCGTCTGACAACTTTTTATAACGTCCGGATCTATCCGGTTTTTAGTGTTATGATGTTGTTGTTACATATTTGCAGCTGGTTATGTGGACTCTAGATCCATGCTAGTGGATCGCTTACACAGCACATAAGATGATTGTAATAGATGGTAAAACTATACCATTTGATCACGGATGCACCTTCTGGGAATTTCTAGAAATTCTATGAACACTTTTTCTGACATAGTTTGACCACGATCTATATGGAAAATGCGTTGTTTTTAATCTGTTTTGTTGATCTATATATCTTCCTTGTCATGTATACTACGAGTATGAACAAAGAAATCGCATGAAACGTGATCTGAACACTTAGATAATTTAGCATGAAGGTGACTGGTAGTACTGTCTGGGTTTCTGGAAAATCCAGAAACCCCCTGACAGAACATTTGGAGACTTAGATCCGGCAGCTATGATGTTGTATGATCGATATGATAATTGATAATGGTAGTACTACATACCTACTACTAGATTAGTGTTCAAACAAACCCAGAGCATGATTTAAGCTGATAGTTTCATCCAGTCAAACAGGGATCCTTGAGAGCTGGACTGTCAGTGTTCTTGAGCTCAAGAACACTAACAGCGACGCTTAGTGTCGCTATAGGTAATTAGCGACGGTTTTGATTTTTTTTAATTTTTGAATTTCCAGTAATTAATTAAAAATAGAAAATAAATTATAAAAATTATTAAAAATAGTTTTAAAAATTATTTTAAATTATGAAAAATAATTTTTGACCAATTGGAATTTTTTTTCTTTAATATTTATAATTATTTAAATATTAAAGGTATTTAATTTATTTACTTAGTATATTAAATAAATTAGAAGAAAATGATTTAATATTATGAAAAATCATTTTAAATAAGAATAAAGTATTTAAAAATATTTTGAGTTATAAAATGTGACTTTTAATATTTTTAGAGAATTTTTATTAATACTTTAATATTAATGATAATAGATTTATTTAAATATTAAATTCAATAAATAAGTTAAAAATAATTTTATTGATTTAAAAATCATTTTAAATAAGAATAAAGTGTTAAAAAATATTTAGAATTATAAAATATTATTTTCAATATCTTTGGAGAATTCTCATTAATAAATTAATATTAATGATATTAGATTTATTTAATTATTATATTAAATAAATAAATTAAAAATGATTTTATTGATTTAAAAATCAATTAAAAATGAGTAAAATGTTTTAAGTTATAATTAATGACTTTTAATGTTTTGATGATAATTTCATTAATATTTAAATATTAATGGTGATAATTTAAAAATGATTTTTATTAATTTAAAAATCATTTAAGTAGAATATAAGATTATTTGATGATTAAATCATTTAAAAATGATTCCAATGTTTGAAAAATTATTATAAATTATAATAATTGTTTATAAATTATTAAAAACTTCCGAAAAATATTATAAACGATATTTGGCTTATCTAAAATAATATTAAAGCTTAGAGACCAAGTTTAATTGACAATCAATGTGTTAATTGTCAGCTAGAGTGACCAGAACACTGAGAAAGGACCGAAATCCAACCAGACCAAAATAGTTAGACTTGATAAGTGTTTATATAGGTTGTAAATACTAATGTTGTGAGACCCTGAATTTTATGAAATAAAAGTATTCAATTTTTCTATTTTGGTAAATGGTTAAATTGATAAAAGGTTAAAGTTAAAGGTGATATGTGAAAATTTTTCAAAGTAGACAAGTTGTCATAAAATACCCGGTTACTATTCACTCTAGTATTGTTCACTCGAGTTTTTGGGGTACTTTTTGTGTCGGAGTACTATTTATGAGTTACTATTTACGAGTTACTATTCATGAGTTACTATTCAGGAGTTACTATTCACGAGTTACTATTCATGAGTTAATATTCACGAGTTGCTATTCATGAGTTACTATTCACGAGTTACTATTCATGAGTTACTATTCATGAGTTACTATTCACAGGGAATATTCGATTAGTCGGAGAATATTTGTACGACGGTACAATCATTGGTGGACCCCACAACAGAATTATTGTCGGATTGAGAAAACGACAAAAATATTTTATTAAAAATAACGGCGGAAGTTTTACCGTTGATACTGTTGAACTACTCGGTAGTAAAAGTACAGTAATACGAGTGGTTGCATAGTAGCACACGGTATTGATTATTAATGCTTATGTGAGAATTCACTCAGTTTGATTCAATTATTGTCAATTAATAATATGAATTATTTAGCGATAATGAAGTTTTGTTTTATTCGTATTATTAACGTAATAAAACAGAAACATCTTTTTATATAAAACAGAATAATTTATTAAAGTTATTTGTTTTATTCAGCAATAATTAGAATATATTATATTTTATTTAAAAAATTTTGCTTTAAGTATGGACCGTCAGATTAAAGTAAATTAATCTGGACCGTTCATGGATTAGTTACTATGCATTCTATTTTCCTATAAATAGAAGTTCATTCCTTCATTATTTTCTTACGAATTCACTGAACTCTAAAGAGAGAAACTATAGAGAGAAAGAAGAAGAGTATTCTGCCACTTAACTACTTCTTTATTTCAGTTCTTCTTTAAAACGGTAAGGGATATTATTTGTTGTACCTGTAAGGGGTGTTATTCTTTCTTATTCATGAAGAGAACTTCTGTTATTTCATTCTTTATTATTCTGTTGGAATAACCTGTAAAAGTGGCATACCCTATACATGACCTGTATACGCGGCATACCCTATACTTGGTGAAATCCTTATGTTATTCCATTCTTTATTATTCTGTTAGAATAACCTATATACGTGGTTTATCCTATACTTAGTGGAATGACCTGTATATGCGGTTTACCCAATACTTGGTGATATTCTTTTGTTATTCCATTCTTTATTATTATGTTGGAATAACCTGTTTATGCGAAGTACCGCATACTTGGTAAAACTCTTTCATTATTCAGTTCTTTACGATTCTGTCGGAATATCCTGTAGGTGTGAATTTCACCTGACCTGGTTCCATCATTATTATTCTGTATTTATTATTTTGTCGGAATATCCTATCAGTGTGAATTTCACCTGACCTGGTTCTATATTTATTATTCCGCATTTATTATTCTGTTGGGAATAACCTATCTGTGCGGTCTCTATCGCATGCATGGTGAATCCTTCTGTTATTCTATTCTTTATTATTCTTTTGGAATAACCTGTCTATGTGGATTGCCACATGCATGGTGAATGATCCTTTATATTCATTCATTATTAAATTGTGGAAATGATCTGTATACGTGGATTACCGCATGGCTGGTGAAAATCCATTTGCAGTTTGATATATTCTTTATTATACTCATTTGGTTAAAGTTTTGATTTTTATACTCCATGAAATTAGTGAAATATCCTTGATATTTACGCTTCATCCAGTATCTTTTCATGAAAATATTCTTCTGAGCATTCTTGACTGTTACTTTACAAAGAAGTATCATGTTGACAATTTGGACATTATTAGTTCCTGGATAAACAAATTCTTGAACTTGTTTAATTGGATTCATATAACATTGTCATCATCGTCATGTTTATTTTATGTTGAAAGTCATCTTTGTCTTACGTGCATAGATGGACTTAGTATGATTATGATCAGAGATCATTCGGTATAATCATGAACTGTGATGTTATAAGTGGTGTAGTAAAAGTCCTAAGTGGCCTGTAATGCATTGATAGACAATTTTTGGTATGATTATGACCAGATATTTTTCGGTATTGTCATGACCATTGATGATTTAATGAATATCCTTGGCCCGTAATACAGGGATGATTAGAGGATGCGGTTTATTTATTAAGCTGAATCTCAGTGATAAAAGTTGATGAAAACATTTTTAAATCATAGAAGATAGTAGGTTTTATTCTCTACTTGACTCTTCTAATGGATTGCTTTTTCCGTTGCAGTTAAACTTGATGTTTATTATATTTTATCAGTTTAACATTGTTGAAGACTATTGATAATTTATTCTTCATTATCTTAGTCATAATATTTCTTACTGGGCTAGTTGAGCTCACCCTTTCTTTCAATGTTTTCTTCAGGAAATGAGAATATAGCTGGGACGAGTCAGGAAAAGGAGTGATGGTCCAGAAGATTGCATTAGTAGTCCTCACTATTCTGTTAAATAGTGCGACAATAAATGTAATGAGGGCTCCTTGAGTATGGATATTGTCTAGATGGCAATATTCCTATTAGAACTCTCAGTTTATGTATTGTCGTATGTTACACGACATTTGTATAGTAAGTTGTATTTGTATTCTGTACTATGTATCTGACGACCCAAGATGGGTGATGTATACTTAATTTTGGGGGCATCACAGTTGGTATCAAAGCTTAGGGATATGATCCCTGGCTGAGATGTGAGATAAGAACTAGGAGGGTAGAAAAGGGAAATTCATTCGCTAGTATGACCTACCTAAGTTTATTTGGTATTTACTTGGTCGGTCAGAGTATAGGGCTAAAATGTGATATGTTATGTGACGCCCCCAAAATTAGGTATACATCACCCATCTTGGGTCGTCAGATACATAGTACAGAATACAGATACAACTAATTAATACAACTGTCGTGTACAATACGACAAAACATAAACTGTGAGTTTGAATACAAATATTATCTTCTAGAGAGTATTCATACTCAAAAAGAGTCCTCATTATATTTATTAACACACCATTACATAGAATAGTGAGGACTACTAACTAATACTATCATTCGGACCATCACTCCGTACCCCGACTTGTCCCAGCTACGTTCTCATTTCCTGAAGAGAACAGTGAAAGAAAGGGTGAGCTCAATTAGCCCAGTAAGAAATATTATGACTAAGATAATGCAGAATAAATTATCATTAGCCTTCAACAATGTTAAACTGATAAAATATAATAGACATCAAGTTTAACTGCAGCGGAACAAGCAATCCATTAAAAGAGTCAAGTAGAAAATAAACTCTACTATCTTTTATGATTTAAAAGGTTTTTCAACACTGCGATCGCTGAGACTCAGCTTAATAAAATAATCCACATCATCGAATCACCCCTGCACTACGGCCAAGGATATTCGTGTATTCATTAATGGTCATGATCATGCCAACAACTGTCCATCAATGCACTACGGGCCAATGAGGACTTTTACCACATCATTTGTAACATTACGGTCATGATTATACCGAATAATCCCTGGTCATAATCATACCAAGTCCATCTATGCAATACAGGCCACAGATGACTTTCAACATTTTATAAACATGAGGATGATGACAATGATATAAGAATTCAATAAAACAAGTTCAAGAATTAATTTATCCAGGAATTAACAACGTCCAAATTGTCAACATGATACTGCATTGTGGAGTAAAATTCAAGAATGCTTAGAAGAATATTTTCTTGAAAAGATACTGGATGAAACGCAACTATCAAGGATATTCCACAAATTTCATGGAGTATAGAAGTCAAAACTTAACCAACTGAGTATAATAAAGAATGGAATAACAAAAGAAATCACCATGCATGCGATAGACCGCACAGACAGGTTATTCCAACAGAATAATAAATAATGGAACCAGGTCCGGCGTAAACGCACAGACAGGATATTCCGACAGAATAATAATGGAACCAGGTCCGGTGTAAAACACACAGACAGGATGTTCCAACAGAATAATAATAATAACGGAACCAGGTCCGGTGTAAAACACACAGACAGGATGTTCCAACAGAATAATAAACGGAACCAGGTCCGGTGTAAAACACACAGACAGGATGTTCCAACAGAATAATAGAAGAATGTCACCAAGTATAGGGTAGACCGCGTATACTGGTTATTCCAACAGAATAATAACGAATGGAATAACAGAAGTTCTCTTCATGAATATAAAAGAAATAATATTCCCTACCTTAAAAGAACTGGATATTGGAAAAGTGATGTAGCAGAATACTTTTATTCTCTCTCTCTCTCTCTTATTCTCTCTATACTTTCTCTCTCTATAGCTTGAATGAATTCGTGAAAAATAATGAAGCCCTAGGCCTCTATTTATAGAAAAACTGAGGGTGGCTCTTGGTCTTAACGAAGGGTCAAATGACTCTTGGTCTTAACGAAGGGTCAAATGACTCTTGGTAATATTGAAGGGACAACTACTATTGACGAAAGTAATTACTATTGACCAAGGTAAATACTATTGACGAAGGTAATTACTATTGACCAAGGTAAATACTATTGACGACGGTAATTACTATTGACGACGGTAATTACAATTGACGAAGAGACTCTTAGATGATGACATATGGCCCCCCATAAAATAACCAAACTTACCACAACGTCTCAATAATATAACATATTATACAGATGATACTATGACAATAATTTAAGAGATATGATGCAGCAATTACTGTAGCAATAATTGAGTATAGCTGAGTGACTTCTCACGTAAGCATCAATAATCAATACCGTGTGCTACTATGCAACCACGCGTATTACTGTACTTTTACTACCGAGTAGTTCAACAGTTTTAACGATTTTAACGGTAACACCTCAGCTGTTATTTTTATAGAAAGATAATTCTGTCGTTTTCTCAATCCGACAATAATTCTGTTGTGGGGTCCACCAATGATTGTGCCGTCGTACGAATATTCCCCGACAAAAAGAATATTCCCCGACCAAACGAATATTTTATAACAACTTGCTTACTTTGCAAAATTTATAAATATTACCCACAACTATAACATTATATCAAATTAACTTCATAATATTCAAAAATGATATTTATAGAAAATTCATCTTTATTTATAAAAGTTGGGGTCTTACAACCTCCCCTTCTTATGAAATTTCGCCCTCGAAATTAGGGTACGTACCTGGTATGTCGAAGAGGTAAGGATACCTTGATTTCATTTCTGATTCTAACTCCCAAGTCATTTCCTCAACATCGTGGTTTCTCCACAAAACTTTAACTTGAGGTATAACCTTGGAGCGTAGAATATGTTCCTTCTTATCCAAGATTTGAACAGGAACTTCTTCATACGTCAAATCCTCCGCTATTTCGTCCGGTTCTAACTCAATAATGTGGTTCGGGTCTTCCACATATTTGCGTAACATGGATATGTGGAAAACGTTATGAACACGAGACATACTTGGCGTTAAAGCGAGTCTATAAGCCACAGTTCCTACTCGATCGAGGATTAAAAATGGACCGATGAATCGAGGATTTGGCTTTCCTCTCTTTCCAAATCTCGTAACTCCTTTCCATGGAGCAACACGTAAGAACACATGATCTCCTACATCAAATTCCACGTCCTTTCGATGAAGATCAGCATAACTCTTTTGTCGATCTTGTGAGGTTTTTATACGTTGTCGGATCGTTTGAATCTTTTCTGTAGTCATACGTACCAACTCCGGTCCCAACAACGTTGCTTCGCCCACCTCATCCCAGCATACTGGAGAACGACATTTTCTTCCATACAATGCTTCGAATGGAGCCATGCCAATACTTGCTTGATAACTGTTGTTGTAGGAAAACTCCACCAATGGTAAGAACTTGTCCCAACTTCCTTTGAAGTCAAAGACACAGAGTCTTAATAGATCTTCAAGAGTTTGAATAGTCCTCTCTGATTGTCCGTCCGTCTGAGGATGATATGCTGAACTAAATCGTAACTCCGTGCCCATAGCTTTTTGTAAACTAACCCAAAATCGTGAAGTGAATCTTGGGTCTCGGTCAGAAACTATGGATACTGGCATACCATGCAGTCTTACAATCTCGTTTATGTACATACGAGCAAGACGTTCAAGTGTATAAGTTTCTCGTATCGGTAAGAAATGAGCAGACTTGGTCAATCTATCAACAATGACCCAAATCGCATCAATACCTTGAGAAACCCTAGGAAGACCGGTAACGAAATCCATGGTAATGTGCTCCCACTTCCATTCTGGAATTTCAAGTGGTTGCAATGGACCTTTTGGTACTTGATGCTCCGCTTTGACTCGTTGACAAGTTAGACACCTTGAGATAAACAACGCTATCTCTCTCTTCATATTGCTCCACCAAAATGTATGACGAAGATCATGATACATTTTGGTACTTCCAGGATGGATTGCAAACGGTGTGTTGTGCGCCTCCATCATGATTTCATACTTTAAATCAGGGTTGTTAGGAACACAAAGTCTGGAGTTGACTCGAAGTATTCCTTCTTCATCGATTCTTGCTTCCGGCATAGAACCTTCTTGCACTTTCTTCCTCATACGCATCAGCTCCAGGTCTGTAGCTTGAGCAGCTTTAACTTTATCGATTAAAGTCGGTTCTACTCGTATATTCGCCATCATCACATGGGTCCCTGGAGTCTTTAACTCTATCTCCATCCTTTGCAAGTCACACAAAATGGGTCTTTGCGTTGTTAATATTGCACTTGTACCCGCATATGATCTTCTACTCAATGCGTCAGCTACCACGTTCGCTTTTCCAGGATGGTATTGAATGGTATGATCATAATCTTTCAACAGTTCAAGCCAACGTCGTTGTCGCATGTTGAGTTCCTTTTGAGTGAAGAAATATTTGAGGCTTTTATGATCCGTAAAGATCTCCACTTTCTCCCCATACAAGTAATGCCTCCAAATTTTAAGTGCAAAGACAACAGCTGCCAACTCTAGATCATGAGTAGGATAATTCCTCTCATATTCCTTGAGTTGTCTTGATGCATAGGCTATGACTTTTCCATGTTGCATGAGAACACATCCCAACCCTTTGCTCGAAGCATCACTGTAGATGACAAATCCCTCCGAGCCAGATGGTATTGTTAGAACAGGTGCTGAAATGAGTCTCCTCTTGAGTTCTTGAAAACTCTGCTCACATTCTTCGCTCCAACCGAACTTTGTATCTTTTCGAGTCAGCTGAGTTAATGGAGTAGCGATTCGAGAAAATCCTTCCACGAATCTCCGATAATAACCAGCTAAACCAAGAAAGCTACGTACTTCGGTTACTGATTTAGGTTGCTCCCAGCTTTGAATAGCTTCAATCTTTGCCGGGTCAACCGATATTCCACGACTTGATACTACGTGCCCAAGGAATGCTACCTCTTCCAGCCAGAACTCGCATTTCTTCAACTTGGCATAAAGTTTGTATTCACGAAGCTTTTGGAGTACCAGCCTCAAGTGTTGCTCATGATCTTCACGGCTTTTGGAATAAACAAGGATGTCATCGATAAAGACGACCACAAAGTGATCCAAATATTCCTTAAATACCCTGTTCATCATATCCATGAAGGCAGCAGGAGCATTAGTCAATCCAAAGGACATGACTAGGAATTCATAATGCCCGTACCGAGTTCTAAAAGCCGTCTTTGGAATATCCTCAGTTCTAACCTTCAGCTGATGATATCCAGAACGAAGATCGATCTTTGAAAAGAATTGTGCTCCTTGCAACTGGTCAAACAGGTCATCAATACGTGGCAATGGGTACCTGTTTTTGATGGTGACATGATTCAACTCCCGATAATCAATACAAAGTCGCATACTCCCATCTTTCTTCTTCACGAACAGAACAGGAGCACCCCAAGGAGAAGTACTAGGACGAATAAAACCAATGTCTAACAATTCCTGCAGTTGGGTCTTTAACTCCTGAAGTTCAATAGGAGCCATTCGATATGGAGCTTTGGAAATGGGTTTTGTACCGGGTTCAAGGTCGATACAAAATTCAATTTCACGCTCTGGGGGTAGGCCAGGAAGTTCTTCGGGAAATACGTCAGGAAATTTATTAACAACAGAAATATCATTCAAAGCTGACGTATTTTTGTTTAGATCTGTGACATGAGCTAAGAAAGCTTGACATCCGTTTTTCAATAAACGAATAGCTTTATGGCTTGAGATGACAGCGATTGATTTTAATGGTTTGGTTGCTTGAATTCGCATAATAGGTCGATTAGGAATATGAAAGCTAACAACCTTACGAAAACAATCAATTTTTGCATAATGAGTAGTTAACCAATCAATCCCTAGAATCACGTCAAATGCAAGTATTTTTAATGAAATCAGATCGATAGGTAATGTGTGGGTACCAACTTGAATCAAACAAGACTTATAAACAGTGGAGGTAATGAAGGTTTCTCCCAACGGAGTTTCCACAGATAAGTCAAAGTCTAATTTCTCCGGAATCAAATTTAATCGATGAGCGCAAGTAGGAGAAATAAAAGAATGGGTTGAACCGGTATCAAATAAAGTATAAACTTCTTTAGAGTTTATGATAAGCTTACCCGTGATGACCTCATTCGGGTTCCTTGCTCTCTGGGAGTTCACAACAAACGCTCTCCCTTGCACAACCGGTTTTGACTTTTCTGGGACGGCTTTTGGTGCCTCCATCCTAGCTGAATTTGTCTTCGGTAAACGACAAAATCGGGCTAAATGACCTTCTCTTCCACAATTATAACATGCTTTGGACGGCATCGCGCAGTTTGGACTGATGTGCCCCTCCCCTCCGCATTTGAAACATATGATAGGTGGTCGTTCTCCTTCCTTAACGACAGGTGCTGGTGCTGACGTCTTTCCATCATTGTTGAATCTCCTCTTCTTGAAATGTCCATTCTTATTGTTTTGGCCCTGATTACCACCGAAGTGGTTACCATTTCTGGCCTGTTGATTCCCTCCACGCTTGTTGTCACCGCTTCGATGACTGCTCTCACTGGTATTATCATTTTGCCGGCTGCTCTCTTTTGGTTGCGTTATCTCGTTATCGCGCTCCACCAACTGAGCCCTATTTACAACATCTGAATACAAACACAGTTTATGAGAAACAAGATGTTGACGTATCTCCGGCTTCAAACCTCTTAAAAACATCCGCGTCATTCTTTCTTCATTATCCACCAGGTGGGACGCAAACCGGGATAACTCCGCAAATTTTGCCTCGTACTGCGACACGGTCATATTATTCTGCTCCAATTTGATGAACTCCACCTCCTTCATGTGACGAATACTCTCGGGAAAGTATTTGTCGTTAAACAGATCTTGGAACTTCTCCCAAGACATCTTCAGTGCGGCATGTTGAGTACGCTTTATCGATTCCCACCAGTAATCTGCCTCTCCTCGCAACATAAAGGCGGCAAAGGGAACCTTTTGCTCCTCGGAGCAACCCAAGACATCAAATATCTTGGTGATCTGCTTTATCCATGTTTCAGCTACAAGTGGTTTGGGTTCTCCCTTAAACTCCGGTGGTCCCAGCTCCTTAAACTGTTTAGCGGTGACCGCCTGAGAGTTTCCAGTATTTCCACCTACGTTGTGGACAGGAGCCGCTTTCACCTGTTGTTGCATGAATTGCATAAAGCCTCTGAACATTTGATCATTCATCATTTGGTCAGTGTTGTTGTTTGCATGAGGATTGACACCTTCCTGATGCACATTATCCTGATTATTGATATGTGGTGAATCAACAGTCGTCTGTGCTCCATTGCTATTCTCAACATTCTCAGATGCCATTTTCAGATACTGTCACAAAATAAAAATTAATTGATATGTCATATATTATCCTTATATTATGACCGACCAATTAAATACCTTGTAAATAAACTTAGGTATGCCATACTAGCGAAGGAATTCCCCGTCTCTCCCCTCCTAGTTTTATTTTGACATCTTAGCCAGGGATCATATCCCTAAGCTCTGATACCAACTGTGACGCCCCCAAAATTAGGTATACATCACCCATCTTGGGTCGTCAGATACATAGTACAGAATACAGATACAACTGATTAATACAACTGTCGTGTACAATACGACAAAACATAAACTGTGAGTTTGAATACAAATATTATCTTCTAGAGAGTATTCATACTCAAAAGGAGTCCTCATTATATTTATTAACACACCATTACATAGAATAGTGAGGACTACTAACTAATACAATCATTCGGACCATCACTCCGTACCCCGACTTGTCCCAGCTACGTTCTCATTTCCTGAAGAGAACAGTGAAAGAAAGGGTGAGCTCAACTAGCCCAGTAAGAAATATTATGACTAAGATAATGCAGAATAAATTATCATTAGCCTTCAACAATGTTAAACTGATAAAATATAATAGACATCAAGTTTAACTGCAGCGGAACAAACAATCCATTAAAAGAGTCAAGTAGAAAATAAACTCTACTATCTTTTATGATTTAAAAGGTTTTTCAACACTGCGATCGCTGAGACTCAGCTTAATAAAATAATCCACATCATCGAATCACCCCTGCACTACGGCCAAGGATATTCGTGTATTCATTAATGGTCATGATCATGCCAACAACTGTCCATCAATGCACTACGGGCCAATGAGGACTTTTACCACATCATTTGTAACATTACGGTCATGATTATACCGAATAATCCCTGGTCATAATCATACCAAGTCCATCTATGCAATACAGGCCACAGATGACTTTCAACATTTTATAAACATGAGGATGATGACAATGATATAAGAATTCAATAAAACAAGTTCAAGAATTAATTTATCCAGGAATTAACAACGTCCAAATTGTCAACATGATACTGCATTGTGGAGTAAAATTCAAGAATGCTTAGAAGAATATTTTCTTGAAAAGATACTGGATGAAACGCAACTATCAAGGATATTCCACAAATTTCATGGAGTATAGAAGTCAAAACTTAACCAACTGAGTATAATAAAGAATGGAATAACAAAAGAAATCACCATGCATGCGATAGACCGCACAGACAGGTTATTCCAACAGAATAATAAATAATGGAACCAGGTCCGGCGTAAACGCACAGACAGGATATTCCGACAGAATAATAATGGAACCAGGTCCGGTGTAAAACACACAGACAGGATGTTCCAACAGAATAATAATAATAACGGAACCAGGTCCGGTGTAAAACACACAGACAGGATGTTCCAACAGAATAATAAACGGAACCAGGTCCGGTGTAAAACACACAGACAGGATGTTCCAACAGAATAATAGAAGAATGTCACCAAGTATAGGGTAGACCGCGTATACTGGTTATTCCAACAGAATAATAACGAATGGAATAACAGAAGTTCTCTTCATGAATATAAAAGAAATAATATTCCCTACCTTAAAAGAACTGGATATTGGAAAAGTGATGTAGCAGAATACTTTTATTCTCTCTCTCTCTCTTATTCTCTCTATACTTTCTCTCTCTATAGCTTGAATGAATTCATGAAAAATAATGAAGCCCTAGGCCTCTATTTATAGAAAAACTGAGGGTGGCTCTTGGTCTTAACGAAGGGTCAAATGACTCTTGGTCTTAACGAAGGGTCAAATGACTCTTGGTAATATTGAAGGGACAACTACTATTGACGAAAGTAATTACTATTGACCAAGGTAAATACTATTGACGAAGGTAATTACTATTGACCAAGGTAAATACTATTGACGACGGTAATTACTATTGACGACGGTAATTACTATTGACGAAGAGACTCTTAGATGATGACATATGGCCCCCCATAAAATAACCAAACTTACCACAACGTCTCAATAATATAACATATTATACAGATGATACTATGACAATAATTTAAGAGATATGATGCAACAATTACTGTAGCAATAATTGAGTATAGCTGAGTGACTTCTCACGTAAGCATCAATAATCAATACCGTGTGCTACTATGCAACCACGCATATTACTGTACTTTTACTACCAAGTAGTTCAACAGTTTTAACGATTTTAACGGTAACACCTCAGCTGTTATTTTTATAGAAAGATAATTCTGTCGTTTTCTCAATCCGACAATAATTCTGTTGTGGGGTCCACCAATGATTGTGCCGTCGTACGAATATTCCCCGATAAAAAGAATATTCCCCGACCAAACGAATATTTTATAACAACTTGCTTACTTTGCAAAATTTATAAATATTACCCACAACTATAACATTATATCAAATTAACTTCATAATATTCAAAAATGATATTTATAGAAAATTCATCTTTATTTATAAAAGTTGGGGTCTTACATGTTAATTAACCCTTGTTTTGTGTTAGTGTTTGATAATGACATTTGAAAATGCTGAGATAAGCAATGAAGCACATGAGTGTGTTGATTTAGCTCAAGCAAAAGGTAACGACCAACATCACGATAATAATCATACTGGTGGCAACGGCTATCGGAACAATGGTAACCATTGTGGGGGAAATTATCATGCCAAGAATGGTAACCACTTCGGTGGTAATCTTGGCAAAGATAATAGAAGTGGAAATTGCAAGAAGAGAAGGTCATTTAGCCCAATTTTTTCATGCACCAAAGTCAAGTCCAGCTGGGACGGTGGCACCAAAGGCGGATACGGACAAAACAAGGTCGTTGATTTTAGGAGGAGCGTTTTTCATGACTTCTCAAAAAATGAGTAAACCGAACGAAGTTAGCACGGGTTAGTTAATTATAAATTCTTGGGAAGTCTATACCCTATTAGATATCGGTTCTACCCATTCTTTTATCTCTCTTGCTTGCGTTCAACTTTTAAATTTGACTCTAGAGAAGTTAGACTTTGACCTATCGGTTGAAACTCCGTTAGGAGAAACCTTCATTTCATGTGCTATCCAAGTCTTGGATGAGAGTCATAGTTTTGAATGATATTCTTATTGTTAATAAATTTCCTGACGGATTCTTGAAGACTTCTTAAACTACCCCTAGAGCAAGAAATCGAATTTTGTATTGACCCCAGTACAAAACCCATTTCTAAAACCCTCAAATATTTCTTCAACTAAAAGGATCTGTTTACGTGGATTATGATGAAAGTCATAATAAAAGCATTGGACTAATGAAAATCATGAGTATATGTGGTATTAGTAAGTGTTATGATGAGTTATGTCAGTTATTATGAGAAAACATGAAAGTTTCTTAGAAATCACAAAGGGTTAAAAAATCAGGTTTTGGTAAAAATGGAACATGAAATTCAATTGACCATAACTCCTATTATATTTCGAATTTTTGAGTTTGATCAAGTTCTAGAGTTAGATCTATGAGTTCCTAACTTATTCAAGTGGAATCATTGGAAAAGGTGTTGTTGATTTGCGTGTGGACTATTTTTAGCAAAGGAGTCCAAAACTGCAAAACCCGAAAAAGCTACTTAAAGGGGCTGTTTCGGCCACATAATTTGTGAAAAAAATTCCGGCCTTTTGGGACATGAAAATATATGGTATAAAGTACCTCCTGTCCAAAAATGAGCTCATTCTGACTTAAAATGAGCAAGTTATGACCATTTCAATATTTAGGTTTTTTCGACAAAAGACGCTATAACCGGAGTTCTATAACTCCGATGACCATGAAATTTAAACTGGAGGCTCATGTTAACATGTGTAAGATTCTGCCTAGATTTGGGAATTTTTGGAGTTAACCTTGAGGTAGCTAATTTCTTAAAGAATTAATTAGAAATTGATTTTTGAAAAAAAGTAAATGAATTTTAAAAATTCTGATAAAAATATATTTTCATTATGGGACTATATTATTCTAAATCTCAAAAAAGAATTATTTTTGGAATTGATTTGGTATTTTTCATAAAAATAGTTTAGTTACGAACATATGAGTTAAATGTGTTACGTGAAGTAACAAAGTTGGAAGATAGGATTTTATGGCATGGAAATCCTATATAAGGTATATGAAGATTGTTGATAAGGAATTTGATTATTGGTGATGAAATATTATGAGTATGACGTGTTTGAATGATTAAATGCATTATTTGGTAAAGTGTAAACAACTGAAATAAATTGTTTATAAGTTTAAGAAGTGATTAAAATATTGTTATAATATTAATGAAATTAGATTATGAGATTATTAAGTGATTGATAACATTGGGATACTCTTGAACCCTGGATAAATTATTTTATAAATGTTTAATATTTATCATTTATCTCATTTGATTGATTCTTTATATCATTGTCATGATCCTCATGCTTATATTGTGTTAAAAGTCATCTGTGGCTTACGTGCATAGATGGACTTGGTATGATTATGACCAGGGATTGTTCGGTATAATCATTACCGTAATTGAAAACACGATTATCTTTGGCACGTAGTGCATAGATAATTCGTGGTCATGATACTAAAGAATATCGTTGGCCTGTAGTGCAGGGATGATTCGATGATGTGGATTAATTATTGAGTTGAGACTCAGCAATGAAATATTAATTCATAGATGTGGTAAAAGTCATATGTGGCTTACATGCACAGATGGACTTTGTATGATTATGACCAGGGATTGTTCGGTATAATCATGACCGTAATTGAAAATACGATTATCTTTGGCACATAGTGCATGAATAATTCGTGGTCGTGATACTATTAAGCTGAGTCTCTGTATTATTAATTTTACAGTAGTATATCTTTGACCTGTAGTGCAAAGATGAACTGTTGATTATTGGTTATACAGTTGGCATGTAGTGCAAAAATAAATTATTAATAAATATCTTTGGCCGTATTGCAAAGATAAATTTAATGTTTTCAACGATAAATGTATTCAAGGTATCCTCACCTCTTCGTCATACCAGGTACGTACGTAAATTTCGAGGGCGAAATTTCATAAGGATGAGAGATTGTGAGACTCCGAATTTTATGAAATAAAAGTATTCAATTTTTCTATTTTGGTAAATGGCTAAATTGATAAAAGGTTAAAGTTAAAGGTGATATGTAAAAAAAATTTCAAAGTAGACAAGTTGTTATAAAATACCCGGTTACTATTCACTCTAGTATTGTTCACTCGAGTTTTTGGGGTACTTTTTGTGTCGGAGTACTATTTATGAGTTACTATTCATGAGTTACTATTCACGAGTTATTATTCACGAGTTACTATTCATGAGTTACTATTTACAAGTTACTATTCATGAGTTACTATTCACGAGTTACTATTCACGGGGAATATTCGATTAGTCGGGGAATATTTGTACGACGGTACAATCATTAGTGGACCCCACAACAAAATTATTGTCGGATTGAGAAAACGACAAAAATATTTTATTAAAAATAACGGCAGAAGTTTTACTGTTGATACTGTTGAACTACTCGGTAGTAAAAGTATAGTAATACGTGTGGTTGCATAGTAGCACACGGTATTGATTATTAATGCTTATGTGAGAAGTCACTCAGTTTGATTCAATTATTGTCAATTAATAATATGAATTATTTAGCGATAATGAAGTTTTGTTTTATTTGTATTATTAACGTAATAAAACAGAAACATCTTTTTATATAAAACAGAATAATTTATTAAAGTTGTTTGTTTTATTAGGCAATAATTAGAATATATTATATTTTATTTAAAAGATTTTACTTTAAGTATGGACCGTCAGATTAAAGTAAATCAATCTGGACCGTTCATAGATTAGTTACTATGCATTCTATTTTCCTATAAATAGAAGTTCATTCCTTCATTATTTTCTTACGAATTCACTGAACTCTATAGAGAAAAACTATAGAGAGAAAGAAGAGGAGTATTTTGCCACTTAACTACTTCTTTATTTCAGTTCTTCTTTAAAACGGTAAGGGATATTATTTGTTGTACCTGTAAGGGGTGTTATTCTTTCTTATTCATGAAGAGAACTTCTGTTATTCTATTCTTTATTATTCTGTTGGAATAACCTGTAAAAGTGGCATACCCTATACATGACATGTATACGCGGCATACCCTATACTTGGTGAAATCCTTATGTTATTCCATTCTTTATTATTCTGTTGGAATAACCTATATTCGTGGTTTACCCTATACTTGATGGAATGACCTGTATATGCGGTTTACCCAATACTTGGTGATATTCTTCTGTTATTCCATTCTTTATTATTATGTTGGAATAACCTGTTTATGCGAAGTACCGCATACTTGGTGAAACTCTTTCATTATTTCGTTCTTTACGATTCTGTCGGAATATCCTGTCGGTGTGAATTTCACCTGACCTGGTTCCATCATTATTTTTATTCCGCATTTATTATTCTGTTGGGAATAACCTGTCTGTGCAGTTTCTATCGCATGCATGGTGAATCCTTCTGTTATTCCATTCTTTATTATTCTTTTGGAATAACATGTCTATGTGGATTGCCACATGCATGGTGAATGATCCTTTATATTCATTCCTTATTAAATTGTGGAAATGATCTGTATACGTGGATTACCGCATGGCTGGTGAAAATTCATTTGCAGTTTGATATATTCTTTATTATACTCATTTGGTTAAAGTTTTGATTTCTATACTCCATGAAATTAGTGGAACATCCTTGATATTTGCGCTTCATCCAGTATCTTTTCATGAAAATATTCTTCTGAGCATTCTTGACTGTTACTTTACAAAGAAGTATCATGTTGACAATTTGGATATTATTAGTTCTTGGATAAACTAATTCTTGAACTTGTTTAATTGAATTCCTATAATATTGTCATAATCCCCATGTTTATTTTATGTTGAAAGTCATCTTTGGCTTACGTGCATAGATGGACTTAGTATGATTATGACCAGGGATCATTCGGTATAATCATGAACTGTGATGTTATAAGTGGTGTAGTAAAAGTCCTCAGTGGCCTGTAATGCATTGATAGACAGTTTTTGGTATGATTATGACCAGAGATTTTTCAGTATAGTCATGATCATTGATGATTTAATGAATATCCTTGGCCCGTAATACAGGGATGATTAGAAGATGTGGTTTATTTATTAAGCTGAATCTCAGTGATAAAAGTTGATAAAAATATTTTTAAATCATAGAAGATAGTAGGTTTTATTCTCTTCTTGACTCTTCTAATGGATTTCTTATTCCGTTGCAGTTAAACTTGATGTCTATTGTATTTTATCAGTTTAACATTATTGAAGACTATTGAGAATTTATTCTTCATTATCTTAGTCATAATATTTCTTACTGGGCTAGTTGAGCTCACCCTTTCTTTCAATGTTCTCTTCAGGAAATGAGAATATAGCTGGGACGAGTCAGGAAAAGGAGTGATGGTCCAGAAGATAGCATTAGTAGTCCTCACTATTCTGTTAAATAGTGCAATAATAAATGTAATGAGGACTCCTTGAGTATGGATATTGTCTAGATGACAATATTCCTATTAGAACTCTCAGTTTATGTATTGTCGTATGTTACACGACATTTGTATAGTAAGCCGTATTTGTATTCTGTACTATGTATCTGACGACCCAAGATGGGTGATGTATACCTAATTTTGGGGGCGTCACAAATGTGGCTATGTGGTAATGTGCCTAGGAGAAGTTTGACTGTAAATTACAGTATTATGTGGTGTGAATTATTGTGCTAATTGTGAGACCGATATTATTGGTTATAGGTCTTACGAACGCAGATAAGTTTATTGTATAGCAATAATCAACGCGGAAGGCAAGTTTCCTAACTCAACCTTAAGTTATATTCATTCAATTATTATAATGCTGAATTATTGCTAATTATACCATGTCCAGGGAATTATTGTTGATTATTCGCAGTTAGTGCATATTTAATAATTCAAATTGAATTACTAATTTGGAGAATATATATTTGTAGAATGATTGTTGTTGGATATTCATATTCGTAGAAGATAGAATTGACAATACGGATAATTCATGTTTATTGTCAAATTATGTTGAGAAATGTCTTAGCTAATTATTCTGGCTAGACGAACATTTGTTAGAACTTGATAAATTCGAGAAGAGAATTCAATTGTTATTGATAGATCGATGCCAGTTATTTCGGCTAGATCGATAAGTAAATAGAAATTGAAATCATTAAATTTCGTTGTTAAATCAAATCTTGATTCTGAGACTGAAAAGAACAACCTTTTATATAAAGGGAACATTTTAGGTCGTATATTCGGCCATTGCGCACTGTTAAGTATTATGCATAATATAGGGTATAATAAAGCTGATGACTTGTTATACTTGCAGAGGGGTATGATTTAATCTTTATGGTTATCTGATACTCTTGCGTATGTATCAAAGTAAATCTTTGATAGATACCCGAGAAAGTAGAAGTTCTAGATCCAATGGATCGCTCAGCATAAATCTGGAAAACATTTCCACTTTGTTATTATGTAGAATTGATTCTTGTTTATTCAATAGAATATCGTAGAAACTTTGAAAGCGTTATACTCTTTCATTACCAGATTATTGTGTTGCCTAGGATACGAGAAGACTTGTTATTGATTAACGATTTGTTTAGCTATTTCACAGTTCCCCGAACTTTGGTGTCATTCTATCAGAATAGATAGTCTATTTTTCTGATACTTATACATTCATTGTATATCTTAACTTGCGGGGCAAATTTGTTTCTCACCCTTGTTAAATAAAACTTTTCAGCTAGGGACGAAGTGGCAGGAAGTGCTGTGAAGAACAAAGGCAAAGACATAGTGATTAATTAGTTATGAATAACATTGTTATTATGTTGTATTTGTGAACCCTTTTTGTATAACTAAAGGGTATGTCTGTAATGTTAAGGTTAGAGAACCTGGGGTAATGTATTAACTATATCAGTTAATGAAGTGTATGTTCCTATTTGTAAATAAATGGGTAGTTAAATGTTATTTATATTATGGATCGTGAACACCAAACTCGGGGGTCAGGTAACCTGGATTTTGGGGTGTCACAGGTTGGTATCAGAGTTATAGTGACCAAGGTGTCACAAGTTGACAGCAGAGCTGTAGGTTATAAACCTTAAGTGGGGTTGGGAAAACCCTAGGATTATAACCATAAGCGAAATCTAGAATACTCATTTAGAGTACTAAGTGAGGGATTTCCGAAATATATCGATAGTGAGATATGTGGACACATAGTGTGAGAAGTTTGTACTGGAAAAGTATTAATCAAGTCAATTAGACTAACGGTAGGATGTTTGGAGAAGATGAAATGAGTGCGGAGATGTTAGCAACTGTTGCACCAGTGCCAATAGCCTAGGTGCCAACGCAAAGCAAGTTAGTTGAAGAGGTGGGAGAAGATGAACCTATGGTCAATCTGGGGAGCGATCATGACAATTATCCCTAGATGTATCTGAGTGGTGATAAGGAGACGGAGTCTGAAGAAGCTAAGGTGGAGAAAGAGAATAAGGTCAAAGTTGGAGAACATGATCAACTATCTGTAGAAGTTTAAGAACTCCGGAGTAAAGTATTTCTCTTGGAGGAATTGTGAAAGACAGAGCGAGCGTTACGCGAAATGACTGAAGAACAGAACGAGCTGAAGGCGTAGGTGGAAAGGATGAAGACTGAAGGTGGTGGATCGTCTGAAGAAACCAGCAAGAAGGGAATGAATAAGAGAAAGAGGGACAAAGACAGCAACAACTCTGAAAATTCAAACCCGAAGAAGAAGCAAGTCTGCAGCAAGTGTGGAAAGACTCACGTGGAAGAATGCATGATGTGAAATAACGTGTGCTTCAATTTTAAGAAGGAAGGACATATTTTCCTATATTGTCCTAAGCCGAATGCAATAAGTGTCCCAGTAAGAAGAAGACTGGTGAAGGGAGTGGACGGTAGATAGCTTAAAGTTTAAGCGATAGTATCTTTTGATAGGGTGTGATATTAACGGTTGCAATATCAATAACGATGAGTGAACATATGTAAATATATATGTTTGTATGAATGAAATCTTTATTTTCTATATGAATATAAGATTAAGATTAATTTTTGAGTTCTTAAAACTCATACTTATGGTAAGTTCATGACTTATAATTATATAAAATATTTTGAACCCCTCAGCGAATGGACGCCAAAGGTCTGACTAGGATAAGTTCGTACACTCATATAATTGTGGCAAGTGCCTGAACCCCTAGGTGTCGTAAGTTTGATGAACTGGGGAATAGTTATGTGTGAATGGAGAATTATAACTTTTTTTTTAAAGTTGTGTTGTTAATCCAATATTATTTAAAAAAAGGATAATGTTATATATGTGTGTTAAGTGCTAGATGTACTTTGTGCTATTTGAATAATATGCAATTATATGAGAAATTTTTAATTCTTATTATGTTATTAATAAGAATCTGTGTAAAAAAGGAGAATTAATGCAAGATTTTTATCAGATAATGCCGCCAAGGAAGGGAGGTCTAAAAAGAAATATGGAAGAGCAATTTTTGAATCTGAAGTAGGAAGATATGACGGTGACAAAATATTTTGTCAAGTTCAATGAGTTAGCAAAATTTGCTCCACATCGAGTGGACACTGAGGAGTTTAAAGCACAAAGTTTTAGGAACGGATTGAAATCGTTGGTACTCGAGAAGCTGGATGTGCTGCAAATTAGTTCATTTTCAGCGTTATTAGAAAAAGCCATTATCGTTGAAGGAGAAATTGAAGCTGTATTGAAGAATAGTCAAGAACAAAGAAAGGAGGCTGAAGGAAATATTATGATAGGTGGTAGTGGAGGTAGTAATCTTAATAAATGTAAGAGGGATGGTGATATTAATTCAGGAAATAATCTAGTAGAGATTAGGAAGAAAGGCTCGCCGTGTGTAGTTTGCAGGAAGCATCATCAATGAGTTTGTTTGAAGAAAGAAGGAGTATGTTACAACTGTGGTCAAGAGGGACACATGTCACCCCAGTGTCCCATTCCAAAAAAGACACGAGGTTGTTTTGCGTGTGGGTCGACCGATCATCTGGTCCGGAATTGTCTAAAGAGAAATGTAGAGAGGAGAAGTGCCGATAAGGGACCCGGTAGCGGAACCTTTACGATTCAAGGACCTGCACAGCCAAGAAGACCAATAACATTCACTTTTAGCATGACAGTTCCAAATGCAGCAGCTGCCCATGAAGAGGCGACAGGTAACGAGTTCGGTTAGAAATTAAATTACGCGAGTAATATGGGATAGATATCGCTGTGAATTATTTCTTTTATAGATTCAAGTCACATGTTAGAATATGACACACAAATGAAAATCGTGTTAATAGAATGAATTGATGACAACTTTAAAAGACTTTAGGGGGTAAGGAAGCGGTGATTCCGAGGACGAAATCCTTTTAAGCAGGGGTGAATGTGATAACCCGGGATTTCGAATAATCCAAATTTCACGAATAATTTTTTTTTTATATTGACTGTTAATATTATACTGTGTATCTATGATACGAATCTGGATATTTAGTAAATTTGTGTATTGACTAATAAATTTAGAGTAGAGTTGTGCTTAACAGCTTTAGAAACCCTAACCCTAATTTCTGGATAGGGATTCGATAGAAATTATAATTAAAATAATTATATTAAATAGTATGTATTTGTACTGTATAGAGATATTGATCAACGATTGATCGAATAAGGTTTAAAATTAATAAACCCTAATAAGAGATTAAAAATCCTAATCTCATGTTTAGAAACCTTAACGTATCGTTAGAAACCTTAATCGAAAGTCGAGAAACCCTGATTTAAAATTTTGGAAATCCTAAAACCCTAATTAGGCAACCCTAATCCTAATTGGAAGGACTAATATATTTATTAAATATTAATATAATTAGGAAACCCTAATTATACTTTAGAAATATTAATTTCTATTTAAAACCCTAATTTTTATTTTAGATATCTTAATTTTTTAGAAACCCTAATTATAAAATTCTAGAATTTGGGATTTGTAAAACCTAAAGGTTAGAACCTTAAGGTTAAACCCTAAGGGTTTGGACATTTGACCATAATGCCATTAAATTTAAATTACAAATGACAAAAGTACCCTTTATAGATTTTTTTAAGGTAACTTGTAAAAATTGCCAAAGCTTTAGTTGTTCACCCACCATGTTGACTTGGTAACTCATTTATCAGCAGCTCATCACTTGTATTGACAGCAAACTCAGCAAGATACATTGTTTTTATATGATATAAGGATTCAAAGAGAGAGAAAGTATACAAAACTTACTCATTTTCTCTTTAGCTCACCACCAACTCTTTCTCTCACCAAACCTTCGAAAATCTATAGTATTTCAGTCACATTATAGTCCTCTAAAACATCTAGATCAGATTTGGAAAGCTAAAATCAAAGATTGAACAAGAGAGGTATAACCCTAAACTCAACCTAGATCTTGTATGCTAAGGTAAAGTTTGTGTTTATGTGTTTATAAAATGTTAAAAGATGTTTTAGGATGATCTATGATGATCCATCATGGATCCATAGCATCAAAGTTGGTAAAAATCGAAGTTTTTCAAAACTGTCCGAGAACAAATTTTGTGGTCTGACAAGCTAATGTCAAGCGCCACATATTCTTATTCGTTTTTGATTTTTCGTGTTTTATGTTTTGAATCTGTAGTCTGATGTGAGGTCTGTGATCTGGGAGTGGAAGCCAAGCTATTTGATTTCCAGATTACCAGATTTAGCCGGTCAAAACCCGTTGACCGGGCATGACCAGGCAAATTCTGGGTAACCCAGAAATCAAGTATCATCGTCTGACAACTTTTTATAATTTTCGGATCTGTCCAGTTTTTAGTGTTATGATGTTGTTGTTGTTACGTATTTGCAGCTGGTTATGTGGACTCTAGATCCATGCTAGTGGATCGCTTACACAGCACATAGGATGATTGCAATAGATGGTCAAACTAGACCATTTGATCCAGGATGCACCTTCTGGGAATTTCCAAAAATTCTATGAACACTTTTTCTGACATAGTTTGACCACGATCTATCTGGAAAATGCGTTGTTTTTAATCTGTTTTGTTGATCTATATATCTTCCTTGTCATGTATACTACGAGTATGAACAAAGAAATCGCATGAATCATGATCTGAACACTTAGATAACTTAGCATGAAGGTGACTGGTAGTACTGTCTGGGTTTCTGGAAAACCCAGAAACCGCCTGACAGAACATTTAGAGACTTAGATCTGGCAGCTATGATGTTGTATGATCGATATGATAATTGATAACGGTAGTACTACATACCTACTACTAGATTATTGTTCAAACAAACCCAAAGCATGATTTAAGCCGATAGTTTCATCCGATCAAACAGGGATCCTTGAGAGCTGGACTGTCAGTGTTCTTGAGCTCAAGAACACTAACAACGACGCTTAGTGTCACTATAGGCAATTAGCGACGGTTTTAATATTTTTTAATTTCTGAATTTCCAGTAATTAATTAAAAATAGAAAATAAATTATAAAAATTATTAAAAATAGTTTTAAAATTTATTTTAAATTATGAAAAAATAATTTTTGACCAATTGGAATATTTT
This sequence comes from Panax notoginseng, assembly GCA_016801055.1. NCBI lineage: Eukaryota > Viridiplantae > Streptophyta > Magnoliopsida > Apiales > Araliaceae > Panax > Panax notoginseng. The sequence goes on from CM029014.1 coordinate 195,930,049, forward strand.
TCTTTAATATTTATAATTATTTAAATATTAAAGGTATTTAATTTATTTACTTAGTATATTAAATAAATTAGAAAAAAATGATTTAATATTATAAAAAATTATTTTAAATAAGAATAAAGTATTTAAAAATATTTTGAGTTATAAAATGTGACTTTAATATTTTTAGAGAATTTTCATTAATAATTTAATATTAATGATATTAGATTTATTTAATTATCAAATTAAATAAATAAGTTAAAAATGATTTTATTGATTTAAAAATAATTTTAAATAAGAATAAAGTGTTAGAAAATATTTGGAATTATAAAATATTATTTTCAATATCTTTGGAGAATTCTCATTAATAAATTAATATTAATGATATTAGATTTAGTTAATTATTATATTAAATAAAAAATTAAAAATGGTTGTATTGTTTTAAAAATTAATTAAAAATGAGTTTTAAGTTATAATTAATGACTTTTAATATTTTGATGATAATTTTATTAATATTTAAATATTAGTGGTGATGATTTAAAAATAATTTTTATTAATTTAAAAATCATTTAAGTAGAATATTATTGATTTAAAAATATTTTTAAGTTATTAACAATAACTTTAATATTTTGACAAGTATGATATTAATATATTTATATTGTTAAATATTAATAATAATAATAAGATTATTTGATGATTAAATCATTTAAAAATGATTCCAATGTTTGAAAAATTATTATAAATTATAATAATTTTTTTATAAATTATTAAAAGCTTCCGAAAAATATTATAAACGATATTTGGCTTATCTAAAATAATATTGAAGCTTAGAGACCAAGTTTAATTGACAATCAATGTGTTAATTGTTGGCTAGAGTGACCAGAACACCGAGAAGGGACCGAAATCCAACTAGACTAAAATACTTAGACTTGATAAGTGTTTATATATGTTATAAACACTAATGTATATGGTAATGTGCCTAGGAGAAGTTTTACTGCAAATTACAGTATTGTGTGGTGTGAATTATTGTGCTAATTGTGAGACCGATATTATTGGTTATAGGTCTTACGAACGCAGATAAATTTATTGTGTAGCAATAATCAACGCAGAAGGCAAGTTTTCTAACTCAACCTTGACTTATATTCATTCAATTGTTATAATGGTTAATTATTGCTAATTATACCATGTCCAAGGAATTATTGTTGATTATTCGCAGTTAGTGCATGTTTAATAATTCAAATTGAATTACTGATTTGGAGAATATATATTTATAGAATAACTGTTGTTGGATATTCATATTCGTAGAAGATAGAATTGACAGTACAGATAATTCCTGTTTATTGTCAAATTATGTTGAGAAATGTCTTAGCTAATTATTCTGGCTAGACGAACATTTGTTAGAACTTGATAAATTCGAGAAGAGAATTCAATTGTTATTAATAGATCGATGCCAATTATTTTGGCTAGATCGATAAGTAAATAGAAATTGAAATCATTAAATTTAGTTGTTAAATCAAATCTTGATTCTGAGATTGAGAAGAACAACCTTTTATATAAAGGGAACATTTGAGGTCGTATATTCGGCCATTGCGCACTGTTAAGTATTACGCATAATATAGGGTATAATAAAGCTGATGACTTGTTATACTTGCAGAGGGGTATGATTTAATCTTTATGGTTATCTTATACTTCTGCGTATGTATCAAAGTGAATCTTTGATAGATACCCGAGAAAGTAGAAGTTCAAGATCCAATGGATCGCTCAGCATAAATCTGGAAAATATTTTCACTTTGTTATTGTGTAGAATTGATTCTTGTTTATTCAATAGAATATCGTAGAAACTTTGAAAGCGTTGTACTCTTTCATTATCAGATTATTACGTTGCCTAGAATACGAGAAGACTTGTTATTGATTAACGATTTATTCAGCTATTTCACAGTTTCCCGAACTTTGTTGTCATTCTATCAAAATAGATAGTCTATTTTTCTGATACTTATACATTCATTGTATATCTTAACTTGCGGGACAAATTTGTTGCTCACCCTTGTTAAATAAAACATTTCAGTGGCAGGAGGTGCTATGAAGAACAAATGTAAAGACATAGTGATTAATTAGTTATGAATAACATTGTTATTATGGTGTATTTGTGAACCTTTTTTGTATAACTAAAGGGTATGTTTTTAATGTTAAGGTTAGAGAACCTGGGGTAATGTATTAACTATATCAGTTAATGAAGTGTATGCTCCTATTTGTAAATAAATGGGTAGTTAAATGTTATTTATATTGTGGATCGTGAACACCAAACTCGGGGGTCAAGTAACCTAGATTTGGGGGTGTCACAGGTTGGTATCAGAGTTGTAGTGACCAAGGTGTCACAAGTTGGCAGCAGAGCTATAGGTTATAAACCTTAAGTGGGGTTGGGAAAACCCTAGGATTATAACCATAAGCGAAATCTAGAATACTCATTTAGAGTACTAAGTGAGGGATTTCTGAAATATATCGATAGTGAGATGTGTGGACACATAGTGTGAGAAGTTTGTACTAGAAAAGTATTAATCAAGTCAATTAGACTAATGGTAAGATGTCTGGAGAAGATGAAATGAGTGCGGAGATGTTAGCGACTATTGCACCAGTGCCAATAACCTAGGTGCCAGCGTAAAGCGAGTTAGTTGAAGAGGTGTGAGAAGATGAACCTATGGTCAATATGGGGAGCGATCATGACAATTATCCCTACAAGTATCTGAGTGGTGATAAGGAAAAGGAGTCTGAAGAAGCTAAGGTGGAGAAAGAGAATAAGGCCAAAGTTGGAGAACAAGATCAACTATCTACAGAAGTTTAAGAACTCCAATGTAAAGTATTTCTCTTGGAGGAATTGTGAAAGACAGAGCGAGCGTTACGCAAAATGACTGAAGAACGGAACGAGCTGAAGGCACCGGTGGAAAGGAAGAAGACTGAAGGTGGTGGATCGTCTGAAGGAACCAGTAAGAAGGGCAAGAATAAGAGAAAGAGGGATAAAGACATCAACAACTCTCAAAATTCAAACCCGAAGAAGAAGTAAGTCTGCAGCAAGTGTGGAAAGACTCACGTGGAAGAATGCATGATGTGGAAGAATGTGTGCTTCAATTTTAAGCATGAAGGACATATTTTCCTATATTGTCCTAAGACGAATGCAATAAGTGTCCCAGTAAGAAGAAGACTGGTGAAGGGAGTGGACGGTAGATAGCTTAAAGTTTAAGCGATAGTATCTTTTGATAGGGTGTGATAGTAACGGTTGTAATATCAAGAACGATGAGTGAACATATGTAAATATATATGTTTGTATGAATGAAATTTTTATTTTCTATATGAATATAAGATTAAGATTAATTTTTGAGTTCTTAAAACTCATACTTATGATAAGTTCATGACTCATAATTATATGAAATGTTTTGAACCCCTTAGCGAATGGACGTCAAAGGTCTGACTAGGATAACTTCATACACTCATATAATTTTGGCAAGTTCCTGAACCCCTAGGTGTGGTAAGTTTGATGAATTGGGAAATAGTTATGTGTGAATGGAGAATTACAACTTTAGTTTAAAGTTGTGTTGTTAATCCGATATTATTTAAAAAAAAGGATAATGCTATATATGTATGTTAAGTGCTAGATGTACCTTGGGTTATTTGAATAATATGCGATTATATGAGAAATTTTTAATTCTTATTATGTTATTAATAAGAATCTGTGTAGAAAAGAAGAATTAATGCAAGATTTTTATCAGATAATGCCGCCAAGGAAGGGTGGTCTAAAGAGAAATATGGAAGAGCAATTTTTAAATCTGAAGCAAGAAGATATGATGGTGACAGAATATTTTGTCAAGTTCAATGAGTTAGCAGAATTTGCTCCACATCGAGTGGACACTGAGGAGTTTAAAGCACGAAGTTTTAGGAACGGATTGAAATCGTTGGTACTCGAGAAGCTGGATGTGCTGCAAATTAGTTCATTTTCAGCATTATTAGAAAACGCCATTATCCCTGAAGGAGAAATTGAAGTTGTATTGAAGAATAGTCAAGAACAAAGAAAGGAGGCTGAAGGAAATATTATGATAGGTGGTAGTAATCTTAATAAATGTAAGAGGGATGGTGATATTAATTCAGGAAATAATCTAGTAGAGATTAGGAAGAAAGGCGCGCCATGTGTAGTTTGCAGGAAGCATCATCAAGGAGTTTGTTTGAAGAGAAAAGGAGTCTGTTACAACTGTGGTCAAGAGGGACACATGCCACCCCAGTGTCCCAATCCAAAGAAGACATGAGGTTGTTTTGCGTGTGGGCCGACCGATCATCTAGTCCGAAATTGTCTAAAGAGAAATGTAGAGAGGAAAAGTGCCAATAAGGGACCAGGTAGCGGAACCTTTGCGATTCAAGGACCTGCACAGCCAAGATGACCAACAACATTCATTTTTAGCATGACAGTTCCAAATGCAGCAGCTACCCATAAAGAGGCGACAAGTAACGAGTTCAGTTAGAAATTAAATTACACGAGTAATATGGGATAGATATCGTTGTGAATTATTTCTTTTATAGATTCAAGTCATATGTTAGAATATGACACACAAATGAAAATCGTGTTAATAGAATGAATTGATGATACAACTTTAAAAGATTTAAGGAGGTAAGGAAGCGGTGATTCCGAGGACGAAATCCTTTTAAGGATGGGTGAATGTGATAACCCGGGATTTCTAATAATCCAAATTTCACGAATAATTTTTTTTTATATTGACTGTTAATATTATACTGTGTATCTATGATACGAGTCTGGAGATTTAGTCAATTTGTGTACTGACTAATAAATTTAGAGTTGAGTTGTGCTTAACAGCTTTAGAAACCCTAACCCTAATTTTTGGATAGGAATTCGATAGAAATTATAATTAAAATAATTATATTAAAGAGTATGTATTTGTACTGTATAGAGATATTGATCAATAATTGATCGGATAAGGTTTAAAATTAATAAACCCTAATAAGAGATTAAAAACCCTAATCTCAGGATTAGAAACCCTAACATATCGTTAGAAACCTTAATCGAAAGTCGAGAAACCCTGATTTAAAATTTTGGGAATCCTAAAACCCTAATTAGGCAACCTTAATCCTAATTGGAAGGCCTAATATATTTATTAAACGTTAATATAATTAGGAAACCCTAATTATACTTTAGAAATATTAATTTCTATTTAAAACCCTAATTTTTATTTTAGATATCTTAATTTTTTAGAAACCCTAATTATAAAATTCTAGAATTTGGGATTTGTAAAACCTAAGGGTTAGAACCTTAAGGTTAAACCCTAAGGGTTTGGACATTTGACCATAATGCCATTAAATTTAAATTACAAATGACAAAAGTACCCTTTATAGATTTTTTTAAGGTAACTTGTAAAAATTGCCAAAGCTTTAGTTGTTCACCCACCATGTTGACTTGGTAACTCATTTATCAGCAGCTCATCACTTGTATTGACAGCAAACTCAGCAAGATACATTGTTTTTATATGATATAAGGATTCAAAGAGAGAGAAAGTATACAAAACTTACTCATTTTCTCTTTAGCTCACCACCAACTCTTTCTCTCACCAAACCTTCGAAAATCTATAGTATTTCAGTCACATTATAGTCCTCTAAAACATCTAGATCAGATTTGGAAAGCTAAAATCAAAGATTGAACAAGAGAGGTATAACCCTAAACTCAACCTAGATCTTGTATGCTAAGGTAAAGTTTGTGTTTATGTGTTTATAAAATGTTAAAAGATGTTTTAGGATGATCTATGATGATCCATCATGGATCCATAGCATCAAAGTTGGTAAAAATCGAAGTTTTTCAAAACTGTCCAAGAACAAATTTTGTGGTCTGACAAGCTAATGTCAAGCGCCACAGATTCTTATTCGTTTTTGATTTTTCGTGTTTTATGTTTTGAATCTGTAGTCTGATGTGAGGTCTGTGATCTGGGAGTGGAAGCCAAGCTATTTGATTTCTAGATTACCAGATTTAGCCGGTCAAAACCCGTTGACCGGGCATGACCAGGCAAATTCTGGGTAACCCAGAAATCAAGTATCATCGTCTGACAACTTTTTATAATTTTCGGATCTGTCCAGTTTTTAGTGTTATGATGTTGTTGTTGTTACGTATTTGCAGCTGGTTATGTGGACTCTAGATCCATGCTAGTGGATCGCTTACACAGCACATAGGATGATTGCAATAGATGGTCAAACTAGACCATTTGATCACGGATGCACCTTTTGGGAATTTCCAGAAATTCTATGAACAATTTTTCTGTCATAGTTTGACCACGATCTATCTGGAAAATGCGTTGCTTTTAATCTATTTTGTTGATCTATATATCTTCCTTGTCATGTATACTACGAGTATGAACAAAGAAATCGCATGAATCATGATCTAAATACTTAGATAATTTAGCATGAAGGTGACTGGTAGTACTGTCTGGGTTTCTAGAAAACCCAGAAACCGCCTGAAAGAACATTTGGAGACTTAGGTCTGGCAGCTATGATGTTGTATGATCGATATGATAATTGATAATGGTAGTACTACATACCTACTACTAGATTAGTGTTCAAAAAACCCAGAGCATGATTTAAGCTGATAGTTTCATCCGGTCAAATAGAGATCCTTGAGAGCTGGACTGTCAGTGTTCTTGAGCTCAAGAACACCAACATCGACGCTTAGTGTCGTTATAGGCAATTAGCGACGGTTTTGATTTTTTTTAATTTCTGAATTTCCGGTAATTAATTAAAAATAGAAAATAAATTATAAAAATTATTAAAAATGGTTTTAAAAATTATTTTAAATTATGAAAAATATTTTTTGACCAATTGGAATATTTTTCTTTAATATTTATAATTATTTAAATATTAAAGGTATTTAATTTATTTACTTAGTATATTAAATAAACTAGAAAAAAATGATTTGTTATTATAAAAAATTATTTTAAATAAGAATAAAGTATTTAAAAATATTTTGAGTTATAAAATGTGACTTTTAATATTTTTAGAGAATTTTCATTAATAATTTAATATTAATGATATTAGATTTATTTAATTATCAAATTAAATAAATAAGTTAAAAATGATTTTATTGATTTAAAAATAATTTTAAATAACAATAAAGTGTTAGAAAATATTTGGAATTATAAAATATTATTTTCAATATCTTTGGAGAATTCTCATTAATAAATTAATATTAATGATATTAGATTTATTTAATTATTATATTAAATAAAAAAATTAAAAATGGTTGTATTGTTTTAAAAATTAATTAAAAATGAGTTTTAAGTTATAATTAATGACTTTTAATATTTTGATGATAATTTTATTAATATTTAAATATTAGTGGTGATGATTTAAAAATAATTTTTATTAATTTAAAAATCATTTAAGTAGAATATTAATGATTTAAAAATATTTTTAAGTTATTAACAATAACTTTAATATTTTGAGAAGTATGATATTAATATATTTATATTGTTAAATATTAATAATAATAATAAGATTATTTGATGATTAAATCATTTAAAAATGATTCCAATGTTTGAAAAATTATTATAAATTATAATAATTTTTTTATAAATTATTAAAAGCTTCCGAAAAATATTATAAACGATATTTGGCTTATCTAAAATAATATTGAAGCTTAGAGACCAAGTTTAATTGACAATCAATGTGTTAATTGTCGGCTAGAGTGACCAGAACATCGAGAAGGGATCGAAATCCAACCAGACCGAATTAGTTAGACTTGATAAGTGTTTATATAGGTTATAAACACTAATGTGACTATGTGGTAATGTGCCTAGGAGAAGTTTGACTGTAAATTATAGTATTGTGTGGTGTGAATAATTGTGCTAATTGTGAGACCGATATTATTAGTTATAGGTCTTACGAACGCAGATAAGTTTATTGTGTAGCAATAATCAACGCAGAAGGCAAGTTTTCTAACTCAACCTTGAGTTATATTCATTCAATTGTTATAATGGTTAATTATTGCTAATTATACCATGTCCAGGGAATTATTGTTGATTATTCGCAGTTAGTGCATGTTTAATAATTCAAATTGAATTACTGATTTGGAGAATATATATTTATAGAATAACTGTTGTTAGATATTCATATTCGTAGATGATAGAATTGACAGTACAAATAATTCCTATTTATTGTCAAATTATGTTGAGAAATGTCTTTGCTAATTATTCTGGCTAGACGAATATTTGTTAGAACTTGATAAATTCGAGAAAAGAATTCAATTGTTATTAATAGATCGATGCCAATTATTTCGGCTAGATCGATAAGTAAATAGAAATTGAAATCATTAAATTTCGTTGTTAAATCAAATCTTGATTTTGAGATTGAGAAGAACAACCTTTTATATAAAGGGAATATTTTAGGTCGTATATTCGGCCATTGCGCACTGTTAAGTATTATGCATAATATAGGGTATAATAAAGCTGATGACTTGTTATACTTGGAGAGGTGTATGATTTAATCTTTATGGTTATCTGATACTCTTGCGTATGTATCAAAGTAAATCTTTGATAGATACCAGAGAAAGTAAAAGTTCTAGATCTAATGGATCGCTCAGCATAAATCTGGAAAACATTTCCACTTTGTTATTGTGTAGAATTAATTCTTGTTTATTCAATAGAATATCGTAGAAACTTTGAAAGCGTTGTACTCTTTCATTATCAGATTATTGTGTTGCCTAGAATACGAGAATACTTGTTATTGATTAACGATTTGTTCAGCTATGTCACAGTTCCCCGAACTTTGGTGTCATTCTATCAAAATAGATAGTCTATTTTTCTGATACTTATACATTCATTGTATATCTTAACTTATGGGACAAATTTGTTGCTCACCCTTGTTAAATAAACTTTTCAGCTACGGACGAAGTGGCAGGAGGTGCTGTGAAGAACAAAGGCAAAGACATAGTGATTAATTAGTTATGAATAACATTGTTATTATGTTGTATTTATGAACCCTTTTTGTATAACTAAAGGGCATGTTTGTAATGTTAAGGTTAGAGAACCTGGGGTAATGTATTAACTATATCAGTTAATGAATTGTATGTTCCTATTTGTAAATAAATGGGTAGTTAAATGTTATTTATATTGTAGATTGTGAACACCAAACTCGGGGGTCAAGTAACCCAAATTTGGGGGTGTCACACGAAATATAGGGATAATATGTGGAATGTCAATTTCTTTAACTAACCCTTATTTTATGGCAGTATTTGAGAATGGCAGCTGAAAATGTTAGCAATGGAGTGAATGGGACCGTTGAGACACCTCTAATCACCAACTAGGATAATGTGATATCAGGCGAAGAAGAAATTAGAGATATCCATGTGGTGAGTGAAGAATTAATAGTTACACCAGAGTTAGTCGTAGAGGTAGCAGCTGAGAGTGAGGAAAAAGAGGAACTTGAGAAGGATTTATTAGGAGAACTTTATGATCGAAATATAGAATTGCAAAATCGTATTCATGAGTTAGAAGAGCAGGCTGAAGAACGACAGGTGATCGTGGAGCAAAAGGATGCAACAATTCAAGCTTTTGTTACCCGATATGTGATGCTTGAACAGAAACACTCTTTGGCAGAGTATAAGATGATAAAGCTAGAATCTGAGAATTCAAACGTCAAGGATCAGCTGAAAGAAGAAATAACTGAATGAGTGAGAATAAAGGATGCATGGGTAAAAGTCGCACAACGCGTTGATATTGTGGAAAGAGATGTCCTATCCAAAAAGGCTAAAATAGATGATATGTATTTCTCTTTTTGGACAGCAATTCGGAGAACCCAACATCGAGTTTTGAATTATCCTGTACATTGCAGTCAACCCCAATTCGATATGGATCGAAGATTAATTATTTATATCATGGAACATGAGTACGACGAAACAGTTGAGGGTGGAATATGCCCTATAGCGAAAGTCAATTCTAGCGGCAATAATGACACCAAAGGCTGTCCCAGACAAGTCAAAATCGGTGGTTCAAGTGAGAGCGCTTTTCATAACTTCCCAAAAAGCGAAGAACCAAATGAGGTGATCACGGGTAAGCTAAATATAAAATCTTACGAAGTTTATACCTTATTAGATACCGGTTCTACCCATTCTTTTATTTCTCCTGCGTGTGCTCAATGTTTGAACTTAACCCTTGAGAAATTAGACTTTGACTTATCTATTGAAACTCTGTTAGGAGAAACTTTCGTTACATCCACGGTTTATAAATCTTGCTTGATTCAAGTTAGGACCATCGCATTACCTGTTGATCTTATTTCTTTAAAAATACTTGCATTTGATGTGATTTTAGGGACTGATTAGTTAACTACTCATCATGCTAAAATTGATTATTTTCGTAAGGTTGTTAATTTTTATATTCCTAACCAACCTGTTATGCGAATTCAAGCAACCAAACCATTAAAGTTAATCACTGTCATATCAAGCCATAAATTCATTCATTTATTAAAAAATGGATGTCAAGCTTTCTTAGCACATATCATGGACTTGAACAAAAATACGTCAGATTTGAATAATATTTTTGTTATTAGTGAATTTCCTAACGTATTTCCAGTAGAACTTCCCGGTCTACCCCCAGAACGTGAAGTTGAATTCTTTATTGACCTTGAATCTGGTACAAAACCCATTTCTAAAACCCCATATCAAATGGCTCCTATTGAACTTCAGGAGTTAAAGGTCCAACTACAGGAGTTGTTAGACATCGGTTTTATTCATTCTAGTACATCTCCTTGGGGTGCTCCTCTTTTATTCGTAAAGAAGAAAGACAGGAGTAAGCGACTTTGTATTGACTACCGGGAATTGAACCATGTCACCATCAAGAATAGGTATCCGCTACCTCGCATTAATGACTTGTTCGACCAGTTGCAAGGAGCGCAATTCTTTTCAAAGATTGATCTTCGTTCTGGATATCATTAGCTAAAGATTAAAACTGAGAATATTCCGAAGACTGCTTTCAGAACTCGGTACGGGCATTATGAATTCTTAGTCATGTCTTCTGGATTGACTAATGCTCCTACTGCTTTGATGGATGTGATGAACCATGTGTTTAAGAAATATTTGGATCAGTTCGTTGTTGTCTTTATTGATGACATCCTCACCTATTCCAAAAGTCGTGAAGATCATGAGCACCATTTGAAGCTGGTACTTCAAAGGCTTCGTGATAATAAGCTATATGCCAAGCTGAAAAAATGCGAGTTCTGGCTTGAGGAAGTAGCATTCCTTGGGCATGTGATGTCAAAACATGGAGTATCTGTTGACCCGGTGAAGATTGAAGTAATACAAAGTTGGGAGCAACCGAAGTTGGTGACCAAAGTACGTAGCTTTTTGGGCTTAGCTGGTTATTATCGAAGATTTATGGAAGGATTTTCTCGAATCGCTACTCCATTAACTCAGCTGACTCAGAAAGATATAAAATTCGTATGGAGCGATAAATGCGAGAAGAGTTTCCAAGAGCTCAAAAAGAGACTCATTTTGGCACATGTTCTAACAATGCCATTTGGTTCGGATGGATTTGTTATCTAGAGCGATGCTTCGGGCAAAGGGTTAAGATGTGTTCTCATGTAATATAGGAAAGTCATAGCCTATGCCTCGGGACAACTCAAAGAATATAAGAGAAATTATCCTACTCATGATCTGGAGTTAGCAGCAGTCATTTTTGCGCTAAAGATCTGGAGGCACTACCTGTATGGGGAGAAAGTGGAGAATTATACGGATCATAAGAGCCTCAAATATTTATTCACCCAAAAAGAGCTCAACATGCGGCAATGATGTTGGCTCGAGCTGTTGAAAGATTACGATCATACCATTCAATACCATCCTGAAAAAGCGAACATGGTAGCTGACGCATTGAGTAGAAGATCGTATGCGGGTACGAGTGCAATGTTGTTAACACAAAGACCCATTTTGTACGACTTACAAATGATGGAGATAGAGTTAAAGGCTCAAAGTACCCACGTGATGATATCAAATATTCGAGTAGAACCAACTTTAATAGATAAAGTTAAAGCTGCTCAAGCCACAAACCCAGAGCTGATGCGTATAAAGAAGAAAATACAAGAAGGTATTATTCTAGAAGCAAGAATCGATGAAGAAGGAATACTTCGAGTCAACTCTAGACTGTGCGTTCCTAACGATTCTGAGTTGAAGCATAGAATCATGATGGAGGCACACAACAAACCGTTTTTAATCCATCTTGGGAGTACCAAAATGTGTCATAATCTTCGACATACATTTTGGTGGAGCAATATGAAGAGAGAGATCGCGGAGTTTATCTCGAGGTGTTTAACGTGTAAAGGCAAAGCATCAAATGCCAAAGGGTCCATTGCAACCACTTGAGATTCTAAAATAGAAGTGGGAACACATTATCATAGATTTCGTTATGGGTCTTCCCAAGGTTTCTCAAGGCATAGATGCGATTTGGGTTATTGTTAATAGATTAACCAAGTCTGCTCATTTCTTGCCGATACGGGAGACTTATTCCCTTGAATATCTTGCTCGTATATACGTAAATGAGATTGTGAGATTGCATGGCATGCCAGTATCCATAGTTTCGGATCATGACCCAAGATTCACTTCACAATTTTGGGTTAGTTTGCAGAAAGCTATGGGCACGGATTTACGATTCTATTTGGCATACCACCCTCAAACGGACGGGAAATCAAAAAGGACTATTTAAACTCTTGAAGATCTATTAAGACTCTGTGTCCTAGATTTTAAAGGAAGTTGGGATAAGTACCTACCATTGGTAAAATTTTCCTACAATAATAGTTATCAAGCAAGTATAGGTGTTGCTCTATTCGAAGCATTGTATGGACGAAAGTGTCGCTCTCCAGTATGTTGGGACGAGGTGGGTGAAGCAACGTTGTTGGGACCAGAATTGGTACGCATAACTAAGGAAAAGATTCAAATGATCCGACAACGTATAAAGACCTCATATGATCGACAAAAGAGTTATGCTGATCTTCATCAAAAGGACGTGGAATTTAATATTGGGGATCATGTATTATTACGTGCTGCTCCATGGAAGGGAGTTACATGATTCAGGAAGAGAGGAAAGCTCAATTCACGATTTGTTGGTCCATTTGAAATTCTTGACCGAGTAGAAAATGTGGCCTATAGACTCGCATTACCTCCAAGCATGTCTCGTGTTCATAATATTTTTCACATATCTGTGCTTCGTAAATATGTGAAAGACCCAAACTACATTATTGAGTTAGAAGCAGACGAGATAACCGAAGATTTAATGTACGAGGAGGTACCTGTCAAGATCTTGGATAGAAAGGAGCATATCCTACGCACAAAGGTTATACCACAAGTAAAGTTTTATGGAGGAACCATGCTATTGAAGAAATGGCCTGAGAGTTGGAATAGGAAATAAAAGCGAGGTACCTTCACCTTTTCGAAACACTAGGTACGTACGTCAATTTCGAGGACGAAATTTCATAAGGAGGGGAGGTTGTAAGACCCCAACTTTTTATAAATAAAATTAATTTTTCTCTATTCATTATTTTGAAATAGTAAGGAGTGAATTTGATTAATGTGATTAGTTATAGGCAAAATGCGCAAATATTTTAAAATAAGCAAGTGGTTATAAAATATTCATTGTTATCGGAGAATATTCGTTTGGTCGTGGAATATTCTTGTTGTCGAGAAATATTCGTACGACGGTGCAGCCATTTGTAAGCCCCATAACAGAAAACTATCGGATGAAGAAAACGACAAGTATGAGCTTTTTTTATAAATAACGGCATAGTTGTTACCGTTAATACTGGTGGAATACATGGTGGTTAAAGTATAGTAATACTCGTGGTTGCACAGTAACACACGATATTGCACAGTATTTTTGGATTATTGATTCTTACATAAGAAGGCACTACTCAATAATTGTTACAGTAATTACTGTTTAATATTTTATTCTATTGATTCAATAATTACTACGTTGATATTTTATATTATTATTGTTTCAATAATTGTCACTGCACAGTATTTTCTATTATCAGATCAATAATCCATATTATTTGAATGATATTATTAGATAGCATTATTGGCAATGTCTAAGGAAGTTCTATCTAGGAAAGGGGTTTGGTCACCTAATTGCGCGTCAGTAAGGAGAAATTCTTATTGGAAAGCCCCCTCTTTCATGGGAACAACCTGGTTGTCATTATTGTGATTCTGTAATATTATTTGTGAATAATTAATTATTAATTTATATGATAAGAAAATATTTATTTTATGTGGATATAAATGAAGGAATTAATGCTGAGGTATTTTATCAGTATTTTGTCAAAATTGAGGTATTAAAAATCATTCGTATGTGGTTTTCGGTCATTTTCTGTTTGGAATTTGGAAAAAAAATAATTCTATAAAGTTGTAGACAATTAAATTTTATATGTAATGGACATAAGGTTCATATTTTTCTAATAAAAGAGCTGTTTATTATGAATTATTAAAGTTTCGAAAATAAATATTTTTATTAAAAATATGGGTGGGCCCCACTTTTGGTTGTTGTGGAAAAAATTACTAAATTTCAAGTGTGGTGTGCATGAACAGCAATGGGTAAAAGCCACCGGTAATAGATTAGTCTGCTTTGGCGTTCTAAGCATTTTTCTATAAATAGGGTGCTTATGTTAGAATTGAAAATCACACCAGAATCTGAAGTTTTCTCTCTCTATAATATCGAGTGTATTTTTGTGAGTATTTAGATATCTCGAGTGTTTCTATTCAGTGGAAGTTTTCTTCAATATTATATCCAATATTTCAACCAGAAGTATTATTCTTTTGAGGTAAGGGATGCTATTTTATTCGTAAATGATGTTATTTGGTTCAATATCATTATGCCGAAATATTGGTATGAATTTTATTATGAAATTTTTACCTTTTTATGTTGAGGTTACTATTCACGTATACGGCACTATTCACATATACATCACTATTCACGAGTGCTATTCACGAAGTATGATTTTTCTTATGAAATTGTTATCTTTTGTGTCGAGGTTACTATTCATGTATATGGTACTATTCACGAATACGATATTATTCACAGAAAAAATTAAGTTTTCTTTTCTTTGTTCAAGTTGTCTATTATTGTTACTATCTTTGATTGTATCCATGTTTTGATTTTCATTCTTGAATTGTGCTCCATAATTAATTATTATGGAGTACTTTTAAACTTTGATAAACTAAAGTATGAATCCCTAATCTTTGTCCTTTTATCTCACTAGATCTATTTTTTAAGATATTTTTCATCATCCTCAGTCCTAAATGATGATATAACTGAATATCTTTGGCATGTAGTGCAAAGATAAATGATTACCTGATGAATATCTTTGACTCATGGTGCAAATGGTGCAAAGATGAACAGATATTGAGATGAACATGACCAACTGGTGATACAAATGAATATCTTTAGTCCGTAATGCAAAGATAAATATTTGATTCAAGATGTATATTGATTGATGTTATAGGAATAAAATATTGATGATGGAACTTTAAATCATAGAAGATAGTAGATTTCATTCTCTACTTAGCTCTTCTAATGAATTGTTATTTTCGCTGCGAATATTGATCTAAAACTTGCTGTCCATTATATTTTATCTAATTTATTGAAGGCTAACAATAATTTGTTCTACATTATCTTAGTCATAATATTCTTTACTGGGCTAGTTGAGCTCACCCTTTTCTTTTTTGTTCCATTTTTCTTCTCAAGAGGCGAGAATATAGCGGGAACTAGTCAGAGTGTGGAGTGATATTTCAAGTCAGTTGTTTTAGCTGTCCTCACTATTTTATAAAATAGTGTATGAATAATTATAATGAGGACTTATTTGAGTTTGAATATTGTCTGGAAGACAATATTTGTATTTAAACTCACAGCTTATGTGTTGTCGTATTTTGCACGATAATAATGAAGTTGTAGTTTTTTTCTGTACTATGTATTTGACGACTCAGAATGGGTTGTGTGGACCTATTTTGGGGGCATCACATAAAAGGTTCTTCATAATTGATTAGGATTTAACTTATTCAGAAATAGGAAGCTGAGTTAGCTAAATTCAATTAAATGATAGCAAGGATAAATTTTAAATATTTATAATTCAATTTATTCAGGATTCAATAATATCCAAATTGTCAACATGATACTGATCTGTAAAAGTAAAATTCAAGAATAATATTGTATCAAAAATGATTTGGACAGAAAAGAAATTATTTTTTGTCATGAATAGTACCCCGAGTGAATAGTACCCGAGTGAATAGTATTTTGTGAATAGTATTTTAGAAATAGTACCCAGTGAATAGTATCCTGACATGAAAAGATTAAAAATAAACAAGAATGTTCAGAATAATATTTTAGTGAAAAGATACTAGATGAGTGTAGAATTCGGAATTTGAAACGAAATAATTTTACTTACATACTACAGAGTATGGAAGAAAATATTCTTTCTTACGAATATTGAACAAAAATAATATCCCTTACCTTAAAAAGAGGGTATTTCTGACTTGTAGGGCGGTGATATTCTTGAAGAAAACTTATACTATTTTCTACGCTCAAAGCTTCCTTAAACTCAAAAGAAATACGCTCAATATTATAAAAGAAGAATTCTCTGATTCTGGTGTGATTTTTAATTCTAAACTAAGCACCCTATTTATAGGAGAATGGCAGGATACTATTTAAAATAAAATCACGAACGCACAGTAATAGAAATTCACGGGCGCTTCTTCGGCTGAAAATTTTGATTTACTATGCAACACTATGCAATAAAATATAATATATTCTATTTTTCATAAAAAAAATAAAAGTTATTATAATATATATATATATATATATATATATATATATATATATATATATATATATAAAATTGAGATAACTTTATACCGATAATTTTGAAAAATAGGTAAGTGGGGGTTCATATAAGAAACAAAATTTACAACAAATACATCATAAAATTCCCCTCTATTTATCTCAATTCACTTGGCATCACAAATCATATTTTTAATAACATTTATCATTAATATTATAACTCACAATATTAACAACCAGATCATTCCTAGGAAAGAGTGGGCTTTTCGATAAGAATTTCTTCTTATTAGCGCGCAATTAGGTGACCAAACTCCTTTCCTCGACAAAACTTTCTAGACATCGTCAATAATGCAAATAATAATATAAATAATTTTGTCATCTCAATTATTGATTTAATTATATAAAATATAGTGACAATAATTGAATCAATAACGTGAGATATTATGCAGCAATTATTATGGCAATAATTGAATAAAACTGAGTGACTTCACACGTAAGCATTAATATTCAAAGATACTGTACAATACAGTATGCTACTATGCAACCACACGTAATATTGTACTTTTATCACCGGGTATTTCAACAGTTAATGGTAAAATTTTCGCCATTATTTTTATGAAAAGATATTTCTATCGTTTTCTAACTCAGACAGTAATTCCGTTGTGGGATCCACCAATGATTGTGCCGTCGTACGAATATTCCTTAACCAAACGAATATTTATGACAACTTGTTTACTTTGTAAAATTTATAAATATTACCCACAACTATAACATTATATAAAATTTTTACCATAATATTTAAAATGTTATTTAGGGAAAATTATTTTTTATTCATAAAAGTTGTGGTCTTACATAACCCCTCTAGAACATCAAACCCTTTATTGTCACTAAACTGATGAAATTCTGAAAAAATATGGAATCAGTCACTATACTAGGAGGGTGAGACATGACCACGACTTAAGATTAAAATACCGTTGAAAAGACCCACTATATATATATATATATATATATATATATATATATATATATATACACACACACACACACACACACACAAAAGATCAGGTCAGGACTCCCGCATTTTCTTAAAATGCGGACTTTTTTTCTTTTTTTTCTTTTGCTTTTTTTTTAAAACGACTAAAAAAAGTTTAATGTTTTATGGAACTGGAAATTTTTCATAATACAGCATTTTTGGTGTGATTTGGGTACATATAACAATACAGGTCAGTACAGATGGTACAAACATATTTTGTTATATGTATCCAAATCACACCTATAATACTGTATTATGAAAAAATTTCAATTCCATAAAATATTAAATTTTTTTTTTAGTTGTTTAAAAAAAAAAAATTCGGACGGTACTAAAATTCGGGAGTCCAGACTAGAACCGGACTCTATACATATATAGAATCAGGATCAGGTCCGGGACCAAAATCCGGACCCTTTTTTTTAAAACAACTAAAAGCAAAAAAAAAGTCCGTATTTTTATAAAATCCGGAATCCCGGACTGGATCCGGACTCTCTCTCTCTCCCTCTATATATATATATATATATATATATATATATATATATATATATATATATCCTTTTCTTATTAACCTCAAATCAGTAGAATGAAAATTACAGCAGCAACCACGGCAGGCATGGCTGTGACGCCCCCAAAATTAGGTATACATCACCCATCTTGGGTCGTCAGATACATAGTATAGAATACAGATACAACTGATTAATACAACTGTCGTGTACAATACGACAAAACATAAACTGTGAGTTTGAATACAAATATTATCTTCTAGAGAGTATTCATACTCAAAAGGAGTCCTCATTATATTTATTAACACACCATTACATAGAATAGTGAGGACTACTAACTAATACTATCATTCGGACCATCACTCCGTACCCCGACTTGTCCCAGCTACGTTCTCATTTCCTGAAGAGAACAGTGAAAGAAAGGGTGAGCTCAACTAGCCCAGTAAGAAATATTATGACTAATATAATGCAGAATAAATTATCATTAGCCTTCAACAATGTTAAACTGATAAAATATAATAGACATCAAGTTTAACTGCAGCGGAACAAGCAATCCATTAAAAGAGTCAAGTAGAAAATAAACTCTACTATCTTTTATGATTTAAAAGGTTTTTCAACACTGCGATCGCTGAGACTCAGCTTAATAAAATAATCCACATCATCGAATCACCCCTGCACTACGGCCAACGATATTCGTGTATTCATTAATGGTCATGATCATGCCAACAACTGTCCATCAATGCACTACGGGCCAATGAGGACTTTTACCACATCATTTGTAACATTACGGTCATGATTATACCGAATAATCCCTGGTCATAATCATACCAAGTCCATCTATGCAATACAGGCCACAGATGACTTTCAACATTTTATAAACATGAGGATGATGACAATGATATAAGAATTCAATAAAACAAGTTCAAGAATTAATTTATCCAGGAATTAACAACGTCCAAATTGTCAACATGATACTGCATTGTGGAGTAAAATTCAAGAATGCTTAGAAGAATATTTTCTTGAAAAGATACTGGATGAAACGCAACTATCAAGGATATTCCACAAATTTCATGGAGTATAGAAGTCAAAACTTAACCAACTGAGTATAATAAAGAATGGAATAACAAAAGAAATCACCATGCATGCGATAGACCGCACAGACAGGTTATTCCAACAGAATAATAAATAATGGAACCAGGTCCGGCGTAAACGCACAGACAGGATATTCCGACAGAATAATAATGGAACCAGGTCCGGTGTAAAACACACAGACAGGATGTTCCAACAGAATAATAATAATAACGGAACCAGGTCCGGTGTAAAACACACAGACAGGATGTTCCAACAGAATAATAAACGGAACCAGGTCCGGTGTAAAACACACAGACAGGATGTTCCAACAGAATAATAGAAGAATGTCACCAAGTCTAGGGTAGACCGCGTATACTGGTTATTCCAACAGAATAATAACGAATGGAATAACAGAAGTTCTCTTCATGAATATAAAAGAAATAATATTCCCTACCTTAAAAGAACTATATTGGAAAAGTGATGTAGCAGAATACTTTTATTCTCTCTCTCTCTCTTATTCTCTCTATACTTTCTCTCTCTATAGCTTGAATGAATTCATGAAAAATAATGAAGCCCTAGGCCTCTATTTATAGAAAAACTGAGGGTGGCTCTTGGTCTTAACGAAGGGTCAAATGACTCTTGGTCTTAACGAAGGGTCAAATGACTCTTGGTAATATTGAAGGGACAACTACTATTGACGAAAGTAATTACTATTGACCAAGGTAAATACAATTGACGAAGGTAATTACTATTGACCAAGGTAAATACTATTGACGACGGTAATTACTATTGACGAAGAGACTCTTAGATGATGACATATGGCCCCCCATAAAATAACCAAACTTACCACAACGTCTCAATAATATAACATATTATACAGATGATACTATGACAATAATTTAAGAGATATGATGCAACAATTACTGTAGCAATAATTGAGTATAGCTGAGTGACTTCTCACGTAAGCATCAATAATCAATACCGTGTGCTACTATGCAACCACGCATATTACTGTACTTTTACTACCAAGTAGTTCAACAGTTTTAACGATTTTAACGGTAACACCTCAGCTGTTATTTTTATAGAAAGATAATTCTGTCGTTTTCTCAATCCGACAATAATTCTGTTGTGGGGTCCACCAATGATTGTGCCGTCGTACGAATATTCCCCGACAAAAAGAATATTCCCCGACCAAACGAATATTTTATAACAACTTGCTTACTTTGCAAAATTTATAAATATTACCCACAACTATAACATTATATCAAATTAACTTCATAATATTCAAAAATGATATTTATAGAAAATTCATCTTTATTTATAAAAGTTGGGGTCTTACAATGGCTCACCCAAAACACGAATTTAGCATTCCCTACATACCAACCACAAGTTCAACAACCCAAAATCAATCACCAAAGAAGAGTCGATGTCTATTATTGTGAGTATGGAGGCATTATCCATGATTTTGGTGGTTGAATCATATTGTTGGGCCATGATACTTTTCATAATTGGATTGGACCTAATGGGCTCCTCCTTTGGACCATGTTACTTTTGTCCAGTTGGGTCGAATGATTTAGGCCCAGTTATTTGATTATGTTATTGGGTTATTTCGGTTGGATCCGGTCAGTCTGGACCATCTTTATTGTATTGGGCTAATCATTGGATCGATCCATTACACAAATTGCCACTTAACCCAGCTTGACAGGTAATCATTACACCAAATAATAGTTGATTGTTATGTCTGCCACCTTTCTATATGGCATTAATGAGGATGGGACTCAGATGACCGACGGTGGCAAACAGTGGTAGCAGGTAGGGAAGTGAGCTACATACTTTCGGTTGAAATGACCGGGAGTGGGGGAAGGTGTTAGGAGGTAGTGGGTGGCACGAAAAATCGGGTCTGGAGTAGATATGGGGCAAGGATCACACAAGAAAATAAGGTAACAACACATTACACCACACACAATCATATTATTATTCTCTCTCAAGCACTAGACATTATTTTCCTCCATTGTTAACCTTGTGATCGCTGATACTGACTCTCAATCCGGAGCTATCCTCCGACGGTCAAGCCATCAAGCTTTTGGTGTTGACTTCTTAAACTGTGCAGGATATCAAACGCGTCTTGGTGATTGGGACGTGGGGAAAGATCTTGGCGTTAACATTGGCGCTAGAAGGAGGGCTAAGTTCTAGTGTCCTGAGTATTTTTCAATCACAAACTGTGTTTGTTCTACGTCAGTGTTCATGGGGAAGAGTAGAACACCTACACCTGAAGGGCAGCCGATGACTGTCAGTGAATCAGCACCACGAGTATCTGTCAAGGATCGTTTGGGACCGGCACTAAGTATTCATGTCAGCACAGCGTCCAAACGTTCACATGAAGATTCTCGCCCGAGGGTTGTGAGCAACGTTAAGCGAAAGCTAGTTTTCACAGTAGAGAAAGGGTCTAGCCATGGTCAGAAATGAGTAGAAGGCACCTCACCTAGAACTCGATACCGAGACGACCAAGACAAAAAAGCCTCCCGACTGGCTAAGATGGTAGACGAAGCAGATAAGGCCATGGAGGTACTTGTAAAGAAACGACAGGATATAGCTGAGCAGATATCCCGAATGGCAGAGTTGAGGGACGAAGCGTCTAGTTATGTTCAATCCGAAGAATGTGGACATCGGAGTGGGAACGAACCTACTCATTCAGGACGTGAGTCTCGGGGCCAACCTCGAGAAAGAAGAAGATCCAGAAGCCCTACTCCTTAAAGATCGAAGAGGGCACATCACCCTGTCGGTTCTAAGGAGTAGGGTCGAAGCGAACGAAGAGGTCGATCCAGAGATTGTACTCCTGAGAATACAAAGAAGGCGCTCGTTGTTGTGCATTCCCACCAGAGCAGTTGCAGTTCTTCAGCAGAAGTAGAGTTCGTGGATGTTGTATGTAGATGGGTCTTCTACTATGGACATCAGTGGAGCAGGGATTATTCTAACGAATCCGGAGGGATTCAAAGTACAACAGGCCATCAGATTTCAGTTCAAAGCGACGAACAACAAAGCGGAGTATGAGGCAGTGCTGGCTGGATTACGACTAGCTAAGAGTCTCAAAGTGCAAAGAATAGTCATCTTCAGTGACTCTCAGTTAGTCGTTAAACAAGTCTCCGGGGAATACGAAGCCCGAGGTTATAGAATGGTCAAGTATTTGGCAGAATTGAAAGAACAGCTTCAGTATTTCCAGTCTTATGAGTTTCAAGGGGTCGAACGTAATGAAAATTCCATTGCCGATGCACTCTCCAAATTAGCCACTACGAATGTTAACGTTTTTGATGGGTCGATTTACTTGCAAATTTTACAACATCCTAGTGTTCATCATGAATTGGTAATGTGCATTGACCGAACCAACTGCTGGTTGACTCTATATCTGGAGTATCTGGCAGATGGCGTTTTACCTTCGGATCAGATGCTGGCCAAGAAAATCAAGTACAAGAGTGCTAACTTCATTCTGATAGATGGGGATCTGTTTCGAAGGGCCTTCTCGTCTCCATTGTTAAAATGTTTGACTCCGTTCGATGCTGAATATGCTCTTCGAGAAGTTCACGAGGGCATCTGTGGTGACCATATCGCTGCTATGTTATTAGCCTATAAAGTACTTCGTCAGGGGTACTATTGGCCTACCATCTTCAAGGAAGCTATGGAATACGTCAAGAAATGTGAGAAGTGTCAACTAAACAGTCCAATCCCACATTAGCCACCAGAAGAGCTATACTCGATCTTATCTCATATACCTTTTGTTGTCTGGGGGGTTGATATACTGGGTCCATTGCCGAAAGCCAAAGGTCAGGTCAGTTTTGTTATAGTTGCCATCGATTATATGACCAAATGGGTAGAAGCGGAGCTACTTAGGTTAATAACGGAACAAGAATGCTTGAAGTTCATGAAGGAGTCAGTAGTGTTTCGTTATGGAATTCCTAAGGTGGTGATATCGGACAACGGACGTCAATTTGTGGGATCAAAGTTTGAAGCATTTTTGAAGGAATTGGGAGTTCAGCACAGAAAGACTTCAGTAGCTCATCCTCAGTCGAATGGACAAGTCGAAGTGACCAACAAGACGCTGCTGAATGGGATCAAGCGTAGGCTGGATGAGGTAAGGGAAGATGGCCAGAGAAGCTGCTCAGCGTGTTATGGGCTTATCGAACTACACCAAGGACTACAACAGGGGACTCACCTTTTAGACTGGCCTATGGTACTGATGTCTTAGTCCCTATTAAAATTGGTTCTCCAAGTCTTCGGGTCAGTTAATTCAAGGAGATATACAATGAAGAGGGGCTGAAAGCTATTCTGGATTTACTCGAAGAGGTCAGAGAAACAACTTTGATTAGATTGGCAACCTACCAGCGAAGAGTGGCTAAACACTACAATAAAGGGGTAAAGCTTCATAGATTCGAAGTGGGAGATTTTGTCCTTAGAGAAGTCAAAGCATCTACACCTCAGAATTTAGAAAAGCTAATGTCGAACTAGGAAGGACCTTATGAAGTCATTGAGGTACCGAAGCCGGGAACTTATCGATTGAGGACACTAAATGGATCAGAGATCAAGAATACTTGGCATGAAGGTAGGCTTCAAAAGTATTTTCAGTAAATACAATGTCAGTACACCAAAAGTCTGTAAATGTTTAAGTCATCATCAATAAAAGTTTCCTTTTTTCTCAAATAAGTCTTGTCTTCGTTGCTGTTAACGTCATCGGTGTAAGGAGGTTCGGGTGGACTCGCTGACCATTCGATGGTAACCTTATCAGCAGGTGGTCCTTATGAGTTTGTTAGGCCCTTCGTGGTAGGCAAACGTCATCGATGTAAGGAGGTTCGGGTGGACTCGCTGACCATTCGATGGTAGCCTCATCAGCAGGTGGTCCTTATGAGTTTGTCAGGCCCTTCGTGGTAGGCAAACGTCATCGATGTAAGGAGGTTCGGGTGGACTCGCTGACCATTCGATGGTAGCCTTATGGCAGGTGGTCCTTATGACCTTGTCAGGCCCTTCGTGGTAGGCAAGTGTCATCATTAAGACGTTGTCAGGCCCTACGTGGTAGGAAATTATCGACCTTTAGAAGTTGTCAGGCCATGCGTGGTAGGCAGTTGTCGACCTTTAGACCTTGTCAGGCCCTTCGTGGTAGGTAAGTGTCATCCTTAAGACGTTGTCAGACCCTACGTGGTAGGCAATTGTCAACCTTTAGACCTTATCAGGCCCTTCGTGGTAGGAAAGTGTCATCTTTTAGACCTTGTCAGGCCCTTCGTGGTAGGCAAGTGTCATCCTTTAGACTTTGTCAAGCCGTTCGTGGTAGGCAAATCTCATCTTGTGCAAGTTTTTAGGCCCTTCGTGGTAAACAAATCCCTAGTGAAGCAGATCTATCTCACACTTCGGTAACGAATAAGTATCCCTTTACTTTATTACCTAAATTTTTTTAAGTGTTGAGTTCGGAATGCCTCATTCTTTAACTTCATCTTATCTGTTATATGACTTGCCTAGTTGTTAATTAACAGTTTAAGTTAAGTCCATGAAAGAGCTTGTACATTTTTCAAGTGGAATCGATGTTGAAGCATCGACAAAAAATTAATTGCACAGAAGCCATAAGTCACAAACTCAATATTTCATTAATACTTAAACTATTACATAAATACTGAAATTTCTATACAAAAGTCCTAAAAACTAGAATGCAACAATGATAAATTCAGGCATTATCTTCATCTTCGGAATTAAGCAGGGCCAGATCTACCTTGGCTACAATTAGTTTTTCCTTCCCTCGACTTAAACAGACTTCATAGCCTTCAGAGTACACCCAAAGTATTTCTTCATTTAACTCGTCGGATGCCCGGTATTCAGTTTGTATATGCTTACGTAATTCTTCAGTCAAGGGTGGACCTCGCTCTTCCAAGGCCTTCAGCTTATGTCGGAGCTTCCGACGTTTGGCCGAATGTCTTTCCTTATCTTCACAGGCCTTCACTTGAAGATCGTGGACTTGCTTCACCATGTTTTGATTGGCTGTAACAAGTTCTTCGCTGTTAGCTTTTAGAGCTTCGTTCTCTTCAACAAAATCGACGTTTATATCAGCCAACTTTTGTTCACTGATTTTAGTCGCCTTCAGCTCTTCCTTATTCGATTTCAGTTCGTTCTTAGATGTCTTCAGATCTTCCTTAGTTTGATCCAACTCTCTCCGAAGACCCTCATTTGTATGAAGAGTATCCCCATGCTGACTCCTCTCTCGGGCCAATGTTGACTTCATAATGATGTTTTCTTTTCTAGCCGCGTCTTCCTCAGCTTTGACGTCTTGGTATCGAGGAAGAAGACGTCCAAAGACGACATTTGCCTGTAGAAATCCGAAGATAGTCAATTAAATCTGCAAGAGATAGCCGTAATTTCAAATAAACAAATAAACGACTATTTACCTTGGCGTGATAGCTCATGCCCTCCTTGATCAAGTCCATGATGGAACTGTTACCGAACCGATGCTCGTCGGTGTCCCTAACAAATGAATTGAAGAGCTGGAAAGGGAACTTGGCATTGAATTAAGGCCATAAAGTTGGAGACCCCATCGTATCGTTCTGAAACTCGTCGGCAGAAGGTCTTGAAGAAAAGGGCGCAGATTCTTTCCGAGGAGATGATGGTATAGGATCTGTGTATATGTTCTTAGGAGATGGAGATCGAATTAGGATGGGTTCTCGAGGTGACAACGAAGCAGACGCTGAACTTGGGTGACTAGTGTATGGTTGTTTTCTCTTTCGGGATAGTGTTGGAATGGGTTCGATTTGTTCCTCATCACCAGAAATTTGAATCTCAATTGGAGTTGTTGGGGGGAGATCGGTTGAAAGAGGAGGAACTCTGAGTTCGTCGATGGTCAGGGGGGTGATCTTGGTTCTCAATTTTTTGACTCGAAGGAGTTATTTTCGATCGTCTACAGGTAGATCGAGTAGACTCCCTCGGGTTGGTTTGGTGATTGGTTTAGGTTCTATGGCGGGCTCAGATTCTATTTCTGTTAGGTTAGACCTAGGTTTTCGGATGGCTCTCTTTTTTCAACGTGGTTGGAGGGGCTCTTCCGGTGGAATGGAATCTTTAGCTTCTGGTTCAACGGTTTGGGGTTTGGCAGTATGAGTCTCTATAATTGGGATATCTTCGGGTAAACCTTCCACGGAGGGTGCCTCGGCAGCTTCCATAGACTTTCCAGATAGAAAATTTGTAAAATCCCTTTCTTCAGCAATGCTCGGCTTGATCAAAGACACTGCAAGGAGAGTGACGACACATTTTAAAATCAATATCATCAAAAACTCCAAGAAATCAGATAAAGAGGTTGAAACTCACATTTGCGATTATATAGCCAGGCTTGCTTGGAAATAATTCTGTAGTTCCATTCCTTCTTCGGAAAGTTGTCAAAAAGCTCTACCATTTCAACAACACGTTCTTCAGGAATATCCCCGAAGTCAGCAAAAACTCTCTTATCAGTGGCCCAATTCTGCAGGGAGGCAATCTCTGGTCCTTTGATGAAGAACCACCCTTTGTGCCATCCTTTGTTGTTGGACGGAGTGGAAACCAACGAACGTCTTTCAAATTTTTTACCTGTCTTCGGTGACTGCTCGCTTATAGCCCTAAATCCCTTCTCTCGGGATTGACCAATCTTGTTCACGGTGAAGAAAAAATCGAGAGTGGGCTCGACCCCCACCTCGTGGCAAAAGGCTATGAAGGCTAAAATATGGATGTACGAGTTCGGTACCAATTGGGCGAACCCAACACTGATGAAACCTAGGAGGGTCACCAAAAATATGTGGAGAGGAAATCTGACTCCTTTCTCTAGAATCGTTACCGAAGCTACCGTCCATCCTTCAAGGCGTTGATACAATCGCTCTTCGGGCCTAGGAGCTCTCACCAAGTGGGTGTCCAGAATATGACAGCGAGCCCGAATCTTCCTCAACTCAAGTTCGGTGACAGTCGATGGCGTGTTAGCATGGGAATAAAATACCTTATTTTTGAAGAATTCAGAGGGAGTAGGAGAGGTTTTTAGAGGTGGATTCGTGCTTGATTTCGCAATTTGGGGATTAGAACTCGAAGCTTCTTCATGGTGACCTGTGATGGGTAGTACTATAGTTAGGGGGGTTGCCTTGATTGGGGAAGTCTAGTTCGTATTAACGACCACCATTGTTGGTGATTTGCAGAGAGGAGAAAGAAAAGTTCAAGAGAGAAGAAGAGAGCTCAAAGGTCTGAATTTCAAATGGGCAGGTAAAACTGTCAAAATTGGGAAAAATTACCTTTTATACTGACGGTTTCACGACATACGAAGGCGGTGCATTAATTAATAGTAATGATTTCGAATTGGAAGGGGTGGCGTCCAGTTTTGGATTTAATATTTAAACCAGAATAGGCCTATGTCTATTGGGCCTTCAATTTTCGTCCTTGATATTGATTTGGACCGACTCAATGGAGCCTCGGTGAGTTCCACTTTAGATCCCTTATGACTTATTATAATTCATTACATCACGGACCTATATTATTTACAGTATTCTACTAAACATCCTGTTTAATAAAAGACTGGGGGGCAATGTTGGGCCATGATACTTTTCATAATTGGATTGGACCTAATGGGCTCCTCCTTTGGACCATGTTACTTTTGTCCTGTTGGGTCGAATGATTTGGGCCCAGTTATTTGATTATGTTATTGGGTTATTTCGGTTGGATCCGGTCAGTCTGGACCATCTTTATTGTATTGGGCTAAATCATTGGATCGGTCTATTACACAAATTGCCACATAACCCAGCTTTAACTGGTAATCATTACACCAAATAATAGTTGACTGTTATGTCTGCCACCTTTTTGCATAGCATTAATGAGGATGGGACTCAGATGATCGGCGGTGGCAAACAGTGATAGCAGGTAGGGAAGTGAGCTACATACTTTCGGCTGAGATGACCGGTAGTGGGGGAACGTGTCAGGAGGTAGTGGGTGGCACGGTAAACCGGGTCTGGAGTACGTATGGGGCAAGGATCACACAAGAAAATAAGGTAACAACACATTACACCACACACAATAATAATATTATTCTCTCTCAAGCACTAGACATTATTTTCCTCCATTGTTAACCTTGTGATCGCCGATACTGACTCTCAATCCAGAGCCATCCCCCGACGGTCAAGCCATCAAGCTTTTGGTGTTGACTTGTTGAACTGTGCAGGATATCGGACGCGTCTTGGTGATTGGAACGTGGGGAAAGATCTTGGCGTTAACACATATCAATCAATTACCTTTAGGACTAGGGTATTGGGGCTGGAGGGCCTGATTTTTCTGTCTAGTGTATAGAATAGATTGGGACCATGTCTGATTCAGGTTAATGTACGTACTCACATGTTCATATATCTGGCAATAGGATGATAACCAAGAACTAACTAATTAAACATGTTGGCCTGCCTCTACCGGTAGCACATGGCTATCCATGAGGATTTTGGTGATAAACTCTCAGGTTTTGTTCTGTTTGTACTTTTTGCTTCTGGTTGATTTGATTGGTGAGTACTAGTGGTCATTTTTCCAGATTTTGATTTTGATATTTTAGGAGTACTATTGATGTTTTTAATGTATTAGCTAAATGTACTGTGATTTATTTTTTAAATAAAATTATTTTTATTTATTCTATATATAATAATTATAAAATAATTTTTAAAATTTCAAATTAACTTAATATTACTATTACAATGACTACAAACGTTGCTAAAAGACTCGATTATCAACTACTTACAATTAAGTGTTAATAATGTGTGTATAATTATAAGTTACCATTATAGTTTTTAGTTTTTAAAGATAATTAAATTTTAATAACATAAGTGAGGAATTTTTAAAAAAATAATTAATTACAGATTTCCTATATGAAATAAATTTGGTAACAGAACTTTAATAACTAATATATTTTGTAATATATATTACAATTTTTAATATTAATTACTATTTTTTCTATATTTTTCTACACTATTAATATATAGTCATTTAGGAATAAAATTTTTATATAATAATAAATTACTATTATGACTTTTAATTTTAAAATTTAACAAAATTTTAGTCAGACTAATATATGTCATAATGTTTTTAATATTAGGTAACAAAATGTTTTCTATATCAAATAAAATTGGTAATTAAAGTTTGATCATTAACATATTTTATACTAACATAATATATATATATATATATATATATATATATATATATATATATATATATATATATATATATATGTGTGTGTGTGTGTGTGTGTGTGTGTGTGTGTGTGTGTATGTGTGTGTGTATGTGTGTGTGTGTGCGTGTGTGTGTGACGCCCCTAAAATAAGTCCGCACAGCCCATTCTGAGTCGCCAAATACATACCACAGAATTCAAATACAAACTTCCTATTTATAGTGATTAAACTGTCGTACAAAATACGATGACACATATATTGTGAGTTTCAATACAAATAACAATACTCACACTCCAAACCAATGATACTTTACATAAAAGTACAGTCGGTAACTGTTTTAGGAATTAAATTTTTTGAAAAATACTCAAGGAAGCCTTCATACATGGGAGCCCATGCATCTAAGTTATAATATATATCATAAGACTTGAGAATTAACTTTGGTCGACCAAATAGACCCCAAAGAAGAATGTGAATATTACTATCTTGTTCATTCCAATGCTGTGTATCTTCTTGCCATATAATTATCTTCATTGTCTCAAACTGAGGATTATATTACAACCAAACTCTAAGATAGAAAATGCTCATAGATATAGTCAGCAAGTGGGCGCGTACAACCATATCTTATGATAACACGAATTTATATGTGGTTAGACATCGAGTATGATAGTGACAACACTCCCTTTAAGCTCTCAGTACAATTATGTCCTCAATCTAGTGGGGTGCATTTTTTACGCTTCCAAAGTCGAGTTCTCATCACCCTATTGTTGTTCACCAAAATTACCTATTAAATGACGTATAAAATACGACACACACATTTTAAGTCCTCAATACAATTATATATTGTCATAGTATTTTATAATGTATTGAGAAACTTCAATAGTCATAGACCATCACTCTATTTCCCTGTTATCCCTGCTCGACCCAGCTATACTCTTATTACCTAAAAGGAATTGTGAAGTAAAAGGGTGAGCATAAATAGCCTAGTAAAGAATATTATAACTAAGATAATGTAGAACAAATTATCTTTAGTCCTCAACGGAAAAAAATCTGATAGAATACAATTAATAGACTACAATTTTTAGATCAACAACTGCAGTAAAAATAGCAATCTATTAGAAGAGTCAAGTAGAACATAATATCTACTATCTCCTCCAAATTAAAAGTCCATCATTAATATTTCATTCATGTAATACACATCAACAGTTCTTTGTTGTACCCAAGACAAATATAACTTTCATTACCTGTCTTCACCTGAACCACTAAAGATTATAGTTAAATTCAAAATTCATATTTATAATAATGTAAATCAGCAGTTTCTCCTTGTCACAACGGCTTAATAGAACTTTTACTCAATATCCTTGCCTCAAAGGCTAAAGATATTCAAATGTAATAACAATGATCATATCAATCAATTGTCTATCTTTGCACTATGGGCCAAAGATATTCAACTATTAAACCAATGGTCATGATCATGTCAATCAATTGTTTATCAGTGCACTACGGCTAAAGACATTCAACTGTAAAACCAATGATTATGCCAAACAATAATCTATATTTGCACTACAGGCCAAAGACATTCATTTGTATCATCAATGGTCATGGTCATGTCAAACACCTGTCCATCTTTGCACTACGGGCCAAAGATATCAATCAACAGTTCATCTTTGCACTACGGACCAAAGATATTCATTAATCAACAGTTCATCTTTTCACTACGGGCCAAAGACATACAATTGTAAAACCACTAATCAACAGTCCATCTTTGCACTACGGGTCAAAGATATACAATTGTAAAACCAATAATCAACAATTCATCTTTGCACTACGGGCCAAAGATGACTTTCAGTATAATATAAGCATGAGGATAATGACAATGATATAAAAAATCAATCAAATTAGATCAAGGATAAATATTAGAGATTTATAATTCAATTTATCCAGAGTTCAAGAATGTCCAAATTGTCAACATGAAGATCATAACATGGATTCAATTTCAAGAATAAGATTCATAAAAATAACTTGGACAAAGAAAAAGGAAATTCAATTCTGTTGTGAATAATACTCATGAATAGTACCCGTGAATAGTAATATAAAATGAAATAATATCATTTACATAATATAGAGTATGAAAGAAAATAATACCCATTACGGGTATTGAAAGTAAATAACCTTCTTTATGAGAAAAATAATATCATTTACTTTAGTAGAAACTAAATCTGACTTGAAATATCGGATATTATCCTGTGAAAATATTGCACTGTTATCAACACTCAAAATATCTTTATACTCACAAGAAATACGCTCAACATTATAGAGAAATAATTTTCTGATTCTGGTGTGAGTTTCATTATTTAACTAAGCAACATATTTATAGAAAAATGCTAGTACACCACTTCTGATAAAATATACATACGCGCAATAGTTTTGAAAATGTGCAGCACACCTATTTGAAAAAGGAGAGTTCAAACTCAAAATGAGAACTTCCTCTTTTATTCACATGTTTAAAAGATTTAATAATTATTAAAAAGAAATCCAAATCCAATTTGTTCTCTTCCACCTCATTTTATTCTTATGCCATAAATTTAATATCATAATATTACCATTATAAAATTATACTATTATATTATCACATTATAGTATTACAATGTAATATTATAATAATAAATTTAAATAAGTATATTATCAAAGAAGATAATTATGGTTTCATAGAAAAATATAACAAACTTTCGACAAATATCTTATTCTAAAATTCTTCCATTTATATCAAAATTAAACAAATATTTACTTATCATATTTATCAACAATTTTTATTTTATTCATCAATTATTTATAACTTTTTAATCTTTTAATAATTATTCCTAATTAATATTATAGAATTACAATATTGACAAACAAATCGTTCCCAATAAAGATGGGATTTTTCGATAAGAATTTCTCCTTACTGGAGCGTAATTATATAACCTAACTCATTTTCTCGACAGAATTTCTAGACCTTATCAATAATGCTATCTAATAATATCATTTCAATAATATGGGTGACAATTATTGATTTAATAATGAGAAATACTATTCAGTTGTTACTGTGACAATTATTGAGTCAATAATATAAAATATTATTCAATTATCACTGTAGCAATTATTGAATCAAAAATTGAGTGACTTCTTACGTAAGAATCAATAATCAGAGATAATGTGCGCTACCGTGTGCTACTGTGCAATACCACGTACCACTGTGGAACAACGCGTATTGCTGTACTTTTATCACTGGGTATTTCAACAGTTAATGATAAAAGTTTAACCGTTATTTTTTATAAAAAAAAGGTTATTTCTGTCGCTTTCTATATCCGACAGTTATTCCGTTATGTGGTCCACCAATGATTGCGTCGTCGTACGAATATTTCCCGACAAAAAAAATATTCTCCGAACAAACGAATATTTTATGACAACTTGCTTACTTTATAAAATTTTATCATTTTCTCGACAGAATTTCTAGACCTTATCAATAATGCTATCTAATAATATCATTTCAATAATATGGGTGACAATTATTGATTTAATAATGAGAAATACTATTCAGTTGTTACTGTGACAATTATTGAGTCAATAATATAAAATATTATTCAATTATCACTGTAGCAATTATTGAATCAAAAATTGAGTGACTTCTTACGTAAGAATCAATAATCAGAGATAATGTGCGCTACCGTGTGCTACTGTGCAATACCACGTACCACTGTGGAACAACGCGTATTGCTGTATTTTTATCACTGGGTATTTCAACAGTTAATGATAAAAGTTTAACCGTTATTTTTTATAAAAAAAAGGTTATTTCTGTCGCTTTCTATATCCGACAGTTATTCCGTTATGTGGTCCACCAATGATTGCGTCGTCGTACGAATATTTCCCGACAAAAAAAATATTCTCCGAACAAACGAATATTTTATGACAACTTGCTTACTTTATAAAATTTTCACATATCACCCTTAACTCTAACATTTTATCAATTTTACCATTTACTGAATAGAATAATAATTATAAGAAAATTTGGATACTTTTATTTCATAAAATTCGGGGTCTTACAATATATATATATATATATATATATATATATATATATATATATATATATATATATATATATATATACAGCACTGATCAGGTGCGGGAGTCCGGACCTGATAAAAAATGTACCAAATTAATTTTTTTTTTTTTTGCTTTTTTTTAAAACAAATAAATTTTTTTTTGATATTTTATGGAACTGAAATTTTTTCATAATACAATATTTTGGACGTGTTTTAGATACTTATACCAAAAAAATGGTGGTATAGTCTGCACAGAGTGTACTACCATGTTTTGTTATATGTACCCAAATCACACCCAAAACACTGTATTATGAAAAAAATTCAATTCCATAATTATTTATTTGTTTTTTTTAGTTGTTTTAAAAAAAAGTCCGGATTTTGGTCCGGTCCGGGAGTCCGGACCTGATCCGGACTCTCTCTCTCTCTCTCTCTCTCTCTCTCTCTCTATATATATATATATATATATATATATATATATATATATATATATATATATATATATTAACATTAATCATAATATTTTTTGCATTATTTATAATATTTAATTAATTAAAGTCCAAAGTTGAGTAAGTAAAATCTTAAGCATGTTTTTAAATTAAAATTTATTGTATGCTAGTAATTAATGGTCTATTTTATAGAATAAAATTATATTAGAATAATAAGTTTAACGCCAAAGTTTACAGGACTGTAATTTTTATTTTTTTTTGGTTTTGCAACACTAATTATATACTAATTATTTTTAATGTAATTAATAATTTCATAAATTAACTTATTATTTGCATATAACTTAATTTATTAATTTATTATTAACTTTTATGATATTATGCCATCATTACAGGAATCAGACCAAATGTCATGCATAAGAAGAAGTCCTAATGTCCTATTAAGTTTGAGTTTTTTAAGTAGTTATTTAGATTACTTTAAAATAAATAAAATAAAATTAGGTAGATTTTAAAAAAAAAAAATCAATAGTATTTAAAGTCTAGGCCTAAAATTAGGGAGCTTTAAAAAAGTATTTCAATAATAATTAAATTCTAAACATATATCAAAAATTAAGAAAAATTCAGGATTAAGAAGTTATTTAATTATCGAAAAAAATAATAAAACTATATGTGTGACGACTATACCCGTATGTGCACAATCTCCTTTCTTTTATTACATTAATTAACTTTGTTTACGTCATTTTACCATAAATTTACATAATATTACGATGAAATGACATAAATAGATATACAATAAAAAAAGGAAACAGATAAATCCCCAACAGAAAATAATATTTTCACATGAAAAACGTCGATATAGATCTTATAGCGACGGTACATCTATAGCGACATTTTTCATGTGAAAATATCAAAAAGTATTATGAAAATATCAATTTTCAAAAAAACGAATATGTAGATAGTCGAGTTTGCTCTTAAAAATCAAGTTTTATCAAAAATAAAAGTTACCAAAAGCAACTATGGTAAAACCTCTATAAATTAATAATCTCTCTAAAATAATAATTTTTTTCCCAATCCGGACTTGGGCTAATGAGATAAATTAATAATTTTGATAAAATAATAAAATAATAATGTTTTAAAAGACCCTTATATAAATATATGGTCTCATCAAAATCATAAATTAATAATTCTTTTAAATTACAAATATATATAGGGTAATCTTGTATATTATGATTCTATTCTCAATTGTTTTATCTTGAAATTCAAATTTAAATTTCATCTTTAATTTTCCTCATTGCGTCCAAAATTACAGGTGTTGCATTCTCGAATTGTAATAAAAACTTGTGAATAGTTGTTGACGCTATGAGTACTTCTTTTCGCGTTATTGGGTCCAAATGTATTGTATCATCCTCACAAGTATGATACATTAATTTAATAAGTATGATACATTGCATCAAAAAAAGTATGATATAAACATCAATAAAATGTAATAATTTTAATGTAATTAAATTTATGTTCACCGAATAGAAAAACCGTAAGACCTCAACTTTTATGAATAAAAATGATTTTTTTTCTCTAAATATCATTTTTGAATATTAAGGTGTGAATTTATTATAATGTTATAGTTGTGGGTAATATTTATAAATTTTGTAAAGTAAACAAGTTGTTATAAAATATTCGATTGGTCGGGGAATATTCATTTTAATAGGAAATATTTGTACGACGACACAATTATTGGTGGATCCCACAACAGAATTATTGTCGAAGTTAGAAAACGACATAAATATCTTTTTATAAAAATAATGACGAAAGTTTTACCGTTAACTGTTGAAATACCCGAAGATAAAAGTACAGTAATACGCGTGATTGCATAGTAGCACACGGTATTGGTTCTTGATGCTTACGTGAGAAGTCACTCAATTATACTCAATTATTGCTACAGTAATTGATGTATAATATCTCACGTTATTGATTCAATTATTGTCACAATATTTTATATTATTAAATCAATAATTGAGATGACAAGTTATTCTTATTATTATTTACATTATTGACAATGTCTAAAAAGTTCTGTCGAGAAAAGGGATTTGGTCACCTAATTGCTCGTCAATAGGGATAAATCCTTATCGAAAAGCCCCTCTTTCTTAGAAATGATCTAGTTGTTAATATTGTAAGTTATATTATTGATGAATAAATGTTGTTCAAAATATTGAAGAGATTTTTATGAAGTATTTGTCGTAAAGTTTGGCGTATTATTTGGACTCCTATTTACTCATTTTTTTAAAATAATCGGTAGGAAGTTATAAAGTATATATATACGGTAAGGATCAAAAGTATTCTCCTTAAATAACATTCTTTCTTAAATAGCATTCTTTTATTAAAACGATGTCGTTTTGGAGGGACGCGTGGTATTTTTGTAAATACAATGCCACCGCGTCCCTCCAAAATGACGTAGTTTTAATAAAAGAATACTATTTAAGGAGGAATGTTATTTAAGGAGAATACTCTTAATCCTGACCGTATATATATATATATATATATATATATATATATATATATATATATATATATATATATATATATATATAACCTTTACCTTACGTCAAAGTGCGCGCACACACACACACACACACACACACTATATATATATATATATATATATATATATATATATATATATATATATATATATATATATTACAAGTTTTGTTTTTTTATGAAAAATAGAATATATTATATTTTATTCTGCATAGTGTTTGCATAATAAATCAAAAAAATTCATCAGAAAACCCGTGATTCCTTACTATACGTCCGTTTCTAAATAGTATCCTTCCATTCTCCTATAAATAGGATGCTTAGTTTAGAATTGAAAATCACACCAGAATCAGAGAATTTTTCTTCTATAATATTGAGCATATTTCTTTAGAATTTAAGGAAGTTTTGAGTGTAGAAAATAATACAATTTTTTTTCAAGAATATCCCCGCTATACCAGTCAGAAGTACTTTCCTTTTAAGGTAAGGGATATTATTTTTTTTCAATATTCGTAAGAAATAATATTTTCTTCCATACTCTGTAGTATGCAAGTAATATTATTTCGTTTTAGATATTGAATTATACACTCATTTTGTTAAAGTATTGCTTCTATATTCCTTGAAATTAGTAGAATATCCTTGAAATTTACGCTTCATCTAGTATTTTTTCAGGAAAATATTATTCTGAGCATTCTTGATAATTTTTAATCTTTTCATGTCGGGGTACTATTCACGGGGTACTATTCTCGAAGTACTATTCATGGAATACTATTCACTCGGGTACTATTCACCTGAGGATTCATGATAAAAATTGATTTATTTTATGTCTAAATTATTTTTGATACAATATTATTCTTGAATTTTACTCCACAAAGCAGCTGTCATGTTAACAATTTGGACATTTTTAAACTTTGGATAAATTAAAAATCTTTAATATTTATCCTTGATTTCGTTTGATTGATTCTTATATCATTGTCATCATCCTCATACTTATATTGTGATAAAAGTCATCTTTGGCCCGTAGTGCATAGATGGACTGTTGATTGGTATGATTATGACTATGTATCGGTATAATCATGACCATTGGTGATAACACAAATATCATTGACCCGTAGTGCATGGATAATTTGTGGATGTGATAATAATGAATATCCTTGTCCCGTAGTGCATGGATAATTCAGTAATGTGAATTATTTATTGAGCTGAGTCTCAGCGATAAAATTAATGATAAACCTTTTAAATCATAGAAGATAGTAGATATCATGCTCTAATTGACTCTTATAATGGGTTGTTTATTCCGCTGCAGTTAAACTTGTTATTTATTGTATTCTATCAGTTTAACACTGTTGAAGGCTAATGATAATTTATTCTACATTACCTTAGTCACAATATTTCTTACTAGGCTAGTTGAGCTCACCTTTTGCTTTCATTGTTCTCTTCAAGAAATGAGAATATAGCTGGGACCAGTCAGGGAATGGAGTGATGGTCCAAGATGGTTGCTATAGTAGTCCTCACTGTTCTATAAGAATAGTGTGATAATAATTATAATGAGGACTTATTTTGAGTTTGAATATTGTCTAGGAGACAATATCTGTATTAAAACTCACAGCTTATGTTTTGTCATATTCTGCACGACACTTAACAGTTGTTTAATTTAAGTTTGTATTTGAATTATGTACCATATATTTGGCGACTTAAAATGAGTGATGTATACCTATTTTGGGGGCGTCACGGTTGGTATTAAATCTTAGGGATATGATTACTGGCTGAGATATGAGACTAGAACTAGGAAGGGAGAGACGGGTAATTCCTTCGCTAGTATGACCTACCTAAGCTTATTTATTATTTAATTGGTCGATCAGAATATAGGGGATAATATGTGGCATGTCAATTAACCCTTGTTTTGTGGCAGTGCTTGAAAATGACATCCGAGAATGTTGAGATATTCAATAGAGCACATGAGATCGTTGAGTCACCAACGATCCTTGGATAATGTGCATTAGGAAGACAATAATCCTCAGGCAAATAACAACACTGACCAAATGATGAATGATGGGATGTTCAGAGGCTTTATGCAATTCATGCAACATCAAGCAAGAGTGACTCATGTTTAAAATGCAGGTGGAAACATTGGCAACTCACGGATGGTTACCGCTAAGCAGTTCAAGGAGCTGGGACCACCGGAGTTTTTGGAAAAGCCAGAACCACTTAAGGTAGAGACGTGGATAAAGTAGATCACCAAGATATTTAATGTCTTGGGATACTCCAAGGAGTAAAAGGCTCCCTTTGCCACCTTCATGTTGAGAGGAGAGGCAGATTACTGGTGGAAATCTGTAAAACGTACTTAACCTGCCGCACTGAAGATGTCTTGGGAGAAGTTCCAAGAACTACTCAACGACAAGTACTTTCCCGAAAGTATTCGTCACATGAAGGAGGTGGAGTTTGTTGGTCGAAAAACCGATCACTAAACACGCGTAAGTATGCGCGGTCTAACAAGTAATATAGTGATAAGGAAAGTGTCGAACCCACGAGGAACTATCACTAATATTTACCAAATACCGACTTTGTATCGCTTAAGTCTTATTCGAACAACAACTAATAGAAGTGTGGTTAATCTAGTTATAACTAATTAACAAAGCAAGTAAATGGATAGCGAATGGAATTGAAGGCACTACAAGCTAAGGTCACAACTTCACCCCACACAGGCATTCTGTCGAACACCTAGCGTACTATGCTTCATCAAACTTCCTACACTTCTCTCTTTGGTCTTAATGGTCACAACAGTTTGTCGACCGAGAACACACAGGTGCTCACACACCTCTGTCGAGGTATGCACAAACATATCCGCTCCAGATCCACCCGATAGGGAATAGAACAGAGAAGAACGTCCAAGCTAGGTGATAATCCTATACATGTCTATGCGAATTAACCTAACAAGGATTTAAGCATAAGTTCTCTATTAGGTCACACGTGGAGCACAAATATATTTCTATTCTACGCACAACTTATGCAGTCAAAACCCATAATCACATGCCAATATATTATGGTGTAAATCTACAATCCTTCTTTCAATATCATGTAAATTACCAAAATCATCACTAATGTCTTAGCGAGAATCATTAAGCGTAAATATATTAAATCAAACCATATGATGCCAACCAACGAGATAAGACAGTCAATTTAATTAACAAAGGGTTCCATTATAACCTTAGATCCAATACTTAGTTCATAGCTATTGAACAAAATATAAGTAGCAATAAAGACAACATTTATGAATTACAAAATCAGAGGAAATAAATGAATAAGAATAAACTCTGTCGAGGCTCTTCAATCTCCAAGCATTCCGCTCCTTTCAAGCTCTCCAATCCGTGTAGCTCACTGCTCTTGCCTCTCCAAGGAAATCCAGACTTCTCCCTAAACTACCTAATCTATATTTACAGACATTATTTAAGAACTAGAGAGAGAAAGTACAAAAGAGGATAGGGAACTATCCTATTCTAAGCTAAGCTATCCGATTATTTGATATGCAGAGGCTTATATATCATTTTCCCTCTTTCGC
The DNA here is from genome assembly GCA_016801055.1 of Panax notoginseng. Lineage (NCBI taxonomy): Eukaryota > Viridiplantae > Streptophyta > Magnoliopsida > Apiales > Araliaceae > Panax > Panax notoginseng. The sequence continues at coordinate 195,970,264 of CM029014.1, forward strand.
TAGGTCAAAAGCAAGCCTTCTCTGCCTGAGCACCGGAGGTCGCGCTGCGGCGTGAAGTTTAAGGCTAAGGGTGGCACTGCAGCGCCACGTCAGCACCAAAATATCGGAGGTCGCGCTGCAGCGCGAGTCCATGAAGGGTCAGTGGAGCTGCAGCTCCAAGGTGACGTCAGGTTGGACATGTGGTTGGAGCAGCGGCGCAAGATTGAGGCATGGCATTGGCACCGCGGCGCTAGTGTATGTAATTTGTCCGTTTTCTCCCCTAAAAGCTAGAAAAGTCCTATAAAGCCCTGCAATACATCGGTTAAGCATAATAACACTATAATCATATAAAACTATATAAAATCTACGAGATCAGTCAACTATTTAAGTCATAAAGTATTCGATATACGGGTATAAATCCCACTCATTAAATACCCCCAAACTTAAGTCTTTGCTTGTCCTCGAGCAAACTGTATAACACGAAACTAATAATAGTAAAACATACGCGAAAGAAAAATATAATTGTATACTAGTATCATGGCTTCTAAGCTCGATCATAGCTACTCCTAGAGAATAGGGCAAGCACAGATAGAAGTAAGGGTTCATTCAATTTCAAGCATAAGACTGTATTCGATCCATTCTATGTGTGTGTGTGGAGACCAACCGTCCTAACTAATCATAGCTCAAATAAGTTTGCATAGTCGATTGTTAATATCAATATGCACACTCCGCAATTTAAACATTCAACAAGCATTGAGAATAAGACGCAAGTGCAGGAAAGGATCAAAAGACTCTAGCATAAAGATAGTAAAATCTGACTCGGACAGTCCTTAATTACCTCAAGCTATTCAGAACTACCCATTAATGAGCTTTTGATCAGTGACTCCCAAGCCAGATGACTTTAGGGTACTAGGTGCAGAACACCCCTAAGAATCTAATAACTCGAGTAGTAAAGGCACGTAATCAACATAAGCCAACTGAGACTTTACGAAAAAACGAAGATTAATATGCGAGTGCATTTTATGCTCCATCTCAACATCGTTTATGCGTTTATAGGTGAGTGCGTTTCACGCTCCATCTCGACCCCCCGCACGACTTTCGATATTAAATCTTCTTTTCTTTTTATTCTCATTTTTTTATATGTCAACATGCCAGAATCCAAGATCCAAAACTGTATAAGCATCTAAGTCTTTTATTACCTTGTAAAAATGAAAGTTTATAAAAGTGAACAAATTCTTAAAGCAATAAACACGCGAACTAAATTCAAAAAAGTAACTAGTTAACACAGTTGGTTGGTGCTTGCTAAGAAGGACGGATCAATAACAGTTTAAACTTATCGATTGAACAAACCCCTAGCTCATACATGCTTGACACGACTCTGAGAGATAAACATAATCACCTGGCGCTTGTCATTAGGCACAATAAAAAATTAATGATATATATAAAACCCTTGCATAGTAACAACTCAAAATAGGGTAAAAAGGCTATTAACATGGCACAAGCATATGAATAGGTAAAAGCCCCAAAAAGATGGCTATAAACCAACAACCATGCTGATAATAATCCAAGCATTCATAATTAATAACAAAAAACTGTTCATGACATCCATAATAATAATCCCAAAACAAAATACCACTGCTCAAAATGACTGCCCTACAATACTGATAAAATCATAAGCAAAGTACTAAATATGGCAACCTAACATGGAAATATACAGAAATAAAACAGATAAAGAACCATAGCACCCGCAAACTTAAGGTGAGCAATGCCCTTATTGCTAAACATATATCAATCTATATAAGAGGGCTTCCCTGAAGTATGGCTACTCGGCAACAGCATCATCCTCATCAGCTTCGGCGGGCGGTGATGGTGGAGGGTATGGTGGGAAGACAGGAAGCTTTGGAAACTGGAACGGCATGAACTCAACATCCTCACCACTGTACACGGTGTATATGCTCTGCATCATGTTAACCAACTCAGCCTGATACTGCATCGCTATGTCCTGTCGCTGGGCCACTACTGCAATGTGCCTCTGCTGACTCTGAGCTTCGGCGTCGTGTTTCTGATGCAGTAGGGTGAGGGATGCCATGATCTCTGCCAGTAGTCCCTGTAAAGCTAGGCCCGCATCTGGTGGCTGCGAGGGCTCGGGTTCTGGCTCTGCTACAGGAGGTGGCTCAGTAGTTGGCCCGTACCCTTTGCCTCTGATATAAGAAGTTGTCCCGTCCCACACATTGAAGCGTGAGATGATCTGATGGTCAATGACTAACATGGGCGACAAAGCTATCTCTTCTGACCCCCAATGGATACCTTCCCTCTTGCATAGCCGGGTGATCAAGGATGGATGTGGGAGTCCCGCAGCGGTGGTGCTCTTGATCGCCTTCATGGTGGACTCATGTATGAGAACTTTGATGTCCACGTTCAGGCCTGTGAAAATGACGAATAAGAGGATCACTCTATCCTTAGTCACGTCGCTCAGGTGCCGAGTCGGTGTCATGTTGGCACAAATAAAGCTGAACCATGCCTTCCTATAGCGACTGGGTGTAGCATGCGGGAAACTGGTCCTCTCACCCATGAAGTCATTTGTCTTCCATGTAGTCTCGGGCTTGCAAAGCCTTCTAATAATATCCTCGAGGTCATAACTGCGGAGTCCCAGCTCCATATAGTTCCTACCCTCAAAACCAGGTGTCACAAATAGTGCATTGATGGCTTAGCTTCCAAACGCCATTAACCGCCCCCTGACTTGGACAACAGCAGGACCTTCGGCACTAGCATTAGCGTAGAACTCACGAACCACAGAAACGATGGCCGATTTGGGTGGTTTTATGAACTGCACCCACTGGCATCCCGCAATCATGGCCGCCAACTCACCATCCTTTGTTTTGTCAATCCTCAAACCCCGCTCAGGAATCAAATTTTGTGCGGCAAAAGAGCTTTTGTATAGTTTCCAGGCCTCTTCGTTGACAAATTTGGTGTTGTCCCAAGCCGTTGGTGCTGCGGACAAGGAATCGCTGATGCTTAGTCGTTGCCACTTTAAAGCCATTTCAGATTTGACAGTTAATGGCTTGAACACAAACAGAAGACCCAATTCAAAACTCCCCCAAGCTTAGGCTAGAATAACCTCAACAATTGCCAATGCCAAAACAGCCAAAATAGAACAATCTCTGGTTCAAGCAATTTACCAAACACCTTGTGTGCGCTTTTAAAACCAAACTAGATAGCCTTTACTTGAAAGAGCTCTAACCAGATTTCCGTTAGCGGAAATCACCCAAATCACAGAGAGAACCAACACCCAAACAATAACATCAACTACTGTGTATGATTGAATGAAAACCCCAAAATTACCTTAATGGGGACAATAGCCGTAGCAGTACTTCGGAGAATGGAATCCAAATAGATTATTTATAAGCTTGGAGCCACGAGAAATTGGATGACTAGGAGCAATGGATAAGAAAACTTTAGTGAATGAGGGGTACCTTATGATTTTCTTGGGTTATATGGCACTTGGGTTGCTGAAACTGCCAAGAGAGAATACGGGAAGTGGGCACAACTGCTGGCTTTGGTTTGATTTTAAAAATAAATTTTTGCTTTGGGCGTCGCGGCGCAGCCTGGCCTTCTTTACTTGGCGCTGCGGCGCGAGTTAACAGTAGGTTGGGCTTGTTTGTGGTGCCGCGACGCGAGGCTTAGAGTAGTGGATGGCGCTGCAACGCGACCCACATATGGTGGCGCTTCGGTGCGAGATCCCCTTTGTTCATTAGCGCTGCGGCGCGAGGTAGAGAATTTGGAAATTTAGCATGGCGCTACGGCGCGGCCTGCAAGGCAAACTCTGGCGCTGCGGCGCCGACCTTCAATAAAGGTTTTTCCTTCCTATTTTCTGCACATGCCGAGACAAGGATAAGAGAAAACACTACGAAGCAAACATACATTGTTACAAACAACACAATAACTAAATATACTGGCACATACAATAAACATATGATAGCCACAAAACATGCTAAAGGAAAAAAATCACAATGTAAACTAGACAAAAGTAAAGAAAAATAAAGAAAATTGATACTGAGATGGGGGTGCCTCCCCACCAAGCGCTTGTTTCAAAGTCGTCGGCTTGACTGTACCGATGCTGCTCAATCCAGCTGATAAGCAAAAATGACCATTTCATGCCTCCTATTTGTCAATTCTTTTAAATTTATGGCAGACATGGATGATTGGTCATCCCCCTTTTCTTCACTCTTTGGTACGAAGAATCTTTTACCACTGGAATTATCCACTAATTCTCCTTGTTCATTAATTTGAAAATGTTTTTCGTGCGCTGGAGGGCCCTCCAAGGTTTCCACAACCGAGAGCGTGGTTTCCAACTGTTAATTTGTCTTGACAATGCAACCACTGTTGATCCTCTCTTTTCCTATTTCAGACTCCACAGGTTGGTCAATTTGCACCATGACATCTCCCTCAATAACTATGTGAGACACATCGCCTTCTCCTTGTGTATCCACCGTGCATTGCTCTACTTTTTCACCAGTTAGATCAATTATGACTGGTAGATTGCCTTGTGGTAGATTTGTGATGGCATTAATGAGCTATCCCAATCGACTTTCAAGGCTTTAAAATGCAGCGTCTTGGCTCGCCATTTGAACCTCATTTCTCTCTATAAAGTTGGTGAGAAGCTCTTCAAGCCTGTTCTCTTCTTCTCATGTTAAGTACTCAAAAAAGCTCTCATTGGGTCGAGACGTCACCTCATATTGCGGTAGAGACTGATATTCAAGTTGATTCAGATAGGGATAATTCGAATCATGATGTTTCTCTTGACTGTAGTCCCAAGAGTTTGGATAACCCTGGCAATTTGGATGATAGGAAATCGGTTCGATGTCAGCTCACTCCTGACAGTAGGCAGTCTGAGTGGAATGGCACTCAAGATTGTCAGAAAACCTTAAGACATTTGCAATTTAATCTTGCAATCGCTCAAGTCCTTCTTTCGATCTTGGTTGTGCCGTCCTCTTATAAGGCCATTGATAACAATGATCTTCCATTACCTGTAAACTTAAAAACAAAAAGGAAGATCAAATAAATAAAAGAAATATATATATACGTTCAAATTAAGACTAAATTAAGTTAAATCAATATTGGACAATATTACAATAATAGTTCCTCAGCAACGGTGCCAAAAACTTATTGGTCAGAAAATTGATCACTAAACATGTGCAAGTATGCGCGGTCTAACAAGTAATACAGTGATAAGGAAAGTGTCGAACCCATGAGGAACTATCACTAATATTTACTAAATACTGACTTTGTATTGCTTAAGTCTTATTCGAACAGCAACTAATAGAAGCGTGGTTAATTTCGTTATAACTAATTAATAAAGCAAATAAATGGATAGCGAATGGAATTGAAGGCACTACAAGCTAAGGTCACAACTTCACCCCACACAGGCATTCTGTCGAACACCTGGCGTACTATGCTTCATCAAACTTCCTACCCTTCTCTCTTTGGTCTTAATGGTCACAACAGTTTGTCGACCAAAAACACACAGGTGCTCATACACCTCTGTCGAGGTATGCAAAAACATATCCGCTCCAGATCCACCCGATAGGGAATAGAACAGAGAAGAAAGTCCAAGCTAGGTGATAATCCTACACATGTCTATGCGAATTAACCTAACAAGGATTTAAGCATAAGTTCTCTATTAGGTCACACGTGGCACACAAATATATGTCTATTCTACGCATAACGTATGCAGTCAAAACCCATAATCACATGCCAATATATTACGGTGTAAATCTACAATCCTTCTTTCAATATCATGTAAATTACCAAAATCATCACTAATGTCTTAGCAAGAATCATTAAGCATAAATATATTAAACCAAACCATATGATGTCAACCAACGAGATAAGACAATCAATTTAATTAACAAAGGGTTCCATTATAACCTTAGAGCCAATACTTAGTTCATAGCTATTAAACAAAATATAAGTAGCAATAAAGACAACATTTATGAATTACAAAATTAGAGGAAAGAAATGGATAAGAATAAACTCTGTCAAGGCTCTTCAATCTCCAAGCATTCCGCTCCTTTCAAGCTCTCCAATCTGTGTAGCTCACTGGTCTTGCCGCTCCAAGGAAATCCAGACTTCTCCCTAAACTACATAATCTTTATTTACATACATTATCTAAGAACTAAAGAGAGAAAGTACAAAAGAGGGGAGAGAACTATCCTATTCTAAGCTAAGCTATCTGATTATTTGATATGCAGAGGCTTTGTTTGCTATATATATCATTCTCCCTCTTTCGCTAGGTTAAAAGCAAGCCTTCTCTGCCTGGGCACCAGAGGTTGCGCTACGGCACGAAGTCTAAGGCTAAGGGTGGCGCTGCAGTGCCACATCAGCACCAAAAGACCAGAGGTCGCGCTGCAGCGTGAGTCCATGAAGGGTCAGTGGCGCTGCAGCACCAAGGTGACGTCAGGCTGGACAGGTGGTTGATACTGCGGCGCGAGATTAAGGCATAGCATTGGCGGCACAGCGCCAGTGTACGTAATTTGTCCGTTTTGTCCCCTGAAAGCTAGAAAAGTCCTGTAAAGCCCTGCAATACGTCGGTTAAGCATAATAACACTATAATCATATAAAACTATATAAAATCTATGAGATTAGGCAACTATTTAAGTCGTAAAGTATCCGATTTGCGGGTATAAATCCCACTCATCAGAGTTCATCAAGTAAGAGCAAAATAATATGATCGTGTCGCAGTACGAGGCTAAGTTTGCCGAGTTATCCCGATTTGCATCCCGCTTGGTTGATAATGATGAGAGAATGACACGAATATTTCTGCGAGGTTTAAAACCCGAAATACGTCAATACCTCATTTCTCACAAACTGTGTTTGTATTCGGATGTTGTAAATAGGGCTTTGTTATTGGAGCGCGATAATGAGTCAACCCAACTAAGAGAGAGTAGCCAACAAAATGATAATACCAGTGGTAGCAGTCATCGAAGCGGTGACAACAAACATGGAGGGAATCAACATGCCAAAAATGGTAACCACTTCGGTGGTAATCATGGCCAAGACAATAAAAGTGAAAATTTAAAGAAGATGAGATTCAATAATGATGGAAAGACGTCAGCACCAGCACCCATTTTCAAGGAAGGAGAACGACCACCGATCGTATGCTTCAAGTGCGGAGGGGAGGGACACATCAGTCCAAACTGCACGATGCAGTCCAAAACATGTTATAATTGCAAAAGAGAAGGTCACCTAGACGGATTTTGCCGTGCAGTGAAGTCAAGTCCAGCTGGGATGGAGACACCAAAGGTCGTCCCAGACAAGTTAAAGCCGGTAGTTCAAGGGAGAGCGTTTGTCGTGACCTCCCAAAAAGCGAGGAACCCGAATGAAGTTATCATGGGTAAGCTAATCATAAACTATTGTGAAGTTTATACCTTATTTGATACCGGTTCTACCCATTCTTTTATTTCTCCTACTTGCGCTCAACGTTTAAATTTAACTCCGGAGAAATTAGACTTTGAGTTATCTGTTGAAACTCCGTTGGGAGAAACCTTCATTACATCCACTGTTTGTAAGTCTTGTTTGATTTAAATCAGTACCCTCACATTACCTGTCGATCTTATCTCTTTGAAAATACTTGTATTTGATGTGATTTTAGGGATTGATTGGTTAACTACTCATCATGCAAAAATTGATTATTTTTGTACGGTTGTTAACTTTTATATTCCTAACCAACCTATTATGCAAATTCAAGCAACCAAACCAATAAAGTCAATCACTGTCATATCAAGCCATAAAGCTATTCGTTTATTGAAAAACGGATGTCAAGCTTTCTTAGCCCATGCCACAGATTTAAACAAAAACACGTCAGATTTGAATGATATTTCTATTGTTAATAAATTTCCTGACGTATTCCCTAAAGAACTTCCTGGCCTACCCCCAGAGTGTGAAATTTAATTTTGTATCGACCTCGTAATAACCTGACATTTTCTATATAAATAAATAAGAAATTTTGCGTATAATTTTTTATTATTATTTTAAATATGAGGATTTGCACAAGATATTGTGTATATGTATTTGTGTGATAAATAAAAATATATTTATTACATGAATAATTAAAAATAATTTTATTTTAGAATTATTGATTATTATAAAGTATATTCTTGTAATAGTTAATTTTATAGTAGCAATATTTTTATTGATTATTTTCCATTAAAATATAATTATATATTAGTTAAATAATATATGGAAAGATTTTTAGAATAATTATAATAATTATTTTATTATATGAATTTTTGTACAGATTATTAAGTTAATTATTTTACCTTAATTAATAAGGTTAAATATGAAAGATAAATCAGATATGAAATCCAAACCCTAATTTTGGATTTTGATCAAGGCATAAGAATAATAATATAATATTAATTATATTTTGATTTTTCAGTGCTATAAATATATACTGTATATGTGTAGACTGATTTTGGTTGGTCAATTATATTGCATGATGACCAAACCCTAACATTAATTTGTTTAATCCTATTTTTAAACTCAATTATGAGTACGAGACTGTTATATAAATGTGTTATATGACTTATGTTGTATATTATATAATGATATGATTAATTAGGTAAACCCTAATTAACATTTTGAAATATTAATATTTAGAAACCCCAATTGTTAAATGTAACCCTAATTAGTAATTATAAAACCTAATTACTAATTGTAAACCCTAATTGCTAAATTAGCAAGGTTATCTATAATTATTAAATAATTAAACCCTAATATTCCTGTATAATGTAATTAGAAATCTAATTTAATTATAAAAAAAACCCTAATTGGTAATTTTTAGAAATTTAATTTTTATTTTTGAAACTAAAATTTTACATTTTTCAAACTCTAATTGCTAAATCCTATAAATTCTATGTGCTAAACCTTAGGGTTAAATCCTAAGGGTCAAACCCTAAGGGATTGTTAAGTTTACAAAATGGCCATTAAAAATATAAGTTCAATGACCAAAATACCCCTATTTGGATTTTTGTTTATTTGTAACTTGTAAAAATTGCAACACCTTTCGTTGGTGACCAACTATTATTGACTTGGTGACTTAAAACTACAACAACTCAGCCTAGATCAGCAGCTATGCAATCAAAATACATTGCACCAATGAATTATAAAAGGATTGAGAGAGAGAAAGTGTACTTATTTGCTCATTTTGCACTCTAGCTCTTAACAACTCTCTCTCTCTCTCTCACCTAAAGCTCCGAAAATCATAAGTTTCTCAGTCACATAAACAGCCCCTAGATCACCTAATATCATATTGGAGAGCAAGAATCAAAGATTGAGCAAAAAGGCATAAAAACCCTAACCCTATTTGATCTTATATACTTAAGAAAAATTTCGTGTTTATGTGTTTGATCATGTGTTATGAGATGTTTTTAGATATTTTATGTTGATCCATCATGGATCCATAGCATCATAATACCTTAAAATTGAGTTTTTCAAAAACTGTCCAAGAACAAATTTTTGGTCTGACAAGCAAATGTCAGGAGCCATAGATTCTTATTCGTTTATGATTTTCGTTGTTTTAAAGCTTTAATCTATACTCTGGCATGTTGTCTTTAATCTGGAAGTGGATTTATAGTTGTTTAATGTCTAGATTTCAAGTTATAATCGGTCAAAGTCGGTTGACCGACCATGACCGAGTATAAATCTGGGTAACCCAGAAAGCTTTTTTTAGTGTCTGACAATTTTTGCTACGTCTAGATCTGACAGTTGTTATGTGATATGATAATGTTATGGTAACCATGTTGTAGCCTATAAAATGGACTTTAGATTCATGTCTTTAGATCCTTTAAACAAGCAATAGATCGAATGGAGTGATCGGTTAAAGTAGCATCCTTGATCACGTTTTCTGTTTTCTGGAATTTCCAGAAAACATGTGAGCTAAGTTTCTGACATAGTTTGACCGCATGATAAATTGTGATTGTTTTGTTGTTGGACCGATTTATTGCTTTAGTGTTGTTCCTTGACACGGGGACTATAACTTAGAATAATTAGATCACAAGAAACATGACCAGAACATAAAGGAAATCGAGCATGAAAGTGATCGGTTGAACTGCTGGGTTTCTGGGAAAACCCAGAAACACTCTAAAAGCATGTTTCCTAGCCCATATCTCATTTGTGTTATGTTGTTTAATATTGATTGTTGCTGATACTTATAGTATTACATTAATACTACAAGATCAAAGTCATATTACACCCAAAAGCTATATGATCTGTCAGATATTCTTAGTTAAACAAGACTACTTGATCACTGTCATGAATGTTCTGGGTTTGGCAAAGAACATGAAGAACACCTATAGCGGCGGTTCTGTCGCTATAGGCAGTCTTTAGCGACAGTTATTTACAAAATTAATTATTTTTATTAAATAATTAGTATTAAATAGTTTTAAATTATTAAAAATACATAATATATTATTAAAAATTATTTTAAAGTCCAAAAATTAGTTTTTAATTATTTAAAGTATATTTCATAAGTATTTAATATTTTTAAAATATTAATGGTATTTAATTTATTTAATTATAATATTAAATAAATTATTTAAAAATGATTTTCATACTTAAAAAATTATTTAAAATTATATTATGGTATAAGAATATATTTTAGATTATTTTTAATGACTTTTAATAATTTGTGATAAATTTCAATAATAAATTAATATTAATGATAATTAGGTTATTTACTAAATGAATTAAATAAATTAATTAAAAATGATTTTATTATATTAAAAATCATTTTAAATAATAATAAGGTATTTAAGAATATTTTAAGTTATAAAATATAACTTTTAATATTTTAAGTTATAAAATATAACTTTTAATATTTAAAGGATAATTTCATTAATAATTTAATATTAATGATTATTAACTTATTATTAAAGATATTAAATTTATTTAATAATTATATTAAATAAATAGTTTTAAAATAGTTTTATTAATTTAAAAATCATTTAAAAGGGATATAAATGGATTAAAAAAATTGTAAGTAATGATTAAAGACTTTTAATATTTTGATAAATAGTACATTAATATTTAAATATTAATGGTAATTATTTAAAAATGATTTTTAATATTTTAAAAACCATTTAAGGATATTATTAATACTTTAAAAGTATTTTGAGTTATTATAAATAACTTTAATATTTTGGCAATGGTTTCATTAATAGTTTAACATTAATTAAATATTAATGATAATAGAATTATTTAATATTTAAATCATTTAATAATGATTCCGATGTTTGAAAATTCATGATAAATAATAATAAATGTTTAAAAATTATTATAAATCATTTAAAAATAATATGACTGATACTTACACATATTGAACTTCGGGATAGAGTCTTAGACTCTATAATTACCCGATAAAGCTGTCGGTACACCGACACATTTCAGAGATTGATCTGGACTTAGATAATGTGATTAGATAAGTGATTATTTGTGATTCAATGGTTGTTAAACCTATGTGCCAATGTGATTAGGTTATGTGCTGATTGCAATAAGCAGTATTATGTGTTACGATATGTTATTCTAATTAGTAAAATGATCTTATTACTGATAGGTGTTATATAAAAGATAAAACTAATTTACAAATTTTAAGCAGCGCATCAGACAAGTATCTTACCTTTGCATTTCCTTTATGCAATGGACATGAGTAAGAATGTTTCTAAATTATATTATTATTGTACAGATTATTAACCCTATATTATATACACTCATTGATTATCAACATGTTAGTATATGGTAATTCGGATATATATTCTGTTCGTTAATTTCTATAAATGGTTATTCAAGTGTCCCCACTTGGATAATCATTGTATTTAATCACATGTTGATACGCTTTTGTCAATTACCCGTATATATATATATATATATATATATATATATATATGTTGAATTATAGATTATTGTATATATATGTTGAATTATAGATTATTGTTGAACAAGATAAAACCTTTGACTTGGAACCCAGACAAGTATGAACATCCCTTACACGGGAAAACTTTTATGCGCCCAAGGCGAACAGAGTGAACGATACCCTCGTTCTTGCATGTAGTGTTGATTAATACAGGGTACAACGGGCTGATCACCCCCGTGCCCGTAAGTTATGACGGTTTAAAGATGAAGTTCTGTGTAACCTTTTCGAAAATGAAAACAATGTTCATAGTATGTCACCTTAACCATATTTATAGTCATTACGTAGTTTTAAAAATTTGAAAGAGGGTTGTTATGTTATTATTATCGATTAAGATTACTTCACAACTATTGCATTGTTATAGAAGGATGGTATAAAGAAAATATTTAAATTCTTTTAGCTTATATATATATATATATATATATATATATATATATATATATATATAATTGCTATTACTTGTTGGGCACTCAAATGCTCACTCTTGCTTAATTTAAATGTTTGCAGCCAAGTGTGAAGAACCAGAAAGCACATGCAGAAACAAAGGAAAAGAAAAGCTAGCCAAATAAGATTTGTGGTAGTTATGTAATAGTTTGATATTATTATTAAGACAATTATATATATATATATATATATATTATCTATCATGGGTTGTAATGAATGTTTAAATGTTACGTACTTAGGATTCAAACTCTGATAAATATGTAAATTAAGTTGATCTTTATATTATTGTTATTATTAGTATTATTCCGCTCATAGAAATGGTATCGTGAAGCACCGAGTTCAAGTTTCAAGTACCCAGATTTGGGGGCTTTACAGGTTGGTATCAGAGCTTAGGGTTAAAAATCTTATGTGGGCTAGACTTTAGGCTATAACCTTAAAACGGAGGGAAACGTTGAAAATATAAATAACTCATATAGAGTTTAAAAAGTGATGAATTGAATAAATTCATCGTCAAACGAGATAAAAGATAACTTATATAAAACTATTATTTGTTGTGTGTATATACTATATGCTAATTAGGATAATTTGGGTGTAGATGTCTGGTGGAAAAGCCTTGTTATATGCTTATAGCATGAAGAAGGATCAAATCCATACACCCGAGCTGATATCGAAGCCAATAGCTGAAATAGAGGCTCACAATGAAACCAACTCGGACGAGGTGGTTATCGTGGAAAGCGTAGTACCAGATCCAAAAATGGTGGAGCTGACAGATAGTGATTCGGACACTAAAGTTAAAGCTGATCAAGCATCAACGGAGGTGCAGGATTTGAGGAACAAAGTTTCTTCTCTGGAAAGGCTGTGGGAAATAGAAAAGCTGTTGAATAGTCAGTTGCGTCAAGTGTTAATAGAAACAATGGAATAACAAGATAAGCTTAACATCTAAATTGATCAGATGGGAGCCACAAGCAACACATCGTGTGTAGCTTTGAGCAAGAAGGGGAAAAGAAAGATGGAAGACCACGACTTAGGAAAATCCGATAAGAAGAAAGGGAAAAGAATATGTTATCTTTACGGTTATGAGGGACATACCACTCTGTATTGTCCTGACTATAAACCAGGAGCATGTTTTATCTGTGAGATAGAAGGTCATCAGGAGAAAGGTTGTTCAAGGAAAAAGGCGTAGTGAATAGGTAGTATAGGTTCTGTGGTGTAGGTGTGTTTAATGTAACATATAGGATAAGTATGTCTGTGTAAGTTATGTTCCCAACTTTAGTATTAGTTAAGACTATAAATCCCGACTTTTGTGGTTACAAAGGGATAGTTGATGTTTAAAGCATTATGTGCTATGCTATATAAAATATTCGTTGAATAAATATGAATCTATGTTTGAGTAATGAAACACGTTTAAAATATTAAACTTATGCGATAAGGTTTAGAATGCAAGTTAAATTTATGATTTTATTTAATCAGATAATGTCGCCAATACGTCGAACTCAAAATCAAAGGGCAGAGGAATCTGTCAATAACGCTGAGGGACAACAACAAGCAGACCCGATGCAGAACTTCACGAACATGATAGCTCAGGCTATACAACAGGGAATACCAGCTGCAGGAAACCAGCCGGACAACTGCTTAACTAACTTCAAAGACTTTAAGGCTGTAGGACCGCCGAAATTCAAAGGTATAACTAACCCTGTTGAAGCCCAAACTTGGGTTAAAGAGATTGAAAAGACGTTCGTGATAACTAGGGTAGCTGAGGGGCAAAAGACCACTTTTGTCACCTACATGATCAAGGGTGAGGCAAATTTTTGGTGGGAAGCGAATCAGGTGAGAGCTGGAGAAGGTGTAGTTATATAGGATAGGTTTAAAACACTGTTTTTTGAAAATTATTTTTCATCTAGTATGCAGGCTAGGATGGAGGTGAAATTTTTAGAATTAAAGCAAGAGAATATGACGGTGTCAGAATACGCCGCAAAGTTCAATGAGTTGGCTAGGTTCGCTCCGCATCAAGTTGATACGGAGGCTAGGAAAGCGAGAAGGTTTGAGTTGGAATTGAAACCCTGTCTCTACAATAAGGTGGCAGTGTTGCAGATTCCTACATTTGCAGCACTCATGGAGAAGGCGATTATTGCTGAGGAGGGAAGTGAGGCCATGAGCCTCTATAACAAGGAAAGAAAGAATAAGGGTAAGACCAAAGGAGCTGGGAAGGTAGAAATTTATAGTGGGAGCAGGAGTTGAGATAACAAGAGGAAAGTGAATAACTTTGGGAATGTTCAGATCAAGCAGGAAGGTGTTAAGAAGCTAGCGGTACAGTGCAAGACTTGTGGAAAGAACCACTTTGGGTAATGTCTGAAAGGAAAATTCGTTTGCTATAAGTGCGGGCAGGAGGGCCATATCTCTCCCAACTACCCTAATCCTAGGATAAATAGTGGATGTTTTCTGTGCGGATCGACTGAACACAAGGTAAAGAATTGTCCGAAGAGGAGGATGGAGGCAGGAAGTGTGAATACTGGTAGCGGGACTTTAGCAATCACGGGACCTATGTCATCGAGCAAGCTGACAAAATCAACAGCAAGGGTCTACAACATGACAGTCCAGGATACGGCAGCAGCTGGCAATGAAATTCCAAGTATTATTCGTATAACTTTTATTTTATTATACATGATTTTCCTATATATAGTAAACTATTTTATAAAGAAATTTTGAAGGAGGAATTTGAGTTCTCTTAAAAATCAAATTTTCGTCTAATCAGAAAGACAAGCTTTATGTGAATAGTTAAAGATAAGTTCGATCAAATTATGATCGAGATCTACTTGCAATGATTATGTATGCTATGTACCCTTGTATTTATAGGTTTTAAAACGGTGATTCCGGGGACGGAACCTTTATAAGGGAGGGTGAATGTAACAACCCGACATTTTCTATATAAATAAATAAAAAATTTTGCGTATAATTATTTTTATTATTTTAAAGATGAGGATTTGCACAAGATATTGTGTATATATGTATTTGTGTGATAAATAAAAATATATTTATTACATGAATAATTAAAAATAATTTTATTTCAGAATTATTGATTATTATAAAGTATATTCTTATAATAGTTAATTTTATAGTAGAAATGTTTTTATTGATTATTTTCTATTAAAATATAATTATATATTAGTTAAATAATATATGAAAAGATTTTTAGAATAATTATAATAATTATTTTATTATATGAATTTTTGTACAAATTATTAAGTTAATTATTTTACCATAATTAATAAGGTTAAATATGAAAGATAAATCAGATATGGAATCCAAACACTAATTTTAGAGTTTGATCAAGGCATAAGAATAATAATATAATATTAATTATATTTTAATTTTTCAGTGCTATAAATATGTACTATATATGTGTGGACTGATTTTGGTTGGTCAATTATATTGCATGATGACCAAACCCTAGCATTTATTTATTTTATCCTATTTTTAAACTTAATTATGAGTACGAGACTATTATATAACTGCGTTATATGACTTATGTTGTATATTATATAACGATATGATTAATTAGGTAAACCCTAATTAACATTTTGAAATATTAATTTCTAGAAACCCCAATTGTTAAATGTAACCCTAATTAGTAATTATAAAACCTAATTACTAATTGTAAACCCTAATTACTAAATTAGAAAGGTTATCTATAATTATTAAGTAATTAAACACTAATATTCCTGTATAATGTAATTAAAAATCTAATTTAATTATAAAAAAAAAGATCCTAATTGGTAATTTTTAGAAATTTAATTTTTATTTTTGAAACTAAAATTTTACATATTTTAAACCCTAATTGCTAAATCCTATAAATTCTGCATGCTAAACCTTAGGGTTAAACCCTAAGGGTCAAACCCTAAGGGGTTGTTAAGTTTACAAAATGGCCACTAAAAATATAAGTTCAATGACCAAAATACCCCACTTTGGATTTTTTTTATTTGTAACTTGTAAAAATTGCAACACCTTTAGTTGGTGACCAACTATTATTGACTAGGTGACTTAAAACTACAACAACTCAGCCTAGATCAGCATCTATGCAATCAAAATACATCGCACCAATGAATTATAAAAGGATTGAGAGAGAGAAAGTGTACTCATTTGCTCATTTTGCACTCTAGTTCTTAACAACTCTCTCTCTCTCTCACCTAAATCTCCGAAAATCATAAGTTTCTCAGTCACATAGACAGCCCCTAGATCACCTAATATCATATTGGAGAGTAAGAATCAAAGATTAAGCAAGAAGGTATAAAAACCCTAACCCTATTTGATCTTACATGCTTAAGAAAAATTTCGTGTTTATGTGTTTGATCATGTGTTATGAGATGTTTTCAGATGTTATATGTTGATCCATCATGGATCCATAGCATCATAGTACCTTAAAATTGAGTTTTTCAAAAACTGTCCAAGAACAAATTTTTGGTCTGACAAGCAAATGTCAGGAGCCATAGATTCTTATTCGTTTTATGATTTTTGTTGTTTTAAACCTATAATCTATACGCTGTCATGTTGTCTTTAATCTGGAAGTGGATTTATAGTTGTTTAATGTCTAGATTTCAAGTTATAATCGGTCAAAGTCGTTTGACCGACCATGACCGAGTATAAATCTGGGTAACCCAGAAAGCCTTTTTTAGTGTCTGACAATTTTTGCTACGTCTAGATCTGACAGTTGTTATGTGATATGATAATGTTATGGTAACCATGTTGTAGCCTGTGAAATGGACTTTAGATTCATGTCTTTAGATCCTTTAAACAAGCAATAGATCGAATGGAGTGATCGGTCAAAGTAGCATCCTTGATCATGTTTTCTGTTTTCTGGAATTTCCAGAAAACATGTGAGCTAAGTTTCTGACATAGTTTGACCGCATGATAAGTTGTGATTGTATTGTTGTTGGACCGATTTATTGCTTTAGTGTTGTTCCTTGACATGTGGACTATAACTTAGAACAATTAGATCACAAGAAACATGACCAGAACATAAAGGAAATCGAGCATGAAAGTGATCGGTTGAACTGCTGGGTTTCTGGGAAAACCCAGAAACACTCTAACAGCATGTTTGCTAGCCCAGATCTCATTTGTGTTATGTTGTTTGATATTGATTGTTGTTGATACTTATAGTATTACATTAATACTACAAGATCAAAGTCATATTACACCCAAACGCTATATGATCTGTCAGATATTCTTAGTTAAACTAGACTACTTGATCACTGTCCTGAATGTTCTGGGTTTGGCAAAGAACATGAAGAACACCTATAGCGACGGTTCTGTCTCTATAGGCAGTCTTTAGCGACAATTATTTACAAAATTAATTATTTTTATTAAATAATTAGTATGAAATACTTTTAAATTATTAAAAATACATAACAAATTATTAAAAATTATTTTAAAGTCCAAAAATTAGTTTTTAATTATTTTAAGTATATTTCATAAATATTTAATATTTTTGAAATATTAATTGTATTTGATTATAATATTAAATAAATTATTTAAAAATGATTTTAATACTTAAAAATCATTTAAAATTATATTATGGTATAAGAAAATATTTTAAGTTATTTTTAATGACTTTTAATATTTTGTGATAAATTTCATTAATAAATTAATATTAATGTTAATTAGGTTATTTACTAAATGAATTAAATAAATTAATTAAAAATAATTTTATTATATTAAAAATCATTTTAAATAATAATAAGGTATTTAAGAATATTTTAAGTTATAAAATATAACTTTTAATATTTAAAGGATAATTTCATTAATAATTTAATATTAATGATTGTTAACTTATTATTAAAGATATTAAATTTATTTAATAATTATATTAAATAAATAGTTTAAAAATGGTTTTATTAATTTAAAAATCATTTAAAAAGGATATAAATGAATTAAAAATATTTTAAGTAATGATTAAAGACTTTTAATATTTTGATAAATAGTACATTAATATTTAAACATTAATGGTAATTATTTAAAAATGATTTTAAATATTTTAAAAATTATTTAAGGGTAATATTAATACTTTAAAAGTATTTTGAGTTATTATAAATAACTTTAATATTTTGGCAATGGTTTCATTAATAGTTTAATATTAATTAAATATTAATGATAATAGAATTGTTTAATATTTAAATTATTTAATAATGATTCCGATGTTTGAAAATTCATGATAAATAATAATAAATGTTTAAAAATTATTATAAGTCATTTAAAAATAATATGACTGATACTTACAAATATTGAACTTCGGGATAGAGTCTTAGACTCTATAATTACCAAATAAAGCTGTCGGTACACCGACACATTTCAGAGATTGATCTGGACTTAGATAATGTGATTAGATAAGTGATTATTTGTGATTTAATGGTTGTTAAACTTATGTGCCAATATGATTAGGTTATGTGCTGACTATAATAAGTAGTATTATGTGTTACGATATATTATTCTAATTAGTAAAATGATCTTATTACTGATAGGTGTTATATAAAAGATAAAACTAAGTTACAAATTGTAAGCAGCGCATCAGGCAAGTATCTTAGCTTTGCATTTCCTTTATGTAATGGACATGAGTAAGAATGTTTCTAAATTATATTATTACTGTACAGATTATTAACCCTATATTATATACACTCATTGATTATCAACATGTTAGTATATGGTAATTCGGATATATATTTTGTTCGTTAATTTCTATAAATGGTTATACAAGTGTCCCCACTTGGATAATCATTGTATTTAATCACATGTTGATACACTTTTGTCAATTACCCGTATACATATATATATATATATATATATATATATATATATATATATATATATATATATATGTTGAACTATAGATTATTGTTGAACAAGATAAAACCTTTGATTTGGAACCCAGACAAGTATGAACATCCCTTACACGAGAAAACTTTTATGCGCCCAAGGCGGACAGAGTGAACGATACCCTCGTTCTTGCATGTAGTGTTGATTAATACAGGGTACAACGGGCTGATCACCCCTGTGCCCGTAAGTTATGACGGTTTACAGATGAAGTTCTGTGTAACCTTTTCGAAAATGAAAATAATGTTCATAGTATGTCACCTTAACCCTATTTATAGTCATTACGTAGTTTCAAAAATTTAAAAGAGGGTTGTTATGTTATTATTATCGATTAAGATTACTTCACAACTATTGCATTATTGTAGAAGGATAGTATAAAGAAAATATTTAAATTCTTTTAGCATATATATATATATATATATATATATATATATAATTGCTATTACTTGCTGAGCACTCAAATGCTCACTCTTGCTTAATTTAAATGTTTTCAGCCAAGTGTGAAAAACCAGAAAGCTCATGCAGAAACAAAGCAAAAGAAAAGCTAACCAAATAAGATTTGTAATAGTTATGTAATAGTTTGATATTATTATTAAGACAATGATATATATATATTATCTATTATGGGTTGTAATGAATGTTTAAAGGTTACAAACTTGGGATTCAGACTCTGATAAATATGTAAATTAAGTTGATCTTTATATTATTGTTGTTATTATTAGTATTATTCCGCTCATAGAAATGGTATCGTGAAGCACCGAGTTCAGGTTTCAAGTACCTGAATTTGGGGGCTTTACAGACTTTGTACCCGGTACAAAATCCATTTCCAAAGCCCCATATCGAATTACTCCTATTGAACTTTAGGAGTTAAAAACCCAATTACAGGAGTTATTAGACATCGGTTTTATTCGTCCTAGTACGTCTCCTTGGGGTGCTCCTGTTCTATTTGTAAAGAAGAAAGATGGAAGTATGCATCTTTGCATTGACTATAGGAAGTTGAATCATATCACCATCAAAAATAGGTACCTGTTGCCTCTCATTGATGACCTGTTTGACTAGTTGCAAGGTGCCAAATTCTTTTCAAATATCGATTTTTGTTCCGGATACCATCAGTTAAAGATTAAAACTAATGACATTCCAAAGACTACTTTCAGAACTCGGTACATGCATTATGAATTCCTAGTCATGTCTTTTGGATTGACTAATGCTCTTGCTACCTTCATGGATATGATGAACCGAGTATTCAAGGAATATTTAGATCATTTTGTGGTCGTCTTTATTGATGATTGATGAGTGGGACTTATACCTACGAATTAGATCCTTTGTAGTTTAAGTTGTTGCCTGTTTTCATTTATTTAGTTAGATTTATATACATTTTGTTGTTATTATGTTTTATTTCTATGATGCAGGGATTTACAGATCTTTTCTAGCTTCCAGGGGCATAATTGGGAATTTTTGCTACACTAGAGCCACAGCGCCAAGGAGTGACTAAGAACTCGCGCCACAGTGCCGCAAAGCCTTGGAACCTACTGAAGACTCGCGTCGCAGTGCCGAGTTTATTACTGAGCTTTGCGCCGCAGTGCTAACCCCTGTCTTGGGCTGACGTCATCCTCGCACCACAACACCGAAGTCTCTTCATGGAGTCGCGCTACAGCGCAACCTCCGGTGTTTTTAAGCCTATGTGGCACTGCAGCGCCACTTGCTAGTTCAATGCTCGCGCCGCAGCACGAGCTCTGGTGTCCAGACAGTAAAAAGCTTTTAATGACCTAAAAAGAGGAGGATGAGAGATACTTAATAGACATCAGCCGCCTGCATAGTAATTACGGAGAGACATGTAGCTTAGACTAGGATTTATTATAGTATTAACTTCTTAGAAGAGAAAGAAGCTATGCTTCAAGGAGGAAGATTTATTGCATCTGACAGGAGCTCGGGTGCTACACGGAGAATTGAAGATTTGGAGACAGAACACTTCCAAACAGGGGCTTTCTTATTCCAAATCTCCCATTTATTTATATATTACTGAGAATGTGGAATGTATTAAAAATGAGTATTAGTAGCATGGTTATGAACTAATTCCATTTTTAGGATTTCAATGTAACCTTTTGTTTAGCTTAATTAACTTTATCTCCTATTTTATAAAATGAATCATTTTGGAATGGGTTGTTGTATTTCTTGCTTAATGACTAATTGTTTGATAGAGAAATTGGAATTGATATTAATGGATATTGAAAAATGGATGTTATAATCTAACCTTTAAATACAACAACAACTGTTATGACCATGCCTATGGAATGTGTGCATAAACTGCTAATTGGATAGATATATCTCTATTTGCCTTGTGTTGCCTTGAGACTAAGCTTAATGACTCTAGTCTAGTCTCTTTCACCAATAGACTTTTTGTGATTTATCTAGCTAGGGATGTGCATTAGACCTTCGACAGAAGCTTTTGTGTAGTTCTTATTCTCGATTGACCATTCCTTGATTTGTTGATAATGTGGAGAGTTAGGAGATTAGGCGATGCATTAGGGGAATTGTAATCTTATCTTGACTTCCTAGTACAACTACTTCTCTTATTTCTTCTCTTTTTAATCAAATAGCTTGACACACCATCTTATTTCACTTATTTAGATAAGGAAGTATAAACTTTACCTTAGTATTTAACTTTCACTTAAGACTTCGTCCTTGTGGGTACGACACTGAACTTATCTTATATTAGTTATGGACCGCATATGCTTGCGCGCGATTTAGCAATAGCTAAATTGACCAAAAAGTTTTTGGCGCCGCTTCCTGGGACTTAATATTATTTGTTTTTCAATATTAACACTAAGTCATTACGATCTTAATTTAAACCGATTTATCAATTTAACTCTCTTTTCAGGTAGTCTTCACTATTTATGCCACCTCGAAGGGGACAAAAAATAATACCTCTAGATCCTGAGCTTGATAGAACATACAGACAACTGCGAATAGAAAATTCTCAGGACATACCTACTCTTGTTAGAATGGCTGAGGAACTTCAGAAATCTCTAAGGGAGAATGATATGCCTCAAATCGACAATCTCTAGGCAAGCATTCTCAGGCCCGCAATCCAAGCAAATAACTTTGAGATAAAGCCGGGCACCATTCAAATGTGCAATAACATTCAATTCGGGGGGATTGCCAAACGATGACCCAAATGATCATTTGATAAACTTAGTGGAGATCTGCGATACTTTTAAGTGTAACGGAGTGACTGATGATGCCATCAGACTCTGATTGTTTCCATTCACCTTGAGGGACAAAGCCAAGAGCTGGCTACATTCACTTCCATCAGGCTCCATCACCACATGGGCTGACTTGGCTCAAAAGTTCATGGCGAAGTTTTTTTCACCCGCCAAAACCGCCAGACTTAGGCACGAAATTACCTCATTTATCCAGTTTGATTCAGAATCTTTGTATGACTTATGGGAGCGATTCAAGGATCTTCTGAGAAAATGCCCCCACCATGGACTGTCAGAATGGCTTCCCATCCAGACATTTTATAATGGGTTATCCGGATCTACTCATTCAAGTATAGATGCCGCTTCTGGAGGGGCATTCATGTCTAAGCATCACACAGCGGGGTATGAATTGGTGGAAATAATGGCGACCAATAATTATCAATGGTCAAATGATAGGCAGGCCCCTAGAAGACCGGCAGGGGTATTTGAGGTTGACTCAGTCACATAATTAGCGGCTCAGGTTACAGCGCTAACTAAAAGACTAGACACTATGGGAGTGCAAGATGTACAGAATGTTCAGAGTGTTGAAGTGTTTTGTGAATTGTGTCAAGGGAGCCACCCAACTGATCAATGTGCCATAAGCACTGAGTCAGTTCAATTTGTTTCCAACTATGGGCAACAACAAAATGCAACTCTCCCCACTCATTACCATCCGGGCATGAGGAATCATCCAAACTTCTCTTGGGGAAACAATAATAGCAATCAAGCACAACCTTTTACCACCAGGCCTAACTTCTTAAACCCTCTGGGGTTCCATGCTCAAAACCAGTTTCCACATAATCCTCAAAATTAGTACAACCAACAACCATAGAGTTCTCAGAATTAGTTCTACCATCCACCACCTCAACAGGAAAGAAAATCGAGTTTGGAAGATCTCCTGTCACGATATATTGCCCAAAATGAAATAAGGAGAAATAATTAAGAAGCTTCCATCCGGAACCTTGAAGTCCAAATGGGACAGTTGGCATCTGCTTTGAGCAGTCGTCCACAAGGCACATTGCCAAGTGACACTGTTGTCAACCCGAAATGGGATGGCAAGGAACAATGCAAAGCAGTAACACTCCGGAGTGGGAGAACTGTAAATGAAAATAGTGGGGGAGGGCTCTATAGTGCAAGAAGATGTGACTGTAGAGGAACCTGTTGTGGAGCAGAAAGATGATAAGTTTGGGGGTGAGGAAAATGTGCAAGATAATCCTACTACACCAACCCCTACAGTGATCAAAGCCAATCCTCCTATCCCACAGTTGCCATTCCCCCAACGCCTGCAGAAACAAAAGCTTGATAAGCAGTTTTCTAAGTTCTTAGAGGTGTTTAAAAAGCTTCACATAAACATCCTGTTTGCAGAGGCGTTGGAGCAAATGCCTAGCTATGTCAAGTTTATGAAGGACATATTGTCGAAGAAAAGAAAAATGGGGGACTATGAAACAGTAGCTCTGATAGAGGAATGCAGTGTTATATTGCAAAACAAGCTTCTGCCGAAGCTAAAAGATTCCAGAAATTTCATGATTCCTTGCACTATTGGGGACCAATTCATTGGCAAGGCTTTGTGCGATTTAGGGGCTAGCATCAACTTGATGCCTCTATATATATATAAGAAGCTGGGGCTAAATGAAGCCAAACCCACAAGTGTCACTTTGCAATTGGCAGATAGATCTCTCACGTACCTAAAGGGGATAGTAGAGGATGTTCTTGTCAAGGTGGACAAGTGCATCTTCACAGCATACTTTATTATCCTAGATTTTGAGGAAGACAGGGAGGTTTCTATAATTCTGGGTAGACTGTTCTTAGCAACTGGGAGGACCCTGATAGATGTACAGAAAGGGGAACTGACAATGAGAGTACAGGATCAGGAAGTAACCTTCAATGTGTTCAGGTGAATGAAATATCCGAACACCCCTAAAGACTGCTTTTAGATTAAGGTGATTGATAATACAGTCAGGGAAGTATTCTCATAAACATACATGACAGACCCTTTAGAAGCTACACTGACAGGTGCCAGTACTGTAGAAGAGCCTACTCATGTTGAATATGCCAAGTGGCTGGATGCACCTCAGAGATCTAATCAGTTCCAAAGATAGTTCGAGTCTCTGAATGACAACGAAGCATCCACTTCCAAGGCCCAACCATCGATCATAGAACCTCCTCTCCTCGAATTAAAGCCTTTGCCCATTCATCTGAGGTATGCTTATTTAGGTGAATCATCCACTCTACCTGTTATAATTTCTGCTTCTTTAAATAAGTGCCAGGAAGAAAAGTTACTACTAGTGCTCAAGCTATATAAAACGGCCCTGGGTTGGTCAATTGTTGATATTAAAAGGATCAGTCCAACACTATGCATGCACAAAATCTTACTGGAGGTAGGGTCTAAGCTGTCTATTGAACATCAGAGGCGGTTGAACCCCATCATGAAGGAGGTAGTCCTGAAGGAGATTGTTAAATTGCTAGATGCGAGCATTATCTACCCCATCTCAGACAGCCCTTGGGTCTGTCCAATTCAGTGCATGCCGAAAAAGGGCTACATGACGATGGTGCCCAATGAAAACAATGAGCTGATTCCAACCAGAACGATGACTGGGTGGAGGGTGTGTATGGATTATAGGAAATTGAACAAGTCCACCTGTAAGGATCACTTTCTTCTTCCATTTATTGATCAGATGCTCGATAGACTTGCTAGGCATGAATTTTATTATCTGTTGGATGGTTAGTCTGGGTATAATCAGATTTCAATTGCTCCCGAAGATCAGGAGAAAATAACTTTCACATGCCCCTATGGGACCTTTGCCTTTCGAAAAATGTCTTTCGGGCTGTGTAATGCTCCTGCAACATTTCAACGTTGCATGATGTCTATTTTTTTTGATATGGTTGAAAAGACCCTTGAAGTCTTTATGGATGACTTTTCGGTATTCGGGAGCTCATTTGATAAATGTCTGGTAAATTTCACTGCCATTCTCAATAGATGTGTTGAGACAAATCTTGTACTGAATTGGGAGAAGTGCCATTTCATGGTTAAGGAGGGCATTATTAGGGGCCACCGAGTATCTGTCGACGGTATTGAGGTTGACAAGGCCAAGATTGATGTCATTAATAATCTACCACCGCCAACATTAGTTAAAGGGGTAAGGAGCTTTCTTGGGCATATAGGGTTCTATCGGTGGTTTATCTAGGACTTCTTGAAGATAACCAAACCACTCTACACATTATTGGAAAAGGATATACCTTTTTAGTTTGATGAAGCCTACCTCAAGGCATTTGGACTATTGAAGGAAAGACTCATTTCTGCCCCTATTGTGGTAGCTCCTGACTGGACTTTCCCATTTGAACTTATGTGTGATGCCAGCGATTTTGCAATTGGGTCAGTGCTAGGCCAAAGAAGGGATAAGGTATTCCACATGATCTACTATGCCAGCAAAACTTTAACTGATGCTCAGCTGAATTACACTACCACTGAGAAGGAACTGCTGGCAGTGGTTTATGCATTTGATAAGTTTTGTTCCTACCTCATTAGAACGAAAGTGATCGTGTACACTGATCACTCGGCAATTAAATACTTGATTGAAAAGAAAGATGTAAAGCTGAGATTGATAAGGTGGGTCCTTCTTCTCTAGGAGTTCGATCTGGAGATCCGTGATAAGAAGGGTACTGAAAACCAGGTGGCGGATCACTTGTTCAGATTGGAAAACCATCCTCATGTGGGAGTTATAGAAAAAGATATAAATAATTTATTCCCAGATGAGCAGCTTTTTATTATCCAAAGCAAAGCCCCGTGGTAAGAAGACTTTGCTAATTATATCGCTTGTCAAGTGCCTCCTCCCAACTTGAGCTATCGACAGAGAAAGAAATTCCTGAACGATGCAAAACAATATTTATGGGACGAGCCTTTCTTATTCAAGTAATGTTTAGATCAGATTCTGCTGAGATGCTTGCTAAAGAAGGAGATTGAATGTATGCACCATCATTGCCATTCTTCAAATTATGGAGGACATTTCGGTGGCCAAAGAACTACGGCTAAAGTTCTCCAGTCTGAGTTTTACTGGCTTACCCTGTTCAAGGATGCGCACATATTTGTTTCACACTGCGATAGATGCCAAAGGGTGGGAACCATCTCAAGAAGGCATGAATTGCCCCTACAGAATATCCTCGAAGTTGAATTATTTGATGTCTGGGGTATTGACTTCATGGGACCATTCCTGTCTTCCTATAACAATCTCTATATTCTTGTGGTTGTTGATTATGTCTCCAAATGGGTTGAAGCAGTTTCCTTGCCTACCAATGATGCGAAGGTGGTGCTTAATTTTCTTAAGAAAAATATTTTCACTCGTTTTGGCACGCCTCGGGCTATAATCAGTAATGAAGGGTCGCATTTTTGTAACAAATATTTTGAAACCCTTCTAGCTAAGTATGGGGTGACCCATAAGATAGCCACTGCTTATCATTTGCAGACTAGTGGCCAAGTAGAGATTTCCAATCGAGAGGAAAAACGCATCTTGTAGAAGATTGTTAACCCTAATCGGAAGGACTGGTCAAAGAAGCTTGATGATGCCTTGTGGGCATACTGCACCGCTTATAAAATGCCTATCAGAATGTCTTCGTATAGGCTTGTTTATGGCAAGGCTTGTCATCTTCCTGAGGAGTTGGAGCACAACGCATATTGGGCCATCCAAAAGCTAAATTTTGATTTAGAAGCAGCTGATGAACAAAGAATTTTACAACTCAATGAATCCGACGAGTTTCATCTGCAAGCGTATGAAAACGCAAAGTTGTACAAGGAGAAGACTAAACGGTGGCATGGCAAGAAAATGTCGAAAGAAATTTTGAGCCGGGCCAGAAGGTGCTTCTTTTCAATTCCCGACTGAAATTATTCCCCGAGAAGCTGAAGTCCCAATGGTCGGGGCCGTTCACGGTTGCTAAGGTGTATCCTTATGGGGCTATTGAGGTTAAAGACCCTCACTCAAACAAAACCTTTAAGGTTAATGGACAGCGCTTAAAACACTATTGGGGCGACGAGGTTGATCGGTAAAATACCTCCATCACCTTGGGAGACCCGGTGTAAGGCGGGGTAAAATTAAAGCCGACGACTCTAAATCAAACGCTTGATGGGGAGGCACCCCCATCTCAGTATCATAAATCTGCTTTTGTTTTCATACATTTCTGTTTTCTTTAAGTTTTCATTGGTTGCTCTTTGTATTTCTTAGTATAGTTGATAGTTTCTGTACAGTGCATGTTAGTATATTTAGTAGTATGTGTTTATAGGCTTTAATTATTTAAAATCTGCTATTACAATTTTTGCAGACTTTTTGTGTGTTGTTTCCTGATATGAAGTTTGGCATGTGCATGATTTTATAGCTCAGTATCACAAGTTTAGATGCTGCACCGTAGCGTCGGCCTCAACACTATCATCCGCGCTACAGGACCAAAGTAGGAGTTTAGCTACTAGAAATTCGCACCGCGGCGCCTCTATTTATACCTGTTATCGCACCGCAACGCCATAATTCGTGCTGCAGCCTCAATTTTCACGCTGTAGCGCTGGACCGAGAGGGTGCTTACTACAAATCCGTGCCACGGCGCCAGTCAACGTACTGTAATCCACGCTGCAGTGCCATGATCTTGGGGAACCCACTATAAACTCGCACCGCAGCGCCATTCTCGACGTTGCAGCGCCATGATATAGGTGAAAAAGTACTTCAGAGTCGCGCCTTAGCGCCATGCAATGCACTATCATTCGCGTCGCAACGCCAGGTTGGGTTTGAGTTCACGCTGCAGTGCCATGCACCGCGTCGCAGTGGCACCAGCGTGTTTTTGATATTAAGAGGCTTTTCAGTTCAATTTCGCAGTTACTCCTCCTCACAAAACAGACGTCTCTCTCTTCTGTTTCAGTTTTCTCCTTCTTACCGTTTGACCAACCCAACCATCTCAGAGACATCCTATTCTCCCAAAGAGCCGTTTGGCTTCCCTAACCGTCACGTCCATGCCATCAGTTTTCATCTGTTTAGTAGCCCAACCGTACTTGTGGTTACTCTTCTTACCGTTGCTGTCTCTCGCGCCTTTCTCTTTATAAGGTAACCGAGGTAAGGGATTTCTGACTTGTGCTTTTGGGTTCAGTCTAACAAATTGGGGAGAAAGAAAACTTAGGTATTTGGATTTTCATTTTCTTAATCATGGGCTCTAAGCGTCCGAGAACCAGTATTAGTCCCCCACCTCCATTGTCTTCTAGATCCCCTGTTACCCGTTGGGATGCTGTCAAATTCCTAACAGAGGATGCCTGAAAGCGTTATACATAAAATTTTTCATCGTGGAATTTGGTGCCAAAAAGAGGGCTAAGTCCCGATGATAAGTTAGACGGCGAGATGATGGCCATGATTCTGGCAATGAAATGGATTTACTTCATCAAGCCGCCTGAGTCAGCAGTGATTCAGTGGTAAAGGAATTCTATGCAAACGCTATTGCTGATGGCCTCGCGGTGGTGCCAGTTCTGGGTAAGTTGATTCATTTTGATAGTCATGCTATCAATAATGTTTATGGGACTCCCAACTATGAGGGTCACAATTACTTGGAGGTTGGGCTGCGGAGTTACAATACGGATTAGATGATTTCTAAACTCTTTAAGCATGGGACCGTATGGAAGTCCAACGAATATCACGGTGAGAAGACTTCTTTCCCTCAGCAAGCCTTGAGCTGGTACGGTAAGGCTTGGTACTCTTTCATTTGCACCAATATCATGCCAACTCGCCACCTGAATGATGTAACACGAGAAAGGGCGGTTCTGCTCTATGCAATTGTCACGGGCTTAAAAGTTGATGTAGGGGTGCTTATCCAGGAGTCGATTAAGAAGGCCATATGAAGCAATGTCATGTCGGGACTCCCTCGCCCGTCTCTAATTACACGTCTATACAAAAGAGATGGTGTAAAGTGGCAAAAGGAAGATGTCACTCAGCCACCCATGGCTGTAATTGATCATAACATCATTTCCCATTATAGAATTTGGGAAGCCGCACAGTCTAATCCTAGGGGAGAGGGTTTTCTACCGGCACCACAACCGTCGCCATCCACTGAAGTCGGTACTGAAGCCGGTACCTCCACATAAGTGCCTTAACCCCCGTCCTCTAAGGCTATTCCACCTGGGGTCCTAGCAGAGATATTGGGCAGTCTAAATTTGCTCCACTGCAAGGTAGATCATATAGCACAATGGAACATCCAGTTCAATAACTACCATGCAGAATTCACAAACACAGTGTCTAGCATTTATTATGCCCAGGGAGGAGATGACGCAGAGTCCTTGCCTTTTCAATATCCAGTACCTCCAATTTTTGCGCCTTATCCGCCGTAATTTCTGCCCAGCCAGGAGGCCCGTCAGGATGAGCCAGTTGATGTGGATGATGATGATGATGATGATGATTTCGGTGATGAGGGACATGATGCTTGATGCTGTTGCACGAAGGCCATTGAGGACATTGGCCAAATTTCAAGTTTGGGGGAGATTCCTTTTATTTTAGTTATATATGAATTGTGGTATTATCTATGAATTGTGATTTATGTTTAATCTGTGAGGGCTTGAGAGAATCATTTGGGTTGGATAGCCTCAGACTACTTAATTAACTATATTTTACCTATGTTTAATTATTATTGTGGTTAATGGCTTTATGTTGTGAATGGTTTATTTTGGATGCATGTTTTGCATAGTAGTATTTTAATTTATATATGAATGCATGTTTTTGGATGTATATCTTGTTTTCATAAGTATTATCATGTTGGGATTGTGTAGTTGCCATGTGAATATTTGGGATATCTTGATTAAATAGGATATTATTTTGTTGATAACCATTTTTTTGGGATTTACACTGATTATTAGTATACTTAATGCTATGTGTTATGACTTTACCCTATTTTGACAGGGGAACTTTATATTCTATCGCTTCTTACCTTTTATATTTTGATTAACTCTATCCCCCGATCTGTAACAGTTTATACGCTGGGTTAGAGTCATATAGCGCTTAAGTTTTGATTGTGGCTAATGATATGCGCCAGGTAATTATATCATTTTCTTAGAATATTGTCAAACTTATGTGAGCTAGGGGCGTGTTAATTGGATAGGTCGAGACTGTTTTGGATCCGTCCTTTTAGCGAGCACTAACCAATTGTCTTTTCTAGTTATGTGTCAAATTTAGGTTGTTTGTTTATTGTGTTTAAAAATTGTTCACTCTGTTAAAACTCTGTCGATTTTAAGGTAATAAAAGACTTAAGGCTTTTACATTTTTCGAATCTATAGTTCTGGTAAAAATAATAATAATAATAATAATAATAATAATAATAATAATAAATAATAATAATAATAATAATAATAATAATAATAATAATAATAATAATAATAATAATAATAATAGTCTTGCAGTGGGCTGAGATGGAGCGTGGAAACACACTCGCCCATAAGCGCAGACTTGTACGAATTATTAATCTTCGGCTTTAGTAAAATCTACTTTGACTTATGTTGATTACGTGGCCTTTGTTGCTTGAGTTATTAGATTCATAGTGGTGTTCTACACCTAGTGCCCTAAAGTCATCTGGCTTGGGAGTCAATGATCGAAAGCTTGCTAATGGGTGTTGTGTTTAGCCTCTAAGTAATTAAGCACTGTCGGAGTCAGATTTTATTTAAATACTAGAACCTTTTGATCCTTTCTTATTTTGCATCTTGTTCTTAATGCTTGTTAATTGTGCGAGTTGCAGTGTAAGCTTATTGGTTATCACAATCAACTGTGTGATCTTAATTTAGGTTATGGCTAGTTAGGATGATTGGTCTGCACACAAACATATAGAATGGATTGACTACAGTCTCATGCTTATTATTTGACATTAGGCCCTCATTCATATGCTTGTTTGACCTATTCTCAGAGAGGGTGTATAATTGTGCTTAGAGGCCATGATATTAGTCTATATGATTAGTCTTCATTCGTGTCTTACAGCAGTGTAGGTATGGATGTCAGATAGTTTGCTTGAGGACAAGCAAAAGCTTAAGTTTGGGGGTATTTGATGAGTGGGATTTATACCTGCGAATTAGATCCTGTGGTTTAAGTTGTTGTCTGTTTTCAGTTATTTAGTTAGTTTTATATACATTTTGTTGTTATTATTTTTTATTTCTGTGATGCAGGGCTTTACAGATCTTTACCAGCTTTCAGGGGCATAATTGGGAATTTTTGCTACAATAGCACCATAGCGCCAAGGAGTAACTAAGAACCCGCGCCGCAGCGCTGCAGAGCCTCGAAACCTATTGAAGACTCGCGACATAGCGCCGAGTTCATTACTGACCTTTGCTCCGCAGCGCCAACCCATGTCTTGGGCTGACGTCATCCTCGCGCCGCAGCGCCGAAGTCTCTTCATGGAGTCACGCTGCAGCGCGACCTCCAGTGTTTTTAAGCCTACGTGGCGCCGCAGCGCCACTTGGTAGTTCAATGCTCGCGCCGCAGCGCGAGCTCCGGTGTCCAGACAGTAAAGAGCTTTTAATGACCTATAAAGAGGAGGATGAGAGATACTTAATAGATAGCAGCTGCCTGCATAGTAATTACGGAGAGACAGATATCTTAGACTAGGATTTATTACAGTATTAACTTCTTAGAAGAGAAAGAAGTTGTGCTTCAAGGAGGAAGATTTATTGCATCCGACAAGAGCTCAGGAGCTACACGGAGAAGAGAAGATTTGGAGACAGAACACTTCCAAACAGGGGTTTTCTTATTCCAAATCTCCCATTTATTTGTGTATTACAGAGGATGTGGAATGTATTAAAAATGAGTATTAGTGGCATGGTTATGAACTAATTCCATTTTTAGGATTTCAATGTAACCTTTTGTTTAGCTTAATTAACTTTATCTCATATTTTATAAAATGAATCATTTTGGAATGAGTTGTTGTATTTCTTGCTTAATGACTAATTATTGGATAGAGAAATTGGTATTGATATTAATGGATATTGAAAAATGGATGTTATTATCTAACCTTTAAATACAACAACAACTGTTATGACCATGCCTATGGAATGTGTGCATAAACTGCTAATTGGATAGACATATCTCTATTTGCCTTATGTAGCCTTGAGACTAAGCTTAATGACTCTAGTCTAGACTCTTTCACCAACATACATATTGTGATTTATCTAGCTAGGGATGTGCATTAGACCTTCAACAGAAGCTTTTGTGTAGTTCATGTTCTCGGTTGACCATTCCTTGATTCGTTTATAATGTGGAGAGTTAGGAGATTAGGTGATGCATTAAGGGAATTGTAATCTTATCTTAACTTCTGATGAATGGGTAATATACGCATGAATTGGATATGTTTAGGCTTAAATTATTGTTGCTCTCGAGTCCTTTAGGAGAGTTTTTATTGTGTTTCGTGATTATTTTGCAGATTGAGATGGAGCAGGGTCGAATCGGGAAATTTTAGTATGATAATGGCATAATCATAAATAACTCAAAGATCAGCGTCGGGGCGCTCTAATTGGAGTAAAGCTCAGCGCCGGGGCGCTAAGGCTTGACCGGACGTGGATAAGGCGCGTTCATGGGGTAAGAGTTTGACTTGGATTAGGAAAGGGGCAAGATGTTGACTTGGATTAGGATTGTGGACAGATGGAAAAGAGTATTTAAAGTACAATTAGCTGAAATTAAAAAAGGACATTCCAGCATAGCTGAAGATTAATCAAGGATTAGCAGGAGATTGTGGAGAAGAATTCCAATTGAAGATTGAAGCTTGGAAGATTTTCTTTTAGAGTTTCTTCTTCTTCTTATTTTTAATTGTGTAATTCTTTCAAGATGATTTTCATGAGATTGTTGGTTTTATTTTTCGTTATGAACTAATTCTTTTATTAAGACTACAAATTGAACCTTTTATGACTATGAATTAATTATTTAATTTATTCCAATTATTTATGTCAAGGTGAATTGTTTATCATGTCTTATGGGCATTGATTAATTATTTGGCCAGTAATTACCGTGTTACTCTAGAAGGATTCGGAAGATGAAATTTAGGGTTGGAACTGGACATGATAACATATATGCTTAATTATTTGCATGAGATGAATAATTAGGGTTGCGAATTAAATAGGAATATATGTTCACTGCATGTAACAAATTGGGAATTGGAACTTAACGGGTTTGATTTAATTATTATGCATAGGAATATCGCATGATTAATTGAATTGAATAAAAGTTATCTGTTCACTTGGGAAAGGCTTTTAACAACTAGAATTCCTGTTAACAATTCAGGTGGCATAATAATTGGGTCAATTGGATAATTGGTTTATAGTTCATAATTGGGGATATTGTAGTCTTAACTTTTTTCTATCTGAATTCATTTATAAAGTAATCCAGTTTAATTAGTTAATTTAGTTTTCTTAATTTTAAGAATCATAAATTGCAATTGTTTAAATAAAATTGAATTGGTGTAGTACTAGTAGTTGGAGTTTATTAATTAGAATTCTCTGTGGGTTCGACACTTAATTTACCACTTTATTACTTGCTGATTGTGTATACTTGCACAAATATTTGATTGTGAAATCAATTAACAAGTTTTTGGCGGCGTTGTTGGGGAATTCTTTATTAATATTAATTCCATATTAGTTATAATCAATTCGGTCTTAGTTTAAACGTTAGTTACTTATTTTTATTCTTGTGTTTGCAGGAATTCTTTGTAAGTGTATGCATACTAGATCAAAGGCCAAAAAGGAACTTTTTCCTTACGCAGACGATATCGAAAGGAAGTTCGGAAAGTACGATTGACTAGTGAGGTTATACCACTGGAAGAAGATCTGGAAGCACAAGAGATTCCAGTAGTCATGACAGGGGAAGAACAAAAATTACTCAGGGATTATGCCATACTGACAGTCACAGACATACAGTCCAGTATTTGGAGGCCGGCGATTAATGCAAACAGTTTCGAGATAAAACTGTGGACGATTCAGATGCTACAAAATGTAGTTCAGCTTGGGGGTAGTTCGACAGATGATCCGAATGAGCACATCTTGAGTTTCTTAAAAATTTGCGACACCTTCAAATTCAATAACGTTTTAGAAGACGCTATAAGGTTGAGGTTGTTTCCATTTACGTTGAAGGACAAAGCGCGGAGTTAGTTACATTCCTTGCCGCCTGGTTCAATCACTGATTGGGACGACTTAACTCAAAAATTCCGAGCTAAGTTTTTCCCACCAGCAAAGTCGGCAAGACTACGGAACGATATCTATTGACCCATTGATGAGTAGGTTTTTAACCTATGATTTATATTCATTTAGCTTGTTATATTGTTAGTTTTTGATCACTTCATGTTACTTTTGATGGGTTTTATGCTTATTGTAGGATAATTAGTAAGCTTATCAAGATGATAGCATTGGAAGGATTTTCAAGCAATTATGGACATTCTGCCTGACCAGCGCGAGGCGTGCTAGTGCGTGGGATTATCACTGGCTAAGTAACGTGGGCCGCGCTATCTGAGAGCAAATCATGGCGCGGGGCGCGCCGTTACGGGATAGGATCTGGGCAGATTCGTTATATGCTGGAAGATGGGCATTGTTGGGAGAATAGAGTTATACATGTTGAGTTACAACACAAAGCCTATTGGGCCATTCAGAAACTTAACTTCGATCAAGTAGCTATGGGACAAAAGAGATTGCTTCAGTTGAACGAGCTCGACGAATTCCGACTGCAAGCCTACCAGAACTCAAAGTTGTACAAGGAAAAGGTCAAGAGATGGCACGACAAGAAATTAATACAAAGAACATTCGAGCTTGGGTAATCAGTCCTATTGTTCAACTCCCGATTGAGATTGTTCCCAGGCAAACTAAAATCATGATGGTCGGGACCATTCACCATCAAAATAGTATTCGCACATGGCACCGTTAAACTCTACATTAGAAATACATTGGAGACGTTTAAAGTCAACGATCAACGGTTAAAGCATTACTGGGGTGGTGATTCAAATTGGGATGTCGTCAGCATTACCCTCGCTGAGGCACAGTGACACAAGAGGTACCGTCGGGCTTACGATGTTAAAATTAGCGCTACTTGGGAGGCAACCCAAGCTCTAAACTCTTTCTTTCTTAGTTATTCTTTATACTTTAGTTTATAATCTATCTTAAATAAATAATTTTCCTTAAAGTTTGACTCCATTTTGGTATGTTCATAGGTAACAAAAGAAAAAGAAACTCACTAAGATACTGGCCCCCTAGCGCGGGCCACACCACTCAACACGCAAAAACGGTGCGGGGCGAGCCACTAATTCAGAAGCTACTGTGCTGCCAGCGTGGACCGTGCCAATTCGCTGAGCCACGACGCAGGGCGCGCTGCTATGCCATCAACTTACTGACCCCCTAGCGCGAGCCGCGCCACCCCATACGTATACACGGCGTAGGGCACACTACTATGCTAGTACCTACTGACTTCCCAGAATGGGGCGCGCCTTCTCAAGCTAACAAACTGCGCAGGCCGCGCCGCTCAAAAAATACAGACGATAAATTTCTTTTAATTGTCGTGTCTTCAGCCATAACCACTAAAACTCTCCTTACACTCAACTTCCACACTTGTCCTACAACGCTACCACTTCCACTACCCCATAACTTCTATAACTCCCAATACACTAATTCTCCTTCTCTTTTTCAACTTCCCTTCACATTAAACCCATACACTCGCCAACCCCCAACCCATGTTGGTTGTTCATCCCCTATATGAACTCTAACCATACAGCTTGCCAAATTCTTAATAGATATAAACATTACACTCCAATCCTAAATTTAAGTCCTTCCTTGCACAAAGTCATTCAAATTGGAACATCTTTACAAAGAGGGAAACACAAAATACATTGAAGGTAAGCACAACTTACGTCATTCTCAATATTCTTCTCTTTTCTTGATACCAATTGATGGAAAACCTTGGGAATTGGGTGCCCAAGGAGTGTGTTATTTAATTTCACGCATTAGCTAGTAAGATACTACCAAGTAACCAATTTTAGGGGATTTCACCAGTCCGCTCACCAACTATTTGATAAAAGTCCTGAACAAAAATTTGAGCCTAAACCACACCAGAAACACCATGTCTTCCCATAAAAGACAGCGTCCATCTACCTCCACTGCTCGACCTCAATATGATCATACGAAATTTGTTAGTGAGAGGGCCGCGGAAAGATTCAATTCATCCATCGACAAGAAGAATTTGGTGCTAGAACGTGGATTAAAGCCGGATGCTAACTTGGATGGTGATATGGCCTTGCAAATTATGGAACAGAATTGGTTTTAGTTAGTAGAACAACCACTTCTAGCGGTGCTCAATATAGTGAAAGAGTTTTATGCCAACGCAATGGAACATGTCAATCACATAGTCAAGGTTCAGGGTAAACCGGTGGCGTTTCATGTCGATTCTATCAACGAGTATTTTGGGTTGGAGGCACCACAGGCGGACCTATATTAAGATGGGGATGAGTTGATTATCAGATTATACAAATAGGGAACTCAATAGATAACTCGAGCCGGAACGGATGAAAAGATAAGTTTTCTCCACTCTGCCCTTAGTCGATATGGTATAGCTTGGTGTGTATTCATATGTGCCCGTTTAATGCCCACACGCCACCAAAATGATGTAACTAAGGAACGGGCTCGATTATTATATGGGATTGTACACCACCATTACCATGTGAATAACTCCATTGAATTCTTCAACGTCGATGTGGGGGAGTGTATTCAAGAGTCCACTGACCGGTTGCTACGAGAGACTACTACAGGAGGATTGCTACATGGCTTCTTAATCACTGATTTATGCCGTAAAGCTGGGGTGCAGTGGCAACCTTTTGAGCCTGTCCAACAACCAATGGCAATAATTGATCATGTTACAATTGGGAAGTGCAATGAATGGGTAGGGGCGAGATCACACCTACGTAGAGCAGGCTATATTATGATTCGCCAACCCTCACCACCAGTTGGAGCGAAACCAATGCAACTACAACCATCTCGGGGCTCAAGGAAGCAATATTTGTGGTTGGCTCAACGTCAAGATTTAATGCATCAGTACAACGCCAAGGCATTCAACACGCTTCCTGATGCGTTTTCTCGTTGTAATCCTAGTGCACATCTGGTGGTCATGCCTATTCCTCCTGTCCTGCCAACATATCCACCTTCGGACGACAACGAGCAGTAACTCGTTTTTAAGGAAGTCCTCATACTTTTAATTGATTTATCTTGTCGTAATGATGACATTACTTGCTTTAAGTTTGGGGGATTATGTTATCTGCCTAGTTAAGTATTGAAAGTTTAATAATCGTGTTAGTTAGTTTGTTTAGTTGTTATAAGTGTTCTTGTTCATGGCATTTTAAAAAAAATTTAAAAAATTTAAAAAATTGAAGCATAAGTATCCCATGATTGACCGTCGATATTGGTAATTGCTTGATTTTAGTTGGATTTAGCCTGTTTTTGGAATTCTTGAATTTACACTGTATGATGCCTTCGAAGAGATTTATTATGTGTTAAATTTGATTTTTTATCAGTTAACATTGTTGTGAATCACACACGCACTATATTAGTGATAATAGTCTGAGCTTTGATGATTGTTAAGGAATTGTTGATTGGTTTTTGATATGAAGTGTTGATATGTTTACTTAATTTTTCTGAGGCTGTATGGATAAACTATGTACTTTCTTAATATTGGATTACTTTCTTAATATTGGATTCCTAGTTGTTAGTTGCATTACATTGCATTTTGCTTGAGGACAAGCAATGTTCAAGTTTGGGGGAATTTGATGAGTTGGTTTTTAACCAATGATTTATATTCATTTAGCTTGTTATATTGTTAGTTTTTGATCACTTCATGTTACTTTTGATGGGTTTTATGCTTATTGTAGGATAATCAGTAAGCTTATCAAGATGCTAGCATTGGAAGGATTTTTAAGCAATTATGGACATTCAGCCTGACCAGCGCGGGGCGCGCCGTGTTGCTGAGTAAACTGGCGCGGGGCGCGCTAGTGCGTGGGATTGTCACTGGCTAAGTAACGCGGGCCGCGCTATTTGAGAGCAAATCATGGCGCCGTTACGGGATAGGATCTGGGCAGATTCATTATATGCAGGAAGATGGGCATTGTTGGGAGATATACATTCTTCATGTAATATGCTTATAAAAGGAGTGTGTTATGGAGGTTATTTCATGCTTTCGGGAGTCTTTGACTAATGACTTGTTTGGTTTTGAAAAGGATTTGGATTTCTATTAGACTTTCTATGTGATGAGTTAGAGTTGCATTAGGATTGGTGGTATGAAGCTGAGGTGAGGCAATTTATGCCAGTTGTAGGATGAAAATTGAGGGACATTCAAACACACTTCGAGAATGAGATTGAAAGGCAAAAGCTTGGAGGAACAAAGGAGAGTAATTTCACGAAGATTATTGATTTGAAGGGCGATAAGGGTGGTGTATTACTATTCTCCTTTAATTTCAAATTGTTTTATTGGGATGATGTTTTCTTTTATTTATTCGGTATTTAATTCATCAGTTATGAACTAAATTACTTATTAGGCTTATAATGGATCTTTAAGTAGAACGATGATTATGTAATCTTGGTTTTTAGTTTAATAAGCTATTATTCAGTTTATCTATATTAATTCGAGCTTGAATTTATGAATTGCCTGATCAACAATTTTATGTGGACTTGTATGAATTCGAGAGATGAAATACGAATCTAGACTTAATTAATATAGCATGTGTTCTTGAATTTTGTGAATGAACAGAATCTTGATGAATGTTAGGGTAGAGATATGCTTGACATCGCATGTAATCATATAAAGAACTTGAACTTCAACCTTCTTTAATTGTAATTCACATAGAGATATAGTGAGTTAGTTAATTAAGGTGTTTAACTTAATTGTATCTTAATTGTGGATTTGAGTTAATACGGTATTAGTACATCGAGAGGTGGCTAGTGCTGCATACGTGTTCTTAATTAATAAACTGGGATAGTTAAACTGGAATAAGGTATGATAATCAGAGTGATGCTTAGAGTGAAGTTGTAAGCCTAATTCTACAATATTTGTTTGAAAATTCAGTTTTTAGGGTTTGTGGTTTTTTCTTTCATTTTAATATCTTTATTATTTTTACTTATAAACTGGAATTTGATTGGTTTAATAAAATTAGGATTAACAGTAAATTGGTAATTGTGAAGTTAATTTCTTGCTAAGTCTTTGAGGGAGCGATACTCTACTTACTATTATATTACTTGTTGACCACGTATACTTGTGCGCTGTGCGTAATTAGATTTTATTCCAACAAGTTTTTGGCTCCGTTACCGGGGGCTTTAGTATAGATTTTAATATTTTGCAATATCAGTTTAATTAGTCCAGTTTTACTTAAACACGTTTATTTTTGTTTTGATCGTCTTATTTCAGGTTTTTGAAGTTGGTTTATGCAAACTCGGTCCAAAATTTTAGACTTGCTTCCTGTTGAGGACGACATTGAATGACGCTTTCAAAGGCTTAGTAAGTGGATTAAGGAAACAAGGGAGGACTTCGAAAATTCTGAAAAAGAAAAAGCTATGGCTGCCGAAGACCAGAAAGCATTGAGGGACTTTGCGACACCCAGGGTGACTGAGCTGCAGTCGAGTATCACCAGTCCTTCTATAGTTGCGAATACATTCGAGATTAAGCCTGTGACAATTCAGATGATCGAGAACTCGGTTCAGTTTGGGGGACTTGCAAATGATGATCCTAACGAGCATTTGATCAGCTTTCTGGAATTATGCGACACTTTCAAGTGCAATGGGGTGTCGAATGAAGCAGTCAGACTTCGTTTGTTCCCATTCACTCTGCTGGACAAGGCGAAGAGTTGGTTACACTCTCTACCAGCGGGCTCAATAACAACATGGGATGACCTGGCTCTGAAATTTCTAGCTAAATTCTTCCAGCCAGCGAAGACTGCAAAGATGAGGAACGAGATTACCATGTTTGATTAGCAACATGGGGAGTCATTGTATGAGGCATGGGAGAGATACAAGGAATTGCTCAGAAAATTCCCACATCACGGATTGCCTAAGTGGTTGCAGATGAACACATTTTATAACAGATTACATGGCAATCTCAGGACCAATATTGATGCAGCTTTGGGGGGAGCTTTTATGGCAAAGAACTATGAGGAGGCATATCAGTTGATAGAGACAATGGCTGCTAACAACTTTCAGTGGCCCACGACAAGAATGACACAACCTACAGTTGCTGGAGTGTTAGAGGTAGATGGAGTGACGGCAATAACAGCGCAGATTTCAGCAATCTCTAAGAAGTTTGACGATTGGTTAGGGGGACAGCCACAACAAGTTGCAGTTATTTGTGAATTATGCGCGGGTGAACATCCTACGGATCAATGCGCAATCAACCCAGAATCAGTATAATTTCTGAGTAGCTACAACAGGATTCCACAGAATACGTACCAGAATGCATATAATCAGGGGAATAGGAATCATTCGAATTTGTCGTGGAATAATAATCAGAATCAGTAAGATCCACGACCATCTTATCCCCCAGGATTTTAGAATCAACAACAACCAGTTCGATGTCAAGAGAGGAAATCAGATTTAGAGGAGTTTCTATGAAAGTATATAACGAGCAACGAGGTAGCCATGAAAAATCAAGCAATGACAATGAAATCACAAGAAATAGCCATCAAGAATCTAGAGAATCAGATGGGACAAATTGCATTAGCATTGAACAATAGACCACAAGAGACTCTACCAAGTGACACCAAAAGAAATTCGAAGGGAAATTATGAACAGTGTCAGGCAATCACCTTGAGAAGTGGAAAACATTTGGATGGGAAAGGTGCAGAAAATTCAACTATATCAGATGACAAAGTTGATGCCAACAAAGTGGTTGAAGAAAAAAAAGGTGAGGATAAGCAAATTGAGAAAACAAATTTAGATGACAAGCTAGTTGTGTATCCTCCACCGCCGTTTCAGTAGAGAATCAAAAAATAAAAATTAGATAAGCAGTTCGCAAAATTTTTGGAAGTTTTTAAGAAACTTCAGATTAATACCCCGTTCGCAGAAGCCCTAAAGTACATGCCAAGTTATATGAAATTCATGAAAGGGATTTTGTCCTTGAAAAAGAAATTGGAAGATTTCGAGACAGTGGCATTAAC
Organism: Panax notoginseng; assembly: GCA_016801055.1. Classification (NCBI taxonomy): domain Eukaryota; kingdom Viridiplantae; phylum Streptophyta; class Magnoliopsida; order Apiales; family Araliaceae; genus Panax; species Panax notoginseng. The sequence continues at coordinate 196,011,898 of CM029014.1, forward strand.
AGAGGAATGTAGTGCAGTTTTACAGCAAAAGTTGCCATCAATGTTGAAAGATCCAGTGAGTTTCACCATTCCGTGCACGATTGGGAATATGGAATTTAATAAATGTTTATGTGATTTGGGAGTGAGTGTGAACCTTATGCCATTATCAATTTATACAGAATTGGGTTTGCCAGCTCCAAAGCCTACGAACATCTCTTTATAGTTGGCGGATAGGTCGGTCACGTACCCGAGAGGCATTGTGGAGAACATATTGGTTAAGGTAGACAAGTTCATATTCCCCGTGAATTTCATTATTCTGGATTTTGAGGAAGATAAGAATATCCCAATCATCCTCGGGAGACCCTTTTTGGCTACGGGCAGGACACTCATCGACCTACAAAAAGGTGAACTAACGATGAGCGTCCAAGATCAAGAAGTTAAATTCAACGTTTTCAAGGCCATGAAATTTCCTACGGATGAAGAAGATTGTTTGCAGATGAATATCATTGATCAGATAATCAACGAAGACATGGGAAAGAGTTTGGTTAATGATCCATTGGAAACAACATTATTGGGAGATGAAGAATTAGATGATCTGAAATTTGTGGACTACTTGCAGATCCTAGACTCCCTGCCATGAGTTAGCAGATTTAGAGCACCATTTGAACCATTGCACACGGATGAAAAAGCCACAACAAGGATAAAATTGTCATTGGAGGAGCCACCGACTCTTGAACTTAAGCCACTTCCTAAACACCTCAAGTATGCATACTTAGGCCATTCTAAGACTTTACCTGTTATTATTTCTGCTGCACTTAACGAATTGTAGGAAGAAAAGTTGCTGAGAGTGCTTAGGGAACACAAATCGGCTATAGGATGGACAATCGCGGATATCAAAGGAATCAACCCATCCTTTTGCATGCATAAAATTCTGATGGAAGACGATGCAAGACCGACAGTGGAGAAACAGAGATGGCTTAACCTAATCATGAAAGAAGTGGTCAATAAAGAAATCCTGAAATGGTTGGATGCGGGTATCATTTACCCGATTTCAAACAGTAAGTGGGTTAGTCCGGTACAATATGTACCGAAAAAGGGTGGAATGACCGTGGTTCAGAATGATGATAATGAGCTAATTTCGACAAGGACAGTGACTGGTTGGAGGGTTTGCATGGACTATAGGAAGTTGAATAAGGCAACCCGCAAAGATCACTTTCCTTTGCCCTTTTATCAATTAGATGTTGGACAGATTAGCGGGACATGAGTACTACTGATTATTGGATGAATATTCGGGTTATAATCAGATCGTCATCGCTCCTGAAGATCAAGAGAAGACTACATTCACGTGCCCATATGGCACATTTGCATTTAGGAGAATGTCGTTTGGCTTGTGTAATGCACCCGCTACCTTCCAGAGGTGTATGATGGGCATCTTCTCAGACATGGTAGAGAAAAATGTGGAAGTCTTCATGGATGACTTCTCTATCTATAGGGATGATTTTGATGTATGCCTAGAGAATTTGGTGATGGTGTTACAAAGATGCACAGACACGAATCTGGTACTTAACTGGGAAAAGTGCCACTTCATGGTTGAAGAAGGCATAATTTTGGGGCACAAGGTCTCGGCTAAAGGATTAGAGGTTGATAAAGCGAAGCTGGAAACAATTGAAAAGCTTCCTCCATCGAATTCAGTTAAGGGAATTAGAAGTTTTCTGCGACACGCTGAGTTCTACAGGAGATTCATAAAGGACTTCTCTAAAATTGCAAAACCCTTGTGCAGTCTTTTAGAGAAGGATTCGGTTTTTAAGTTTGATGAGGAATGTAAAGTGGAATTCGAGCTATTGAATAAGAAGTTGACTACAGCTCCCGTAATCGTCGTGCTGAATATACCCATCGAGTTAATGTGTGATGCGAGCAACTATGCAGTTGGAGCTATTTTGGGTCAACGCCGAGAGAAGGTATTTCATGCCATATACTATGCAAGTAAGACGCTCACGGAAACTCAAATGAACTACACAACTACGAAAAAAGAATTACTTGCAGTGGTGTATGCGTTCGATAAATTTCGGGCATACTTGATTGGAACAAAGGTGGTAGTTTATACAGATCACTCGGCTATTCGATACTTAATTTCAAAAAAAGATGTTAAGCCACTCCTTATCAGATGGATCCTCCTACAAGAATTTGATATAGAAATAAAGGATAGAAAGGGGACGGAGAATCAAGTAGCTGATCATTTGTCAAGGCTAGAAAATCAGGGTAAACAGGAAGAGGACAAGTGTGTAATCAACGAGTCATTCCCGGATGAGCAAATATTTGGGATAAATATAGAATTTCCATGGTACGCAGACTTCGCAAATTATCTAGTGAGCAACATTCTTCCCCCTGATCTTACAAGATGACAGAAAAAGAAGTTTCTTCATGACGTCAAGTGGTATATATGGGATGAGCCCTGCTTATTCAAATAGTGCACCGATAAGATGATCAAACGATGTGTGCCTTATAGGCATATGGAGGTCATTATGGTAGTGAGAGAACAATGACAAAAGTTCTTCAATCCGGGTTTTATTAGCCTACTCTATTTAAGGACGCCCACCAGTTTGTCAAAATTTGTGATAGATGTCAAAGGGTGGGCAACATATCAAAAAGGAATGAGATACCACTCCAAATGATCTTAGAAGTTGAAATTTTTGACATTTGGGGCATCAATTTTATGGGGCCATTTCCATCATCGTTTAGTAATCATTATATATTGCTTGCGGTGGATTACATATCAAAATGGGTTGAAGCCATAGCACTCCCAACCAGTGATGCCAAAGTTGTTCCCAAATTTCTGCAAAAGAATATTTTTACGAGATTTGGCACGCCAAGAGCTATTATAAGTGATGAAGGTAGTCACTTCTACAACAGGTCATTCACAGCTCTCTTGGCAAAGTATAGGGTCAACCATAAGGTAGCTACAGCATATCATCCCCAAACCAGTGGTCAAGCGGAGGTTTCGAACAGGGAGGTGAAAAGAATCTTGGAAAAGGTGGTAAACCCGGATAGAAAGGATTGGTCTCTCACGTTGGATGATGCACTATGGGCCTACCGAACTGCGTATAAAACACCGATTGGTATGTCACGATATCAATTACTATACGGGAAATCTTGTCATCTACCTGTCGAGTTACAACACAAAGCCTATTGGGCCATTTAGAAACTTAACTTCGATCAAGCAGCTGCGGGAGAAAAGAGATTGCTTCAGTTGAACGAGCTTGACGAATTCTGACTACAAGCCTACGAGAACTCAAAGTTGTACAAGGAAAAGGTCAAGAGATGGAACAACAAGAAATTAATACAAAGAACATTAGAGCTTGGGTAATCAGTCCTATTGTTCAACTCCCGGTTGAGATTGTTCCAAGGCAAACTAAAATCAAGATGGTCGGGACCATTCACCAGCAAAATAGTTTTTGCACATGGCGCCGTTGAACTCTACAGTAGAAATACATTGCAGACGTTCAAAGTCAACGATCAATGGTTAAAGCATTACTGGGGTGGTGATTCAAATTGGGATGTCGTCAATATTACCCTTGCCGAGGCACAGTGACACAAGAGGTACCGTCGGGCTTACGATGTTAAACTAGCACTACTTGGGAGGCAACCCAAGCTCTAAACTCTTTCTTTCTTAGTTATTCTTTATACTTTAGTTTATAATCTATCTTAAATAAGTAGTTTTCCTAAAAGTTTGACTCCATTTTGGTATGTTCACAGGTAACGAAAGAAAAAGAAACTCACTAAGCTACTGGCCCCCTAGCGCGAGCCGTACCACTCAACACGTATAAATGGCATGGGGCGCGCCACTAATTCAGAAGCTACTTTGCTGCCAGTGTGGACAGCGCCAATTCGTCGAGCCACGGCATGGGGTGCACCATATATATCAAACAAGGAGCGCAGGGCGCGCTGCTATGCCACCAACTTACTGACCCCCTAGCACGGACAGCGCCACCCCATACGTATACACGGCGAGGGGCGTGCTACTATGCTAGTACCTACTGACTTCCCAGCGCGGGGCGCGCCTTCTCAAGCCAACAAACAGCGCGGGCCACGGTGCTCGAAAAACACAGACGATAAATTTCTTTTAATTGCCGTGTCTTCAGCCATAACCACTAAAACTCTCCTTCTTACACTCAACTTCCACACTTGTCCTACAACGCTACCACTTCCACTACCCCATAACTTCTATAACTCCCAATACACTAATTCTCCTTCTCCTTTTCAACTTCCCTTCACATTAAACCCATACACTCGCCAACCCCCAATCCACGTTGGTTGTTCATTCCCTATATGAAATCTAACCATACAGCTTGCCAAATTCTTAATAGATATAAACACTACACTCTAATCCTAAATCTAATTCCTTCCTTGCACAAAGTCATTTAAATTGGAACATCTTTACAAAGAGGGAAATACAAAATACATTGAAGGTAAGCACAACTTACGTCATTCTCAATATTCTTCTCTTTTCTTGATACCAATTGATGGAAAACCTTGGGAATTGGGTGCCCAAGGAGTGTGTTGTTTAATTTCACACATTGGCTAGCAAGATACTACCAAGCAACCAATTTTGGGGGAATTCACCAGTCCGCTCACCAACTATTTGATAAAAGTCCTGAACCAAAATTTGAGCCTAAACCACACCAGATACACCATGCCTTCCCACAAAAGACAGCGTCCATCCACCTCCACTGCTCGGCCTCAATATGATCATACAAAATTTGTTAGTGAGAGGGTCGCGGAAAGATTCAAGTCATCCATCGATAAGAAGAATTTGGTGCTAGAACATGGATTGAAGCCGGATGCTAACTTGGATGGTGATATGGCCTTGCAAATTATGGAACAGAATTTGTTTCAGTTAGTAGAACAACCACTTCTAGCGGTGCTCAATATAGTAAAAGAGTTTTATGCCAACGCAATGGAACATGTCAATCACATAGTCATGGTTCGGGGTAAACCGGTGGTGTTTCATGCTGATGCTATCAACGAGTATTTTGGGTTGGAGGCACCACAGGTGGACTGATATGAAGATGGGTTGCCCGATCTAGACGAGTTGATTATCAGATTATGCAAATAGGGAACTCAATGGGTAACTCGAGCCGGAATGGATGAAAAGATAAGTTTTCCCCACTCACCTATTAGTCGATATGGTAAAGCTTGGTATGCATTCATATGTGCCCGTTTAATGCCCATACGCCACCAAAACGATGTAACTAAGGAACGGGCTAGGCTATTATATGGGATTATTCACCACCATTACCGTGTGAATAACTCCATTGTATTCTTCAATGTTGATGTGGGGGAGTGTATTCAAGAGTCCATTGACTGGTTGCTACGAGGGAGTACTACAGGAGGATTGCTATATGGCTTCTTAATCACTGATTTATGCTGTAAAGCTGGGGTGCAGTGGCAACCTTCTGAGCCTGTCCAACAACCGATGGCTATAATTGATCATGCTATAATTGAGAAGTACAAGGAATGGGTAGGGGCGAGATCACACCCACGTAGAGTAGGCTATATTATGATTCGCCAACCCTCACCACCAGTTAGAGCGAAACCAATGCAAGTACAACCATCTCGGGGCTCAAGGAAGCAATTTTTGTGGTTGGCTCAATGTCAAGATTTAATGCATCAGTACAACGCCCATGCATTCAACACGCTTGCTGATGTATTTTCCCATTACAACCCTAGTGCACATCCGGTGGTCATGCCTATTCCTCCTGTCCTGCCAACATATCACCTTCAGACGACGACGAGCAGTAACTCATTTTCAGGGAAGTCCTCACACTTTTAATTGATTTATCTTGTCGTAATGAGGACATTACTTGCTTTAAGTTTGGGGGATTATGTTTTCTGCCTAGTTAAGTAATGAAAGTTTAATTACCATGTTAGTTAGTTTGTTTAGTTGTTATAAGTGTTCCTGTTCATGGCATTTTAAAATAAAAATAAAAAAAGGAAAGCATAAGTATCTCATAATTGACCCTCGATATTGGTAATTGCTTGCTTTTAGTTGGATTTAGCCTGTTTTTGGAATTCTTGGAATTACACTGTATGATGCCTTTGAAGAGATTTATTATGTGTTAAATTTGATTTTTTATCAGTTAACATTGTTGTGAATCACACACTCACTATATTAGTGATAACAGTCTGAGCTTTGATGATTGTTAAGGAATTATTGATTGGTTTTTGATATGAAGTGTTGACATGTTTACTTAATTTTTCTAAGGCTGTATGGATAAACTATGTACTGTCTTAATATTGGATTCCTAGTTGTTAGTTGCATTGCATTGCATTTTGCTTGAGGACAAGCAATGTTCAAGTTTGGGGAATTTGATGAGTAGGTTTTTAACATATGATTTATACTCATTTAGCTTGTTATATTGTTAGTTTTTGATCACTTCATGTTACTTTTGATGGGTTTTATGCTTATTGTAGGATTGGAAGGATTTTCAAGCAATTATGGACATTCTGCCTGAACAGCGCGAGGCGCGCCGTGTTGCTGAGTAAACTGGCGCGGGGCGCGCTAGTGCATGGGATTGTCATTGGCTAAGTAGCGCGGGCCGCGCTATCTGAGAGCAAATCATGGCACCGTTACGGGATAGGATCTGGGCAGATTCGTTATATGCCGGAAGATGGGCATTGTTGGGAGATATAAATTCTTCATGTAATATGCTTATAAAAGGAGTGTGTTATGGAGGTTATTTCATGCTTTTGGGAGTCTTTGACTAATGACTTGTTTGGTTTTGAAAAGGATTTGGATTTCTATTAGACTTTCTATGTGATGAGTTAGAGTTGGATTAGGATTGGTGGTATGAAGCTGAGGTGAGGCAATATATGCTAGTTGTAGGATGAAAATTGAGGGACATTCTGACGCACTTCGAGAATGAGATTGAAAGGCAAAAGCTTAGAGGAACGAAGAAGGAGAGTAATTTCACGAAGATTATAGATTTGAAGGGCGAGAATGGTGGTGTATTACTATTCTCCTTTAATTTCAAATTGTGTAATTGGGATGATGTTTTCTTTTATTTATTTAGTATTTAATTTATCAGTTATAAATTAATTACTTATTAGGCTTATAATGGATCTTTAAGTGGAACGATGATTATGTAATCTTGGTTTTCAGTTTAATAAGCTATTATTCAGTTTATCTATATTAATTCGAGCTTGAATCGATGAATTGCCCTATCAACAATTTTATGTGGACTTGTGTGAATTCGAGAGATGAAATACGAATATAGACTTAATTAATATTGCATGTGTTCTTGAATTTTGTGAATGAACAGAATCTTGATGAATGTTAAGGTAGAGATATGCTTGACATCACATGCAATCATATAAAGAACTTGAACTTAAACCTTCTTTAATTGTAATTCACATAGAGATATAGTGAGTTAGTTAATTAAGGTGTTTAACTTAATTCTATCTTAATTGTGGATTTGAGTTAATATGGTATTAGTATATCGAGAGGTGGCTAGTGCTACATACGTGTTCTTGATTAATAAACTGGGATAGTGGGTTAAACTGGAATAAGGTATGATAATCAGAGTGATGCTTAGAGTGAAGTTGTAAGCCTAATTCTCCAATATTTGTTTGAAAATTCAGTTTTTAGGGTTTATGGGTCTTTCTTTGATTTTAATATCTTTATTATTTTTACTTATAAATTGGAATTTGATTGGTTTAATAAAATTAGGATTAATAGGAAATTGGTAATTGTGAAGATAATTTCTTGCTAAGTCTCTGAGGGAGCGATACTCTACTTACTACTATATTACTTATTGACCACGTATACTTGAGTGCTGTGCGTAATTAGACTTTATTCCAACACCCATCGAAGATTGAAGCAATTCAAATATGGGAGCAACCTAAGTCAGTGACCGAAGTACGTAGCTCTCTAGGCTTAGCCTGTTATTATCGGAGATTCGTGAAAGGGTTTTCTCGAATCGCTACTCTATTAACTTAGCTGACTCGAAAAGATACAAAATTCGGTTGGAGTGAGGAGTGTGAGAAGAGTTTTTAAGAACTCAAGAGGAGACTTATTTCAACACCTGTTATGACAATATCATCTGGTTCGGAGGGATTTGTCATCTACAGCGATGCTTCAGGCAGAGGGTTAGGATGTGTTCTCATGCAACATGGGAAAGTCATAGCATATGCCTCGCGACAACTCAAAGAATATGAGAGGAATTATCCTACTCATGATCTACAGTTAATAGCTGTCATTTTCGTGCTTAAAATTTGGAGGCATTACCTGTATGGGGAGAAAGTGGAGATTCATACAGATCATAAAAGCCTCAAATATTTCTTTACCCAAAAGGAATTCAACATGCGACAACGACGTTGGCTCGAACTGTTGAAAGATTACGATCATACCATTCTATACCATCCTGGAAAAGCGAACGTGGTAGCTGACGCGTTGAGTAGAAGATCATATGCGGGTAGGAGTGCGATATTGTCAACGCAAATGCCCATTTTGAATGACTTACAAAGGATGGAGATAGAGTTAAAAACTTCAAGGACCCACGTGATGATGAAAAATATACGAGTGGAACCGACTTTAATCGATAAAGTTAAAGCTGCTCAAGCTACGGACCTGGAGCTGATGCGTATGAGGAAGAAAGTACAAGAAGGTGCTATTCCAGAAGCAAGAATCGATGAAGAATGAATACTTTGAGTTAACTCCAAAATTTGTGTTCCTAACGACTCTAATTTGAAGTATAAAATCATGATGGAGGTGCTGCACAACACATAGTTTGCAATCCATCCTAGGAGTAACAAAATGTATTGTGATCTTCGACATACACTTTGGTGGAGCAATATGAAAAGAGAGATTGCAGAGTTTATCTTAAGGTATTTAACTTGTTAAAGTGTCAAGGCGGAGAATCAAGTGCCAAAGGGTTCATTGCAATCATTTAAAATTTTAGAATGGAAGTGGGAGCACATTACCATGGATTTCATTACTGGTCTTCCCAAGGTTTCTCAAGGTATAGATGCAATTTGGGTCATTGTTGGTAGATTAACCAAGTCTGCTCATTTCTTACCTATGTGAGAAACTTATACACTTGAACTTCTTGCTCGTATATACATAAAAGAGATTGTAAGACTGCATGGTATGCCAGCATCCATAGTTTCTGATCGAGACCTGAGATTCACTTCAGGTTTTGGGTCAGTTTTCAGAAAGCTATGGGCACATATTTGAGATTTTGTTCGGCATATCATCCTCGGACGGACGGGCAGTCAGAGATGACTGTTCAAACTCTTGAAGATTTATTAAGACTCTGTGTCCTAGACTTCAAGGGAAGTTGGGACAAATTCTTGCCATTAGTAGAATTCTCTTACAACAACAGTTATCAAGCAAGTATCGGCATGGCCCCATTTGAGGCGTTGTATGGACGCATGTGTCGTTCTCCAGTATGCTGGGACGAGGTGGGTGAAGCAACGTTGTTAGGATCGAAATTGGTACGTATGACTACGGAAAAGATTCAAATGATCCGACAACGTATAAAAACCTCACAAGATCGACAAAAAAGTTATACTGATCTTCATCAAAAGGACGTGGAATTCAATGTTGGATATCATGTTTTGTTACTTGTTGCTTCATGGAAAGGAGTTACAAGATTTGGAAATAGAGGAAAGCTCAATTCTCGATTCATTGGCCCATTTGAAATCCTCGAACGAGTAGGAACTGTGGCCCATAGACTCGCTTTACCGCCAAGTATGTCTCGTGTTCATAACGTTTTTCACATATTTGTGTTACGTAAATATGTGGAAGACCCGAACCACGTTATTGAATTAGAACCAGACGAGATAGCGGAAGATTTAACGTATGAAGAGGTACATGTTAAAATCTTGGATAAGAAGGAACATATTCTATGCTCCAAGGTTATACATCGAGTCAAAGTTTTGTGGAGAAACCACGATGTTGAGGAAATGACCTGGGAGTTAGAATCTGAAATGAAATCAAGGTATCCTCACATCTTCGTCATACCAGGTATGTACACAAATTTCGAGGACGAAATTTTATAAGAAGCGGAGGTTGTAAGACCCCAACTTTTATGAATAAAAATAAATTTTTTTTCTAAATGTCATTTTTGAATATTAAGGTGTGAATTTGTTATAATGTTATAGTTGTGGGTAATATTTATAAATTTTGCAAAGTAAGCAAGTTGTTATAAAATATTCGATTGGTCGGGGAATATTTGTTTTAACATAGAATATTTGTACGAAGGTGTAATCATTGGTGGACCCCACGACAAAATTATTGTCGAAGTTAGAAAACGACAGAAATATCTTTTTATAAAAATAACGGCGAAAGTTTTACCGTTAACTGTTGAAATACTCGATGATAAAAATACAGTAATACGCGTGGTTGCATAGTAGCACACGATATTGGTTATTGATGCTTACGTGAGAAGTCACTCAGTTATACTCAATTATTGCTATAATAATTGATGCATAGTATCTCATGTTATTGATTTAATTATTGTCACAATATTTTATATTATTAAATCAATAATTGAGACGACAAGTTATTCATATTATTATTTGCGTTATTGACAATGTCTAGAAAGTTCTGTCGAGGAAAGTGGTTTGGTCCCCTAATTGCCCGCCAAAAAGGAGAAATCCTTATCGGAAAGCCCCCACTTTCCTGGGAATGATCTGATTGTTAATATTGTAAGTTATATTATTTATGAATAAATGTTGTTAAAAATATTAAGAGAATTTGTATGAAGTATTTGTTGTAAAGTTTGGCGTATTATTTGGACCCCCATTTACTCATTTTTCAAAATAATCGGTAAGAGGTTATAAAGTGTGTGTGTGTGTGTGTGTGTGTATATATATATATATATATAAGTTTTATTTTTTATAAAAAATAAAATATATTAAAATTTTATTATGCATAGTGTTTGCATAATATTTATATAGTGTTTGCATAGTAAATCATAAAAATTTGTCAGAAAACCCGTTATTCTTTACTGTGCGTCCGTTTCTAAATAGTATCCTTCCATTCTCCTATAAATAGGATGTTTAGTTTAGAATTAAAAATCACAACAGAATCAGATAATTCTTCTTCTATAATATTGAGCGTATTTCTTTATAATTTAAGGAAGCTTTGAGTGTAGAAAACAGTGCAGTTTTTTTTCAAGAATATCTCGACTATACCAGTCAGAAGTACTTTCCTTTTAAGGTAAGAGATATTATTTTTGTTCAATATTCTTAAGAAATAATATTTTCTTCCATACTCTGTAGTATGCAAGTAATATTATTTCATTTTAGATTCTGAATTCTACACTCATTTTGTTAAAGTATTGCTTCTATACTACTTGAAATTAGTAGAATATCCTTGAAATTTGCACTTCATCTAGTATCTTTTCAAGGAAATATTATTCTGAGCATTCTTGATAATTTTTAATCTTTTCATGCCGGGGTACTATTCACAGGGTACTATTCCTGAAGTACTATTCACGAGATACTATTCACTCAGGTACTATTCACCCGGGGTACTATTCATTACAAAAATTGATTTCTTTTCTGTCCAAATCATTTTTGATACAATATTATTCTTGAATTTTACTCCACAAAGTAGTTGTCATGTTGATAATTTGGACATTTTTAAACTTTGGATAAATTAAAAATCTTTAATATTTATCCTTGATTTTGTTTGATTGATGCTTATATCATTGTCATCATCATCATGTTTATATTGTGATAAAAGTCATCTTTAGCCCGTAGTGCATAGATGGACTGTGACACCCCCGAATTTGGGTCCTATGACCCCGGTCTGGTCATCACGATAAAATACAAATATCCACCTTTAAACAACATACAATAACTAAAAGCGGAATATAATAAACGTACGTCGTTCATTCAAAAGGTGTTACTAGTCCCAAGATTCGATAACCTTAATATAATCTTACAAACATACCCTAAAATAATTATTAGGGTTCATATTACATAATAGTAATTTAAACTAGGCATAAGGTAAAGTCTGCTCCTTGCCACTATCCTACATCTTTCCTTTACCCTTGTCCTTCCCTGAGGTCTCGGGCTTAGCTGCAATATAATTCATGATATAGCAAGGATGAGCAACAAGTTTGCTCAGCAAATTTAAATACAACAATAAGGATATATCATGATGAATGAAAAAATATCTAACAATGAATTCAACAATATGAATATCTAAAGGATTCAACAATATGAATATTAGAAGCAGAGATAATGATTTCTTTTAGAATAACTGCTAGTCAAGCAAACTTTAAAATATAACACTCCAATGGAATCAATAGCTGATTAACCCTTTGGTTACTGGCTACAAAATAAGTACTTGAGGGGATCAGCCTCACGTACACCATATATATGCATAACATTTAAATATGCTCTTTGTATATTATATTAGATACTTGGGGTATTTCCCTATCAAAAAGGGGTGTTCTTTCAGTCTAAGAATCCTTACCATCAAATGGTTTGGATAGCTTTTAAAAAACTTCATACACTTGTCTGACCGAACAAAGGTTCAGACTCTATCTGGCACAGTTCAAGAATTATAGAATTTTAAATGATGTACAAGTCCAAGACTGTACGAACTCAAGTGCACTAAGTGCGAATATCAATAATATCGATGTGGGATAATTGTAAGGTAATTAAAGCACTTAATAGCATGCTTGGAAATAAAGTTCAAGCTTAAATGAATAACTTTCAATTCAATAATAACCTGCTCAATGAAATATGAAAAGGATAGGAAACTTTCATAAAACTCAAAGTTGTGTAAAATAGAGAACGTGCACAATCAACGAGTGAAGTTTGGAGACTTGCTCAATAATAATTTGAGTAAGGTTAGGGAACTTGCATTCAACATACGAATCACATGAAATTCAAGAACTTGCACAAAATCCAAAGTTGTGTAAGTTAGGAAACTTGCATGTTTGCTTAGCTACAATTAATTCTAGCTTTAATTAACTTGCGTTGAAACGACCTAACGTTAACAAGTCAGTTATTTTAATTAGTATGTGTAAACAAATATGAGTCTACACTTACAAGAATCAAGTCATCACATAGCATGCTTCTCAACACATTATATGGTATATTGGTCACATATTACAAGGTAAAGAAATCATATAAGCATGCCTTGCATTTCAGAATCAAAAACAGAATCGATTCATGACTGCAGAATGGCGCAGCTGTGCTTAGTCTAGGCTTAGGGACGGCGCAGCTACGCTGTCCCCAGGCCAGACCAGGTTTGAGCTTTGCACTTTCTGTTATCAATCCAACTCTAACATACCCCTATACATATACATTAATATACATATATGCTAGAGGTCTTTAAAAAAGTGTATGCCCATTCTTGAGTTTACTTTTAGTTTGTAACTTTCCATAGAATTCAAGTATAAAGGGTCATGTAATTATTGTGCCTTATAACTTGATCATAGGTTTACCTAGGGAGGTCACTCAATAAGTTAACACACATGCTCGTGGTGTTCATATTGTTTGTTCACAACTAACATTGTTTAACACTTCAAATCATGCTCTAAACTCATGTTCGGTTTAGTTATCAACATGCTTAATACATATTAATCATGTTTAGGAGTATTATAGCCATAACATGACATCTTACTTCTTTAGAATCTATATATACATGTGATGCAACTAAATTTCTGAAAACATGTTCAAGGTTGTCTTTGAAATCACTTTATCATGAATGATGCAATATACACATACAAGATAACTTTAGAACTCTTATCATGTGTAATTAAGTTATGTTTAACATCTTTCACAATCAGAACTTACATCATGAAGCATTCATGTATATTAACTTTGACATAACAAACTTTTCCTTTAAAACATTCTCTAACAAAAAACTAACAAGTTTAAATCATGATAAGGACACTATACATCATATACCATGCTCATTTAGTTTTGAAATCAGTCATGCATATGAGCCACTAAATTTAGAACTTGTGAATATAAGTTTTCCTCAAAGTTTGTTTTAGAAACCTTAAGTTTTGTTACAAACTTTCTTACTAATCCAAGTTGATTACTTCATACCACATAAGAAAACTTTATATAACATGTTATACTTCTGTTCAGGTACATATATGAGTTATAATACCAAATTGGCAATGCCTAGCATAACAAAAACTCAAAATTGAATATGAGGTACGGCGCAGCGTAGCTGCTGCACCCTAGTACAAATAGGGCGTAGCTGCGCTATGTCGGGACCAGAAGTAGAAACATGCCCTGTTTTGCAAAGCCTTGCCCAACATGATTCTATTTAATTTAAACATGTTCCAAACCATCAATTAAGAGTTTTAACATGTAAACATACTTCATAAACACATTATGGCATGTTAATTCACATTGATTAACAAAGAATTTCAAGTGATTTCAAGAATTTGACAAAACCCACTTCAAGAACACAAGCTTAGGATTTTATACCTCTTGGAGCTTAATAGACTTAGTTTCTTTCGTCTGAGATTGTTAGCCTCTTCTTTGGACAACACACACTCAAATTCAAATTCTCAGAGTTTCAACAGATAAATACAAGTAACGTAAAAACTGAAAATGGAGCCGCCACTTATAGAAGGAGCTTGGATCGGGCACTCATTTTCCACTGAGGTTTGAATCAAAGGAAAAAGAAAGAAAACATTGGACAATGAAAGGTTGGCCAACTGCCCACCTCCATAACCAATGGCCTAACAATCACTATCCACTGAAAGTTACGTAAACTAGCCCCAAGTTACTGTTCATGTACTATTGTGACTTTCAATTTGGGACAAGGGCAATTCTCAGTAATAAGCTTGGTTTTAGTTCAATTCAGTTACTTTATTTACCAAAAATGGGTTTTAATATCCAATTGTTACTATATTAGGAAAATTAGGGATTACTTAAATACTCACATCATATAATCTATGTACATTAAATACACTCAATAAAATAACACAGTTAGGTATTATTATCCGGGTATCTCCATAATTATATTTTACTACTCACATAACCTCATCATTAATTATTATTATCTATCCAGTGTACACACATAATTTCTTTCCCAATTTTTGGAATACACAGATGTTTAATTATTTCTGTTTACAAATCACTTATGATTTTATTGCACTACTTGATACTCCATATCATTAGAATATATTCTTATCATATGATTTTATGCCTGTCACACCTTACATTAATGTTCCATTTCATTTTCTACAGTAGAAACTAACTTTTCTCATATTAGACACTGGCGCAGCTGCGCCATTTTGTACTGCTGGGAGGGCGCAGTAACGCCGGTCCCTAGCAGTGCTAAAATGGGTTAGCTTTAAGCCATTTCTAATTTCTATCACCACATAAGTTTTATATGATATAATTTAACTTCTATAGTGGTGATATACCCAAAATTGAAATGAATCAATATGTTCAAAATCTATCACTATATTCAAATGGATTGAATATTTAATCATTAAGAATCCTATCAATTCTTTGATATCTAACTCTTAGGGTTAGTCCACTAATTTAACTAAACCATTAGTGACTCCCTTTAATCATTTCATAAATTCACATAACTACATAAGGTTTAAATAGACTCACAAAACTAACTCACAAAAATTAAATCACATATTTATTTAATAAGGAGTTTAAAATTTACGGTTATTACATGGACTATTGATTGGTATGATTATGACTATGTATCGGTATAATTATGATCATTGGTAAAAACACGAATATCCTTGCCCCGTAGTGCATGAATAATTTGTGGATGTGATAATAATGAATATTATTGGCCCATAGTGCATGAATAATTCAGTGATGTGTATTATTTATTGTGCTGAGTCTCAACGATAAAATTGATGATAAACTTTTTAAATCATAGAAGATAGTAGATATCATGCTCTACTTGACTCTTCTAATGGGTTGTTTGTTTCGTTGTAGCTAAACTTGTTGTTTATTGTATTCTATCAGTTTAACACTGTTGAAGGCTAATGATAATTTATTCTGCATAATCTTAGTCATAATATTTCTTACTGGGCTAGTTGAGCTTACCCTTTGCTTTCAGTATTCTCTTCAAGAAATGAGAATATAGTTGGGACTAGTTATGGAATGGAGTGATGGTCCAAGATGGTTGCTATAGTAGTGCTCACTATTCTATAAGAATAGTGTGATAATAATTGTAATGAGGACTTATTTTGAGTTTGGATATTGTCTAGGAGACAATATTTGTATTAAAACTCACAACTTAAGTTTTGTCATATTCTGCACGACACTTAACAATTGTATAAATTAAGTTTGTATTTGAATTATGTACCATGTATTTGACGACTTAGAATGAGTGATGTATACCTATTTTAGGGGCGTCATAAAAACACTCTTTAAATTAATAAATTATTAATTTATCGATTAAATAATAACTCTTTAATTTAATAAAAAATTTCAATCTTAACAGTATTAATTTATAGAGGTTCTACTGTACGATCAAGACCAAAATTTGCTTATACAAGTAAAGACTTTTTTTATAAAAAAAAAAAAAAGAAAAAAAAATCTTGGTCAACTTGAAAGATTAGAATTTCCCCTTCACGCATGCCTCATAAATTGGCGGCTTTTAGATAAAAACTTGTACATCTTCTGCGGGCAACTATGTGGAGACACTATGTATGCTATGAAAGTCGTCCGCCAATGCTTGTGGGATACAAGTAGAGATTTTATGGCCAAGTTTTTTTTTATAAAAGTAAAGGATGCATTAAGATTATTTGTACAAATTTATTGTATTAGTTCGTTATTTAATTTTATAGACTATATTTTGTCGTTTTTAAGACCATTGCTAATATATTATAATCCTAAATAAAAAGATGGTATTATTAAGTTCACTTTTGATGTATCAAATGAATTTAGAAATAATAATAAATAGTGCATATAATTTGAGACTCTTAACTCTCTAATGTTGCGTTTAGATTAAAAGAATAGAATAGAGCAAAGAATGTAATGATTTTTAAGTACTTCAAGTGTATGTTTAATTGTTGGTAGGTGGTATATTATAATCATAAAATTATTACATATATCCATTTCATTAGAACGAATTTTATTCCACCGCCTCCTACATAAAATAAAAATTAAAAGAATATAATGAATATTTATTCAATTCAAATATTTTTTCCTCTAAAATAATAATTAAATACATTATTTTTTATTCCATTCTTTTCTTTCCTCGATCTAACCGTGGATAAGGACATTAAATTCTGGAAAATAACCTAACATGAGTATTGTTGTACTCATATAGCTGTATAGTAATTGCTTTCTATTCATTTGGCCCCATCTCCATTATCATAGGCCATAGCCATAACCATATTTCACAGACTAAAAAAGAAGATGGACCAGGTTCACTAGTGTTCTCCACTAATTTTAAAAAGGTATATTTCACACGGGAGGTTAAATAAACTTTTTAAAAAAAAAGGAAAAAAAGAATAAAAAGATCCCAAAACTCAAATAATTTAAACAAATCGGGGCGTCATAAATGCTTTCGAAGCACCTAAAACTCCAAGCAGGTGCGGAAATGAGTGAGTAAATATGATGTATTCATAGAATTACTTCCTTTTTTCGAGTTCAATTGCCTTATAAACAAATATGAAAAAGAATACATAAAAAGATAAAGAAAATGTGAATGCTTTTGTCTATCTTTACACATACTCTTAGGCTATATTTATTTCCAAAGATTACACTTGGGATAAAACTATTAATCTCAAGTGTCATGTTTGTTTTTAAATTTGAGTTTTGGACTATTAGTCATGGAATTATAAAATAGTTTAAGATGTGAGATTATTTAATACTATATTCTATTTGGTATTATAATCTCTACCATATGAGATTAAAAATTACTAGACAAAATTATCCTCAATCTTTTTTCTAAAATGACCATAATATCCTGTAATTTCTGTTATTATTACTGGCAACTTAAAATTTATTAGTACAAACACTAAATATTATTATTTGGGGAGGGGGGAGGGGGGGAGGGGGTTGGTGGTGGGCGGGTGGGGTGAGGTGTATATATAATAACTGAATATTATATTTTTTTGAGAAGGATGGGCGTGGGGGTGGGGGTGGGCAGGGTGGGCGTGAGGTGTATATATAATCACTGAATATTATTTTTTTTAGAAGGATGGGGGTGGGGGTGGGGGTGGGGGTCTAATAAACCTCGAACTCATCTTACCCTTCTTCCCAAATCTTATAGGGAGATACTTTAAGAAAAACAAAACTTCCGACATCAAATTCTCGTTTCTGTCGGTGTTGATCCGCGTACTTCTTCTGTCCGTCTTGAACAACTAACAATCTAGCCCTGATTACTTTAACAATCTCAACAATTTATTGTACCAGTTTCGGTCCCAACAGTTATCTTTCACTGACTTCATCCCATCATAGTGGAGTTCTATACTTCCTTCCGTACAACGCTTCGTAAGGCGGCATACCAATACTTGCATGATAGTTGTTATTATATGCAAACTCGACTAAAGGTAAATGATTGTCCCAATTTCCTTTGAATTCCATGACATAAGCTCTTAGCATATCTTCCAATGTCTGGATCGTCCTTTCGCTCTGGCCATCGGTTTGAGGATGGTATGACGTGCTCATTCTCAACTACGTTCCCAAGCATTCTTGCAAACTATTTCAGAAATTTGATGTGAACCGCGTATCTCGATCTGACACAATTGAAACTAGAACTCCATGCCTTGAAATAACCTCCTTAACATACTGTAACAACCCGATATTTTCTACATAAATAAATATAAAATTTTGCGTATATGTTTTTTTTATTAAGGATGAGGATTTGTACAAGATAATGTGTATATGTAATTATGTAATAAATCAAAATATATTTATTATATAAATGTTTGCAAATAATTTTATTTTAGAATTATTGATTATTATAAAGCATATTCTTATAATAATTAATTTTATAGTAGAAATATTTTTATTAATTATTTTTCATGAAAATATAATTATATATTATTTAAATAATATATGAAATGATTTTTAGAATTATTATAATAATTATTTATTTTATTATATGAATTTATGCAAGATTAATTAAGTTAATTAATTTAACTTAATTAATAATGTTATATATGAAGAATAAATCAGATATGGAATCCAAACGCTAATTTTGGAATTTTTATCAAGGAATGAGAATAATAATATTATATTATTATTTGTCAGTATTATAATTAGGTATGCTATGTGTGTAAGGTTAATGTGAGGATCAGTTTTGATGGAACAATTTTAATGTTGCGGATAAACCCTAGTTTGAAGTCAAATGAGACTTTAAAATCTGTTTAGTAATTATATTATGTGATTAATGATATTTATTATAATATTATTTTATTTCAGTGTCGTAATATATACTGTATGTGTGTGGACTGATAATGTCGGTCGAATTATGTGTATAATGTCAAAACCCTAATTTTAAGCTATTAAACCCTAATTCAAAACTGAATGCCAGTTTAAGACTGTTACGTAATCGTGTTAATGAGATTTATGATCGGTGTTATAGATATTAACCCTAATTACGGAGAATCTTAATTATTCAAAACCCTAATTAATATTTAGAAATATTAATTTTTAGAACCCTAATATTTATTTTATAAACCCTAATTTATTTAAATTATAAACACTAATTATTGATTTGAAAAGCTTAATGCTAATTAGTGTATCTTAAACCTAATTAATTAAGAAACCTTAATTTTGTATTTTAGAAACTAAAATTTTATTATTTTATTATTTATTTTCAAACCCTAAATTGGAAATTCTAGAATTATTATTTTTTTTAAACCCTAAATCCTAGTCCAAACCCTAAACCCTAAGGGTTTGGCATGATTATCATAATGCCATTTTTTTTAAAAGCCAAAAGATATTTTTTTCCCCTCTTGTATTATTTAAGGTAACTTGTAAACCTAGCAAGATATGGAGTAGGTAACCAACTTAGATCACCCCATGTGACAAATCTCAGCAGCCCAGCCAACTCACCAGCCAAATACATTGCATTCAAGTTGTATAAATAGATTTGAAGAGAGAGAAATGTCTATGAAAACTCAACTTGACCCTCTCTCTCTAAGACCTCCGAATATATAAGCTAGATCAGACACATAATCAAGCCCCAAGAAATCCAACAACAAATTAGAAGCCCAAATTCCAGAAATCAAAGCTTAAAGGTATAAACCCTAATTAAAAATTTCAGACTTTGATCCTATGTTAAAAGTTATGTTTGAGTGTTAATATATGTTGTATATAGTGTTATTAAGTGATCTGGGTTGCTAGATGTTAGATCCATAACATCTAGAGGCTCGAATTTGAAGATTTTAAAAATCTGGAAAAAAATTTATTTTGTATTCTGACATCAAATGTCAGTCGCCTTAGATCTCTACCTGTTTACTGTTTATGTTGTTTAAGTGTTTGATCATGAAGTATGTTATGAGTTCTTTTCTCTGGAACTCGAATCAAACCCATAGCATGTTCAGATTAAAAGTTATGGCTGGTCAAACATAGTTGACCGAGCATGACTTTTAATTTCTGGAAAACCCATATCGTGCCCAAGAGGCTCTGACAGGAGGTTTAGGGGCACTGATCTTACATGTTGTTGATGATTTATGTTTTTTTCTGTATTCATTTTATAGTATAGTATCTTTACTATATATTACAGTGTTTATATAGTTTATATGTCAAACAGATTAGATTTTCTAGATGGTCAAACCAAACAGAATGTTCACGACTTGCGTTTTCTGGGTAACCCAGAAAACTCACGAGCATGACTTCTGACAAGGTTTGACCGATCAAGATCTGCTTATTTTATTTCTGTTATGGTGAAATTTGGTATTGGTTCTATAGTTTGTTATGTCGTCTACAACATGAAAGCCTAAGATCACGAAACCAGTTCATGTGTTGTAAGTTATAAAGATCGGAAGAAGGTAGTATGAACTGTTCTTCATTTCTGGAAAACCCAGAAATGAAGAACAGCTCTGGCAAGGTTTTAGTAAGGCCAGATCTCGTTCGGTTTATGTAGTATGGTCATGATTGTTGTTGTAGCCTGAAGTGATACACTAGTACTACACGCTCTAATGCTTAGTTGGTCCAGAATCACACTACACACTGAATTATTGGAGGTCAAACGTGTTTACTCGGTAACTGTCTATGAGTTTCTAGGTTTGGCCAAGAACATAAAGAACACCTATAGCGACAGTTTTGTCACTATAGGTGGCCTTTAGCGACAGACAGCTTATTATTTTTCAGAAATTGATTATTAAATAGAAAAAAAATAGTTTTTAATTATTAAAAATACAAAATAAATTATTAAAAATTATTTTAAATTCTGAAAATTAGTTTTTAATTATTTTAAATATATTTCATAAATATTTAATATTTTTGGAATATTAAAAGTATTTAATTTATTCAATTATAATATTTAATAAATTATTTAAAAATGATTTTAATATTGGGAAAAATCATTAAAAATTATATTATGATATAAGAAAATATTTTAAGTTATTTTTAATGACTTTTAATATTTTGTGATAAATTTCATTAATAAATTGATATTAATGGTAATTAATTTATTTACTAAATGAATTAAATAAATTAATTAAAAATGATTTTATTATATTAAAAATCATTTTAAATAATAATAAGGTATTTAAAAATATTTTAAGTTATAAAATATAACTTTTAATATTTAAAGATAAATTTCATTAATTAATTATTATTAATGATATTAAAGTTATTTAATAATTATGTAAGACCCCGAATTTTATGAAATAAAAGTATTCAATTTTTCTTATAATTACTATTCAGTAAATGGTTAAATTGATAAATGTTAAAGTTAAGGGTGATATATGATTTTTTTTTCAAAATACACAAGTGGTTATAAAATAATCATTGTTGTCGGGGAATATTCGTTTGGTCGTGGAATATTCTTTCTGTCGGGGAATATTCGTACGACGGCGCAGCTATTTGTGGGCCCCATAACAGAATAACTGTCGGGTGAAGAAAACGACAAATTTGAGTTTTTACAAATAACGGCGTAGTTGTTACCGTTAACACTGTTGGAATACCCGGTGGTTAAAATACAGTAATACTCGTTATTGCACAGTAACACACGGTATTGCATAGTATTTTTGAAATTATTGATTCTTACGTAAGAAGGTACTACTCAATAATTGTTACAGTAGTTATTATTCAATATTTTATTTTATTGATTCAATAATTGCTGCGTTGATATTTTATATTATTGATTGTTTCAATAATTGTTCCTGCACAGTATTTTCCTTTATCAGATCAATAATTCATATTATTTGAATAATATTATTAGATAACATTATTGGCAATGTCTAGAAAGTTCTGTCTAAGGAGAGGTTTGGTCATCTAATTGCGCGTCAGTAAGGAAAAATCCTTATTGGAAAGCCCCCTCTTTTCCTGGGAACGGCCTGGTTGTCATAAATGTGATTCTGTAATATTATTTGTGAATAATTAATTATTGATTCATGTGATAAGAAAATATTTATTTTATGGGGATATAAATGAGGGATATATTTTTGTGGTTAAAAAAAATGAAGGAGTTAATGTTGAGATTTTTATCCGTATTTTTGTCGGAATGGAGGTATTAAAAATCAGGGTTTTTGAGATATTTTGCGGGGGTTATAATTTTTAATCCGACCGTTGGATCGTGGTAATTTTTGGATATGTTATACATATATAAGTTTAGTATATGTCCATAAATTTTGAACCGTTAAAAATGAACGTATGATTTATTATGAATTTTACAAGATGACTGGTTTAGAAATTGTTAAATTTTCAGAGTTTATCATTTTGATGGAAAATTCTAGAATTGGTGGGCCCCACTTGTGGTTGGTGAAGAAATGTGCTGAATTATATTTCAAATGTGGTGGGTGAGAATAGTAGCAGGTAAAGCCATCAGGTTGCAGGTCAAACCTACCAAAATTTTCCTATAAATAGAGGGCTAAGTTAGAATTGAAAATCACACCAGAAATATAAGTTTTCTCTCTTTCTCTCTCTAGATTATTGAGTATATTTTGTGAGTATTCAGATACTCTGTGAGTTTCTATTCATCAGTGCAAGTTTCCTTCAGCCTTATACCGATCAGAAGTACTGCTCTTTTGAGGTAAGGGATAGTAAGGGATAGTAAGGGATAGTAAGGGATAGTAAGGGATTTTAAGGGTTGTTATGATTTTCAGTTTCGTAATTTTTCTGATCTTCAAAAATTCTGGAAAAATTTGAAATGATATTTTGATGAGTTTTCTTGATTGTGTCCAAAAATGGTGATTTTTGGATGTATAGATTGAGAGTTATGAATTTTATGAGAAAAGACTATTTTAGAAGTAACAGCTTATAATTCCTTGTGGTTAACTCCAAAATTGATGAAATTTTTATTGGGAGTACATGTATATGATAGGAGTATACTCTGTGAATTTCAGAATTTTTAGATAAAAGAACAATTTTTGATAAATGTCTAAATATTCGGCTATTTTGGCCATATGAAAAATAGTAAATGACTTTTAAAAATTCTGAGAAAAATATATGTTCACTATGGGACTATATTATGCTAAATCCCAGAAAAGAAATATTTTTGGAACTGATTTGGTATTTTTCATGAAAATAGTCTAGTTATGAGTAAATGAATTAAATATGTTTTGTGAAGAAAGAAAATTGGAAAATAGGATTTTATGGCTTGAGAATCCTATATGAGGTATATGCAGATTTTTGATGAGGGTTTTGGTTATTGATGATGAAATTGTAAGAGTTGGCATTTTATGATGATTAAATGCATTATTTAGTAAGTGTAAACAATTTAAATAAATTGTTTATAAGCTTAAGAAATGTTATTCTTTCAATATCATTATACCGAAATATTGGTATGGATTTTATTGTGGAATTTCTACCTTTTTATGTCGGGATTACTATTCATGAGTTACTATTCACGAATTACTATTCACGAGTTACTATTCACGGGTACTATTCAAGACAAAATTGGTTTCTTTTTCTAACTAAATTATAGTTGATTTATGAATATTACTCTTGAGATTAAATCTAGATGTTTTGATTATATTGATTTTACTATTATATATAACATTTTTATAACCCTGATGTTGAAATTCTCTTTCACTGGAGTGTAAAGATGGGTAGATTATTGGTATGATCATGACTAGGGTTCTCTTTGGCCTGTAGTGCAAAGTTGAATTGTGACTGGTATGATCATGACCATTGAATTTATAATTGAATATCTTAAGCTTAAGTGCAAAGGTGAATTGATCAACATGGTTATAATTATTGTTTATATAAATTCTGAAATGATTATATATTTCTTTGAGATATGAATATATTTGGCCTGTAGTGTAAATATGAATTGTTGATGAATATCTTTGGCATATAGTGCAAAGATGGCCTGTTGATGAATATCTTTGGCCTGTAGTGCAAAGATGAACTGTTGTTGAATATCTTTGGCCCGTAGTGCAAAGATGGTTTGTTGATGAATATCTTTGGCCCGTAGTGCAAAGATGGATTTGTTAGTATGATTATAAATAGGAATTGTGATTTGGTATAACCATGATCTTTGATGTTTCAGGTAAAGACAGGTGATGAAAATATTCTTCGTCCTGGGTGCGAAGAAAAATTTATAGTCACAATTATGATTATGAGTTATTCATATGATTGTGAAAAGGAACTGTTGAGTCATGTTACATGGATAAAATATTGTTGGTGGATTTTTAACATGGAGAAGATAATAGACTTTATAGTCTATTTGACTCTTCTAATGGATTGCTCGTTCCGCTGCAACTATGGTTGAAATTTTTATCATTTACCATATGTTCTAAATCTCTGACTTATTATTGATGAAGGCTATTGATAATTTAATTATCTTTAGTCATGATATTCTTTACTGAGCTAGTTGTGCTCACTCTTTTGCTTCACAATTCCTTTCAGGTAATAAGAGTGTAGCTAGGTCGAGCGAGGGTAACGGGAAAATAGAACGGTGGTCTCTAGCTATGGATGTTCTCCCGAAGCAGTATAGAAAAGTTCATTTAGTAGTTATATTTGGTGAATCCAATAGGGTAAGGTGTACCCAACGTTGGAAGGGTGGTTTGCCACTATCATACAAGATGTCTAACGATATACAACCTCGTGTCATCATAAGACAGGGATGTGCTCATCCACTTGCTGAGTATATATACGAGCACTACCTATATAATCTTGGTGTTTGTTTGAAGTATAATTCTCAATTAGAGACAGTGGAGATAATGATAAGTCAAGAGAAGACTCACCATTGGGAAGAATATGATAGTAATCTTCTCGTTTTTCTTTGGGGTCTATTGGGTCAACCAAGGATAATTCTGTGGCCATATGATATCTATCATAACCTAGATGTGTGGCCTCCCATGTACGAAGGTTTCCTTGAGCACTTCCCAAAGATTCTAATTTCTAAAATAGTTTTTGACTATACCTTTATGTAAGGTGTTATTGTGAGGTGATGTCCACGGTTGGAACATGAGTCACATTTGGTATATATTTGTATCCAAACTCACAGCATATGTGTTGTTGTATTTTGCACGACAATTATTGTAATAAAGTTGTAGTTATTTTCTGTACCATGTATTTGACGACTCAGAATGGGTTGGGTGGAAATGAACCTATTTTGGGGTTGTCACAGGTGGTATCAGAGCTTAGGGATATGATCTCTGGCGGAGATCGGGGAATAAAACTAGGAGGGAAGAGATGAGTAAATCCTTCGCTAGTGTGTCCTACCTAAGCTTATTTGTTGGTCAGTCATAATATCAGAATATTATGTGATATGTTAATTTGTTAAATTAACACTTGTTTTGAAGCTGTATTCTAGAATGTTATTTGAAATACAGGAGATGAGCAATGGAGAAATTATGATGACAGGGAAGATGGAATCTGAAATGAAAGCAAGGTATTCTCAACTCTTTGAAATACCAGGTACGTAAATTTTGGGGACGAAATTTCATAAGGAGGGGAGATTGTAAGACCCCGAATTTTATGAAATAAAAGTATTCAATTTTTCTTATAATTACTATTCAGTAAATGGTTAAATTGATAAATGTTAAAGTTAAGGGTGATATATGATTTTTTTTTCAAAATACACAAGTGGTTATAAAATAATCATTGTTGTCGGGGAATATTCGTTTGGTCGTGGAATATTCTTTCTGTCGGGGAATATTCGTACGACGGCGCAGCTATTTGTGGGCCCCATAACAGAATAACTGTCGGGTGAAGAAAACGACAAATTTGAGTTTTTACAAATAACGGCGTAGTTGTTACCGTTAACACTGTTGGAATACCCGGTGGTTAAAATACAGTAATACTCGTTATTGCACAGTAGCACACGGTATTGCATAGTATTTTTGAAATTATTGATTCTTACGTAAGAAGGTACTACTCAATAAT
Organism: Panax notoginseng; assembly: GCA_016801055.1. NCBI lineage: Eukaryota > Viridiplantae > Streptophyta > Magnoliopsida > Apiales > Araliaceae > Panax > Panax notoginseng. The sequence continues at coordinate 196,038,355 of CM029014.1, forward strand.
TGTTACAGTAGTTATTATTCAATATTTTATTTTATTGATTCAATAATTGCTGCGTTGATATTTTATATTATTGTTGTTTCAATAATTGTTGCTGCACAGTATTTTCCTTTATCAGATCAATAATTCATATTATTTGAATAATATTATTAGATAACATTATTGGCAATGTCTAGAAAGTTCTGTCTAAGGAGAGGTTTGGTCATCTAATTGCGCGTCAGTAAGGAAAAATCCTTATTGGAAAGCCCCCTCTTTTCCTGGGAACGGTCTGGTTGTCATAAATGTGATTCTGTAATATTATTTGTGAATAATTAATTATTGATTCATGTGATAAGAAAATATTTATTTTATGGGGATATAAATGAGGGATATATTTTTGTGGTTAAAAAAAAATGAAGGAGTTAATGTTGAGATTTTTATCCGTATTTTTGTCGGAATGGAGGTATTAAAAATCAGGGTTTTTGAGATATTTTGCGGGGGTTATAATTTTTAATCCGACCGTTGGATCGTGGTAATTTTTGGATATGTTATACATATATAAGTTTAGTATATGTCCATAAATTTTGAACCGTTAAAAATGAACGTATGATTTATTATGAATTTTACAAGATGACTGGTTTAGAAATTGTTAAATTTTCAGAGTTTATCATTTTGATGGAAAATTCTAGAATTGGTGGGCCCCACTTGTGGTTGGTGAAGAAATGTGCTGAATTATATTTCAAATGTGGTGGGTGAGAATAGTAGCAGGTAAAGCCATCAGGTTGCAGGTCAAACCTACCAAAATTTTCCTATAAATAGAGGGCTAAGTTAGAATTGAAAATCACACCAGAAATATAAGTTTTCTCTCTTTCTCTCTCTAGATTATTGAGTATATTTTGTGAGTATTCAGATACTCTGTGAGTTTCTATTCATCAGTGCAAGTTTCCTTCAGCCTTATACCGATCAGAAGTACTGCTCTTTTGAGGTAAGGGATAGTAAGGGATAGTAAGGGATAGTAAGGGATAGTAAGGGATTTTAAGGGTTGTTATGATTTTCAGTTTCGTAATTTTTCTGATCTTCAAAAATTCTGGAAAAATTTGAAATGATATTTTGATGAGTTTTCTTGATTGTGTCCAAAAATGGTGATTTTTGGATGTATAGATTGAGAGTTATGAATTTTATGAGAAAAGACTATTTTAGAAGTAACAGCTTATAATTCCTTGTGGTTAACTCCAAAATTGATGAAATTTTTATTGGGAGTACATGTATATGATAGGAGTATACTCTGTGAATTTCAGAATTTTTAGATAAAAGAACAATTTTTGATAAATGTCTAAATATTCGGCTATTTTGGCCATATGAAAAATAGTAAATGACTTTTAAAAATTCTGAGAAAAATATATGTTCACTATGGGACTATATTATGCTAAATCCCAGAAAAGAAATATTTTTGGAACTGATTTGGTATTTTTCATGAAAATAGTCTAGTTATGAGTAAATGAATTAAATATGTTTTGTGAAGAAAGAAAATTGGAAAATAGGATTTTATGGCTTGAGAATCCTATATGAGGTATATGCAGATTTTTGATGAGGGTTTTGGTTATTGATGATGAAATTGTAAGAGTTGGCATTTTATGATGATTAAATGCATTATTTAGTAAGTGTAAACAATTTAAATAAATTGTTTATAAGCTTAAGAAATGTTATTCTTTCAATATCATTATACCGAAATATTGGTATGGATTTTATTGTGGAATTTCTACCTTTTTATGTCGGGATTACTATTCATGAGTTACTATTCACGAATTACTATTCACGAATTACTATTCACGGGTACTATTCAAGACAAAATTGGTTTCTTTTTCTAACTAAATTATAGTTGATTTATGAATATTACTCTTGAGATTAAATCTAGATGTTTTGATTATATTGATTTTACTATTATATATAACATTTTTATAACCCTGATGTTGAAATTCTCTTTCACTAGAGTGTAAAGATGGGTAGATTATTGGTATGATCATGACTAGGGTTCTCTTTGGCCTGTAGTGCAAAGTTGAATTGTGACTGGTATGATCATGACCATTGAATTTATAATTAAATATCTTAAGCTTAAGTGCAAAGGTGAATTGATCAACATGGTTATAATTATTGTTTATATAAATTCTGAAATGATTATATATTTCTTTGAGATATGAATATATTTGGCCTGTAGTGTAAATATGAATTGTTGATGAATATCTTTGGCATGTAGTGCAAAGATGGCCTGTTGATGAATATCTTTGGCCTGTAGTGCAAAGATGAACTGTTGTTGAATATCTTTGGCCCGTAGTGCAAAAATGGTTTGTTGATGAATATCTTTTGCCCGTAGTGCAAAGATGGATTTGTTAGTATGATTATAAATAGGAATTGTGATTTGGTATAACCATGATCTTTGATGTTTCAGGTAAAGACAGGTGATGAAAATATTCTTCGTCCTGGGTGCGAAGAAAAATTTATAGTCACAATTATGATTATGAGTTATTCATATGATTGTGGAAAGGAACTGTTGAGTGATGTTACATGGATAAAATATTGTTGGTGGATTTTTAACATGGAGAAGATAATAGACTTTATAGTCTATTTGACTCTTCTAATGGATTGCTCGTTCCGCTGCAACTATGGTTGAAATTTTTATCATTTACCATATGTTCTAAATCTCTGATTTATTATTGATGAAGGCTATTGATAATTTAATTATCTTTAGTCATGATATTCTTTACTGAGCTAGTTGTGCTCACTCTTTTGCTTCACAATTCCTTTCAGGTAATAAGAGTGTAGCTAGGTCGAGCGAGGGTAACGGGAAAATAGAACGGTGGTCTCTAGCTATGGATGTTCTCCCGAAGCAGTATAGAAAAGTTCATTTAGTAGTTATATTTGGTGAATCCAATAGGGTAAGGTGTACCCAACGTTGGAAGGGTGGTTTGCCACTATCATACAAGATGTCTAACGATATACAACCTCGTGTCATCATAAGACAGGGATGTGCTCATCCACTTGCTGAGTATATATACGAGCACTACCTATATAATCTTGGTGTTTGTTTGAAGTATAATTCTCAATTAGAGACAGTGGAGATAATGATAAGTCAAGAGAAGACTCACCATTGGGAAGAATATGATAGTAATCTTCTCGTTTTTCTTTGGGGTCTATTGGGTCAACCAAGGATAATTCTGTGGCCATATGATATCTATCATAACCTAGATGTGTGGCCTCCCATGTACGAAGGTTTCCTTGAGCACTTCCCAAAGATTCTAATTTCTAAAATAGTTTTTGACTATACCTTTATGTAAGGTGTTATTGTGAGGTGATGTCCACGGTTGGAACATGAGTCACATTTGGTATATATTTGTATCCAAACTCACAGCATATGTGTTGTTGTATTTTGCACGACAATTATTGTAATAAAGTTGTAGTTATTTTCTGTACCATGTATTTGACGACTCAGAATGGGTTGGGTGGAAATGAACTTATTTTGGGGTTGTCACAAATTATATTAAATAATTTAGTTTAAAAATGATTTTTATATTATAATAATCATTTTAAATAAAAATAAAGTATTTAAAGATATTTTAAGTTATAAAACATAACTTATAATATTTAAAGAATAATTTCATTAATAATTAAATATTAATGATTATTAAGTTATTATTAATGATATTAAATTTATTTAATAATTATATTAAATAAATAGTTTATAAATAGTTTTATTAATTTAAAAAAATTATTTAAAAGGGATATAAATGAATTAAAAATATTTTAAGTTATACTTAATGACTTTTAATATTTTGATAAATGAAACATTAATACCGTAATATTAATGGTAATTATTTAGAAATGATTTTAAATATTTTAAAAAAATCATTTAAGGGTAATATTAATACTTTAAAAATATTTTGAGTTATTATAAATAACTTTAATATTTTGAAAATGATTTCATTAATAGTTTAATATTAATTAGATATTAATGATAATAGAATTGATTAGTATTTAAATCATTTAAATATGATTCTAATGTTTGAAAATTTATGATAAATCATAATAAATGTTTTAAAATTATTATAAGTCATTTAAAAATAATATGACTGATACGTACGGATATTGAGTTACAGAAAAGAGTCTCAGACTCGATAATTACCCGATAAAGTTGTCGGTACACCGACATGTTTCAGAAATTGATCTGGACTTAGATAATGTGATTAGATAAGTGATTATTTGTGATTCAATGGTGTGTTAAACATATGTGCCAATGTGATTAGGGTATGTGCTAACTGGAATAAGCAGTGTTATGTGTTATAGTATATTGTTCTAATCGAACGAATGTTCTGATTAATGATAGGTCGTGAGATAAGCGATAAATCTAAATTACAAACTGTACGCAGCGCTTCAGGCAATTATCTAACCATTGCATTTTCTTTATGCAATGGACATGAGTAAGAATGTTTCTAAACTATATTATTACTGTACAGATTATTAACCTTATATTATATACGCTCATTGCTTATCAACATGTTAGTATATGGTAATTCAGATATATATATATATATATATATATATATATATATATATATATATATATATATATATATATATATGTTAAATTATAGATTATTGTTGAAACAAGATAAAACCTTTGATTCAGAACCCAGACACGTATGAACATCCCTACACAGGAAAACTTTTTATGCACCCAAGGTGGACAGAGTGAACGATATCCTCATTCTTGCATGTAGTATTGATCAATGCAAGGTACAACGGGCTGATCACCCCCGTGCCCGTAAGTTATGACGGCTTACGGATGAAGTTCTGTTTAACCTTTTCAAAAATAAAAACAATGTTCATAGTATGTCACATTAACCCTATATATAGTCGTTACGTAGTTTCAAAAATTTGAAAGAGGGTTGTTATGTTATTATTATTGGTACAAATTACTTCATAACTATTGAATCGTTGTAGAAGGTTAGTATAAAGAAAACATTTAAATTCTTTCAGCTTATATATATAATTATTATTACTTGTTGGGCACTCAAATGTTCATCCTTGCTTAATTTAAATGTTTTCAGCTAAGTGTGAAGAACCAGAGAGCTCATGCAGAAACAAAGGAAAAGGAAAGCTAACCAAATAAGATTTGTGATAGTTTATGTATTAGTTTGATATTATTAAGACAAGTATGATATCAATTATCTATCATGGGTTGTAATGAATGTATTAAAGGTTGCGTACTTGGGAGCTAGACTCTGATAATCATGTAAATTAAGTTGACTTTTATATTATTGTTATTATTATTAGTATTATTCCGCTCATAGAAATGGTATCGTGAAGCACCGGGTTCGGGTTTCAAGTACTTAGATTTGGGGCGTTACATCATGGTATCAGAGATATAGGGTTAGAAACCTTAGGTAGGATAGACCTCAGGCTATAACCTTATAACATGGGAAAACGTTGAAAATATAAATAACTCATATAGAGTTTAAAAAGGAGATGAATTGAATAAATTTATCGTCAAACCAAATACAAGATAACTTATATAAAACTCTTATTTGCTGTGTGTAAATATCAGATAGAAAGGATTAGGATACCCTCAGATCGTCAAGAAGAAGTCAATCTCCATACCTGAGCCAATATCAAAGCCAATAGCTGAAATAGAGGCTCACATTGAAAGCTACCTCAATGAGGTGGTTGATTTGAAAAGTGTAGTACCAGACCCAGAGGCGATAATATGTCTGATAGGTAAAGTATTGTTAAAGAATATGTGGTCAATGCTGAGTTCTTAAACTCGTATGTTTGTAGTGAGTTCTTAAATTCATAATGTATGGTAAGTTGGATGAACTAGGTGTAGTTAGGTGTGAATGGATTATTGAGGATAATGGGAATAGACAGATTTCTAAGTAATTGATCCTTAGTGGAGGCGTAAGAAATAAGTAGTACTGGTATTACTTGAATATGTAGGACTCTATGATGTATATATGATAAGTATGTTTGTATAAGGTAATTTTTTTTTTCAAATTTTGTATAAGTTGTGGCAGCGATTCTCGACTTTTGAGTCACAAAGGGATAGCGGATGTTTAAAGCAATATGTGCTATGGTATGTCAAGTGTTATGAATTTGAATTTATATGGGATTAATGAAATAAGTTTTGTACAAAGATAATAATTATTTATCTGATCATTGGTTAATGCAGAAAACTAAATTTTCAAAATCTAATATTTTGAGTACACGAATATACGAATAGAAAGTTTTGTGTTATATAATTATACGTATATGATAAGGCTTAGAATAAAGAATAAATTGTGATAATGCCGCCAAGGAAGCGAAAACGAAATACACGGACAGAAGAACCTGTCAACAAAGCTAGAAGACAACCAAGACCGATACAAAATTTTGCGAATATGGACGATCAAGTTATGCAGAACAAAATACCAGTCGCCAGAAGATCAGCCAGATAATTGATCGACGAAAGTCAAAGACTTCAAGGCCATTGTACTGTCAGGATTGGAAGATCAACTGACCTTGGTAACGTAATTGTGATAGCTAGGATAACGAAGGGGCAAAAGATAGCTTTTGCCACCTGTACGATAAAAGGAATGGAGATAAATGGAAAGTTTGTGTGTTATAAGTGTGGACAAAAGGGACGTGTCTCTCTCAACTGTCCCAATCCAAGAATGTACAGTAGGTGTTTTAAGTATGAATCAATGGAGTATAAGGTAGAAGACTGTCCAAGAAGGAGATGGGAGGAAAAGAATACAAATACGGGAAAAAGGCAGCATGACATTGGCGATAGCAGGACCGACTTCAACAAATGAACCAACAAAACCAACCGAAGGAGTTTTCAACATGACCGTTCAAGAAACAGTACCAGCCGGGGATGCAACTCCATGTATTATTCGTATAACTTTTATTTTCTTATATACACGATTTTCATATATATAGTAAATTATTTTATAAAGAAATTTTGAGGGAGGAATTTGAGTTCTTTAAAAATTAAATTTCCATTTAATCAAAAAGACAAGCTTTATGTGAATAGTTAAAGATCAGTTCGATCAAAGTTGATCGAGATCTACTTACAATGATTATGTATGCTATGTGCCGTGTATGTATAGGTTTTAAAACAGTGATTCCGGGGACGGAATTTTTATAAGGGAGGGTGAATGTAACAACCCGATATTTTCAACATAAATAAATAAGAAATTTTGTGTATAAATTTTTTTTTATTAAGGATGAGGATTTGTACAAGATAATGTGTATATGTAATTATGTAATTATGTAATAAATAAAAATATATTTATTACATAAATGTTTGCAAATAATTTTATTTTAGAATTATTGATTATTATAAAACATATTCTTATAATAATTAATTTTATAGTAGAAATATTTTTATTAATTATTTTTCATGAAAATATAATTATATATTATTTAAATAATATATGAAATGTTTTTTAGAATTATTATAATAATTATTTATTTTATTATATGAATTTATGCAAGATTAATTAAGTTAATTATTTTAACTTAATTAATAATGTTATATATGAAGAATAAATCAGATATAGAATCCAAACCCTAATTTTAGAATTTTTATTAAGGAACGAGAATAATAATATTATATTATTATTTGTCAGTATTATAATTAGGTATGCTATGTGTGTAAGGTTAATGTGAGGATCAGTTTTGATGGAACAATTTTAATGTTGCGGATAAACCCTAGTTTGAAGTTAAATGAGACTTTAAAATCTGTTTAGTAATTATATTATGTGATTAATGATATTTATTATAATATTATTTTATTTCAGTGCCGTAACATGTACTATATGTGTGTGGACTGGTAATGCCGGTCGTATTATGTGTATAATGTCAAAACCCTAGTTTTAAGCTATTAAACCCTAATTCAAAACTGAATGCCAGTTTAAGACTGTTACGTAATCGTGTTAATGAGATTTATGATCGGTGTTATAGATATTAACCCTAATTAGGGAGAATCTTAATTATTCAAAACCCTAATTAATATTTAGAAATATTAATTTCTAGAACCCTAATATTTATTTTATAAACCCTAATTTATTTAAATTGTAAACCTTAATTGTTGATTTGGAAAGCTTAATGGTAATTAGTGTATCTTAAACCTAATTAGTAAGGTGTTAAGTAATTAAAAACCTAATTAATTAAGAAACCTTAATTTTGTATTTTAGAAACTAAAATTTTATTATTTTATTATTTATTTTCAAACTCTAAATTGGGAATTCTAGAATTATTTATTTATTTTTTTTAAACTCTAAATCCTAGTCCAAACCCTAAACCCTAAGGGTTTGGCATGATTACCATAATGTCATTATTTTTTAAAGTCAAAAGACATTTTTGCCCCTCTTGTATTATTTAAGGTAACTTATAAATCTAGCAAGATATGGAGTAGGTAACCAACTTAGATCACCCCATGTGACAAATCTCAGCAGCCCAGCTAACTCACCAGCCAAATACATTGCATTCAAGTTGTATAAATAGATTTGAAAAGAGAGAAATGTCATTTGTTACTTACATTTTTCACACACACTCAACTTGTCCCTCTCTCTCTAAGACCTCCGAATATATAAGCTAGATCAGACACATAATCAAGCCCCACGAAATCCAACAACAAATCAGAAGCCCAAATTCCAGAAATCAAAGCTTAAAGGTATAAACCCTAATAAAAAATTGCGGACTTTGATCCTCTGTTAAAAGTTATGTTTGAGTGTTAATATATGTTGTATATAGTGTTATTAAGTGATCTGAGTTGCTAGATGTTAGATCCATAACATCTAGAGGTTCGGATTTGAAGATTTCAAAAATCTGGAAAAAAATTTGTTTTTTATTCTGACATCAAATGTCAGTCGCCTTAGATCTCTACCTGTTTACTGTTTATGTTGTTCAAGTGTTTGATCATGAAGTATGTTATGAGTTCTTTTCTCTGGAACTCGAATCAAACCCATAGCATGTTCAGATTAAAAGTTATGGTTGGTCAAACATAGTTGACCAAGCATGACTTTTAATTTCTAGAAAACCCAGATCGTGCCCAGGAGGCTCTGACAGGAGGTTTAGGGGCACTGATCTTGCATGTTGTTGATGATTTATGTTTGCTTCTGTATTCATTTTATAGTATAGTATCTTTACTATATATTACAGTGTTTATATAGTTTATATGTCAAACAGATTAGATTTTCTAGATGGTCAAACCAAACAGAATGTTCACGACTTGCGTTTTCTGGGTAACCCAGAAAACTCACGAGCATGACTTCTGACAAGGTTTGACCGATCAAGATCTGCTTATTTTATTGCTGTTATGGTGAAATTTGGTATTGGTTCTATAGTTTGTTATGTCGTCTACAACATGAAAGCCTAAGATCACGAAACCAGTTCATGTGTTACAAGTTATAAAGATCGGAAGAAGGCAGAATGAACTGTTCTTCATTTCTGGAAAACCCAAAAATGAAGAACAGCTCTGGCAAGGTTTTAGTAAGGCCAGATCTCGTTCGGTTTATGTAGTATGGTCATGATAGTTGTTGTAGCCTGAAGTGATACACTAGTACTACACGCTCTAATGCTTAGTTGGTCCAGAATCACACTACACACTGAATTATTGGAGGTCAAACGTGCTTACTCGGTAACTGCCTATGAGTTTCTGGGTTTGGCCAAGAACATGAAGAACACCTATAGCGACAGTTTTGTCACTATAGGTGGCCTTTAGCGACAGATAGCTTATTATTTTCCGGAAATTAATTATTAAATAGAAAAAAAATAATTTTTAATTATTAAAAATACAAAATAAATTATTAATTTTTTTTTAAATTCTAAAAATTAGTTTTTAATTATTTTAAATATATTTCATAAATATTTAATATTTTTGGAATATTAAAAGCATTTAATTTATTTAATTATAATATTAAATAAATTATTTAAAAATGATTTTAATATTAAAAAAAATCATTAAAAATTATATTATGATATAAGAAAATATTTTAAGTTATTTTTAATGACTTTTAATATTTTGTGATAAATTTTATTAATAAATTGATATTAATGGTAATCAATTTATTTACTAAATGAATTAAATAAATTAATTAAAAATGATTTTATTATATTAAAAATCATTTTAAATAATAATAAGGTATTTAAAAATATTTTAAGTTATAAAATATAACTTTTAATATTTAAAGATAAATTTCATTAATTAACTATTATTAATGATATTAAAGTTATTTAATAATTATATTAAATAATTTAGTTTAAAAATGATTTTTATATTATAATAATCATTTTAAATGAAAATAAAGTATTTAAAGATATTTTAAGTTATAAAACATAACTTTTAATATTTAAAGAATAATTTCATTAATAATTAAATATTAATGATTATTAAGTTATTATTAATGATATTAAATTTATTTAATAATTATATTAAATAAATAGTTTATAAATAGTTTTATTAATTTAAAAAAATCATTTAAAATGGATATAAATGAATTAAAAATATTTTAAGTTATACTTAATGTCTTTTAATATTTTGATAAATGAAACATTAATACCGTAATATTAATGGTAATTATTTATAAATGATTTTAAATGTTTTAAAAATACTATTTAAGGGTAATATTAATACTTTAAAAATATTTTGAGTTATTATAAATAACTTTAATACTTTGGAAATGATTTCATTAATAGTTTAATATTAATTAGATATTAATGATAATAGAATTGATTAGTATTTAAATCATTTAAATATGATTCCAATGTTTGAAAATTTACGATAAATCATAATAAATGTTTTAAAATTATTATAAGTCATTTAAAAATAATATGACTGATACGTACGGATATTGAGTTACAGAAAAGAGTCTCCGACTCGATAATTACCCGATAAAATTGTCAATACACCGACATGTTTCAGAAATTGACCTGAACTTAGATAATGTGATTAGATAAGTGATTATTTGTGATTCAATGGTTGTTAAACCTATGTGCCAATGTGACTAGGGTATGTGCTAAGTGCAATAAGCAGTGTTATGTGTTATAGTATATTATTCTAATCGAACGAATGATCTGATTAATGATAGGTCGTGAGATAAGCGATAAATCTAAATTACAAACTGTAAGCAGCGCTTCAGGCAAGTATCTAACCTTGGCATTTTCTTTATGCAATGGACATGAGTAAGAATGTTTCTAAACTATATTATTACTTTACAAATTATTAACCTTATATTATATACGCTCATTGCTTATCAACATGTTAGTATATGATAATTCAGATATATATATATATATATATATATATATATATATATATATTCTGTTCGTTAATTTCTGTAAATAGTTAAACAAGTGTTCCCACTTGGATAATCATTATATTTAATCACATGTTGATATACCTTTGTCAATTACCCGTATATATATATATATATATATATATATATATATATATATATATATATATGTTGAATTATAGATTATTTTTGAAACAAGATAAAACCTTTGATTCAGAACCCAGACACGTATGAACATCCCTACACGGGAAATCTTTTTATGCACCCAAGGTGGACAGAGTGAACGATATCTTCGTTCTTGCATGTAGTATTGATCAATGCATGGTACAACGGGCTGATCACTCCTGTGCCCGTAAGTTATGACGGTTTATAGATGAAGTTCTGTTTAACCTTTTCGAAAATGAAAATAATGTTCATAGTATGTCACATTAACCCTATATATAGTCATTACGTAGTTTCAAAAATTTGAAAGAGGGTTGTTACGTTATTATTATCGGTACAAATTACTTCACAACTATTGAATCGTTGTAGAATGTTAGTATAAAGAAAATATTTAAATTCTTTTAGCTTATATATATAATTATTTTTACTTGCTGGACACTCAAATGTTCATCCTTGCTTAATTTAAATGTTTTCAGCTAAGTGTGAAGAACCAGAGTGCTCATGCAGAAACAAAGGAAAAGGAAAGCTAACCAAATAAGATTTGTGATAGTTTATGTATTAGTTTGATATTATTAAGACAAGTCTGATATCAATTATCTATCATGTGTTGTAATGAATGTATTAAAGGTTGCGTACTTGGGAGCTAGACTCTGATAATCATGTAAATTAAGTTGACATTTATATTATTGTTATTATTATTAGTATTATTCCGCTCATAGAAATGGTATCGTGAAGCACCGAGTTCGGGTTTCAAGTACTTGGATTTGGGGCGTCACACATAAAATTTAGCCAACTAATCTAGATTAAATCTAATTTTGATCGACAAGAAGTGCACTGATTATGTCAATCGATCCACGATAACCCATATCGTGTCATAGCCTTTTTGAGTCGTTGCCTACCACAAAATCCATAGTGATATGCTCCCACTTCCATTCTAGTATTTCCAATGTTTGTAACAAATCACTTGGTCTCTGGTGTTCTGCTTTGACTCTCTGATAGGTTAGGCACCTAGCAACACACTCTGTGACCTCTCTCTTCATATTTGGCCACCAAATGTGTTGTCGAAGATCCTGGTACATTTTTATACTTCCAGGGTGAATTGGATATCTCAAACTATGAGCCTCGTTCAAAATTTCCTCTCTGACTTCCGGTACTGGCGGTACCCAGATTCTCCCTTTGAACCTTAACAACCCTTTGGTATCAACCTTGAATTTTACTTCTTCACCATCAAACACCCTTTCCTTATTTTCCCACACTTCTTATATTGAAGTTGTTGTGACACCCCCAAATTCAGATACCTCTATCTCGAATCTGGTGCTTCATGATCTAACATGCCAATTACTTAAGCAACGAAAATAATATAATAATTTACATTGATATAATATAATTATTCTCGTCCCAAGTCTCCCAACCGTAACTAACACAACATATAACTCAAAACATAACATACTTAGTACATAAACCATAATTAAGTCTTAGTAAATAACCGTAAAAGGGTTCTATTACAACATAAAGATTTTATTCTAATCATAGGGGACTAAGACTACTCTATAGCCTTGCCCTTTTCCTTATCTTGGCTTGAAGGTTCATCATGTTCCGTCTTAACTGAAATGTTTAAGGGAAGCAAAAATGAGCAACAAATTTTCTCAGCAAGTATATAATAATAAGGGTGAACAGGCATAACTATAAAGATAAATAATAGCTCAGGAATTTAAAGAAATAATGTTGTAAGAAAAGAAGCATTAATAGTTCCAAATCTATCCTTTGAATTGTAAACAGAAAGTCATTATAGACTGAAATATTATCAAAAGAATTCAAAGGTTCCGACATTTCCAATAAATAAGATTTAATACTGAGCAGTCCCTATGGACAAAGAACTCTTGCTAGAATTAACAGTATTTCACTGATAATCCAATAAAAATAAGTAAAATAGGTGATCAGCCCATAGAACCATACGTTATGCATAACATTTAAACATGTTGTTTGTGCACACGTCGGTTCTCCGACAATATAAAATTTCCCCTTCGAAGAGGGTTGTTCATCTCAAAAATTTATATGAGTCCGCACAAAGTCAATTAGTTTGGACAGCTTTTCAAATTCATAGATAATGTTTTAGCCGAATCAAATGGCTTAGTCACCTTTTCTTAATACACTTAAGAACGATTCGCAAGTTCAAGGCATATAACACGATTTCAAGAATATAATTGTAATTTCAATTCAAGAGCATGAATAATAACTTTCAATAATTTTGATAACACAAGAGTTATTCAATAAAACGATTATACAATCAATAGATGTATTTGCCCAAATATGTAGTTGATATAACAACGATTTAAACATACACAATATCCAAAGTTGTGTAAGTTAGGAAACTTGCCTCTCACGTAGATTACAAGTCTAAAGCTTAACGTCACTACAAAGTCATATATATATATATATATATATATATATATATATATATATATATATATATATATATATATATATACACACACACACACACACACACACATACACACACACATACACACACATTAGTTATACAATTTTGGTACATAATCCCACTATTTCACACACGTATTATACACATGTTCTATCATATATGCTAAACATATATTTTCGGTCCTATCTTTAATATACAATCAAACCACCTCTTGGTATACTATCGAACCATGTAGTTGTATAATCGAAAATGTCTTAGCTTTTGGAAAGATTCATTTAGAAATATTTTAGAAAGTTTTGCAATCTTGATGTCATACCTCCATTGTATGTTCTAACACTTAAAATGTCAACTTAATCATGTATTGTAGCTTAAATCAGTATCATATACATCTTAAAAGGTTAAGTTTACAAATAAAATAGTCAGAATGTTCTGTAGTGCGGCGCGGCTGCGCTGCATTTTGACATGGGAGTGGCGCGGCAACGCATCTACCTGATCAGACCAGAACTGAGTTTTTAATTACTCAGGTAAATTCTTATCATACCAGAATACAAAAACATATCATAGACACATATTTAGGGGGTCTTGGACTAGGTTCGATGCCTCTCATGATCATTTTCGTTTACTTTCACAAGTCATGGTTTTATTTGGAAATTTCTCTTTAATCAAAGCTAAATAAATTCATTTATCAAAGAAATATTATGTTAACCATTAAACCACAAAAGGATGTTACATATATTGTTAATACGCATGCTCAAAGTCATTCAACTCATTTATACATAGTTGACATAACCATGTACTTGAAAATTTACTTTTAAACCATGTTGAAAAAGTTCATATCATGTCTAACTAGATGAGTGAACATATTAGGCATTCTTAGAGGTGTAAAGTTTCCTATTATACTTGCTCAAAAGATCAGAATGCAAGTAGGGTAGTTTTCAACAAAGTTAGTTTTCAATCTTCTAAGTTTTTCTTGAAAATCTCATGTTAAACAACCTAAACATGCAAAGCAAACGTGAATTCAAATTTCATACTCATTTATATACATAACTAAGTCACATACACTTTCTAAAAAGGTCAGAACTTAAAAGACACAAGGTTCATCAAGTTTGTTTTCGACTTCTAACTTTTCTTAAAAAAAATGCTACTAAACCAAGCTTTAAGCAAACCAAAACAAATCATGTCATGCAAAGGAAACTTGGATCATATGTAATACCTATTTATATTCATATTAATGTTAACCAAATATGCTCAGAATATCAGAAGGCAAACAAAAATAGGATTTCAAGACTGGTAGACAGCGCGGCCGGGCTGGGTTTGTATTGGAAAGTGGCGCGCGACCACTCCACTTCGACACATACCCAGACATGACTCTGCTTCTGCAGAACTCAAAACCCAAACATAAACCCATTCAATTTAGCATGATCTGAACAACCACATTAACTCCATACAAATCAGATAGCACCATGATATCAATTTCCAACTCAATTAAGTAGTTCAGGAAATTTCTAAGAATTTGTAAAAACTTTAAATTAAGAACATGGTTTAGGATATTACCTCTGTTGAAGTAAATTCTAGGTTTCTAACTAAGATTTCTCTTCCAATTTTAACAGCACTCACTCTCCAATTTGGATAATAAAAAATTCTAGCAACTTGAAGAATGAAGGGAATGGTTTCCATTTATAGAGAATATATTACCCAAATCATGGCTTTGCCTAATGTTTAATCTAATAGGAAGAAGAAGAAGATGATGGACAATGGAGATTTGGTGGAAAGTTGTACTGAAATACTATTCAAGCCACTCCCCATCCATCATTGCAATTCACTAAGTTTGTGCAAAGAAGAGATAGGCTAGGCCAATGGCCTATTACGGCTAATTAATGAAATAGGATACTGATTTTGGGACAAGCCATATTAATCTCTTCTGTATCAGTAAAATGGACCTCATTTACTAAGGTTAATTCCTTTGTGGGCTCACAAGTGCAATTTAAATGATTTAATGTTATTACCTAAGTTTAGTTAGGGCACATATTCAAATACATATAATCCATGTACATTGGATTAGTCTAAATAATATTTGAATTGAGCTCGAATATAATTTAGTTCGGTACTAACAACCCATCATTTTTCATAAAAACTTATTATTTCAATTACACCCAAATAACGTAATAATAAATAATATCAAGTATTTATTTCCTTAAAATATAGTTCCTTCCATAAATCAAAATACACATTTTATTTATTCTCCATGAACCATTATGCCACACAAGGCTCATATATTCAAGTTTAGTAGAATTACATAAATTAATATTATTATAATATAGTTTCATGGAATAATATTCACATTATAATATTATCCTTAACATCACATTCTATATATTATACATGAAGCAACTTTATTGTATTAAATATTTATATGGCCACACAATACATGTTATTGCATATAACAAATAATTAATAATAATGGTAATTAGTCCATCACATTATTTAATTATTTCCTCATTAATTTAATTAAACAATTACTTAGTCCATCATTATTCCACACTAAGCA
This sequence comes from Panax notoginseng, assembly GCA_016801055.1. Lineage (NCBI taxonomy): Eukaryota > Viridiplantae > Streptophyta > Magnoliopsida > Apiales > Araliaceae > Panax > Panax notoginseng. Next base: position 196,054,814 of record CM029014.1, read on the forward strand.
TATCACATAAGCTGAAATTAACTCATTATCATTTTCACCACATTACTTAATTATCTCGTACTTAATTCAATTCATTTCGAATTATCACATTTCATGCCACAAAATATATATTTATATTCAAATAAATATTTAAACTTTTTTATTTTCACTAATAATATTATTTATAAAATTCACGGGTATTACAGTTGTGCTTCCTTCACTTTGTCCAATAAAGTTGGATGGGTCTCCACCTAAAATAATTTCTCGTCCGATTCCCTTGGATAATTTACCTCCAACTCCAACTTGGCCATTTCTGCTATAAGCTCCTCTTGAGCAGTCAACAATGATAATTTCTCCCGACCCTTCCTACTTAAGGCGTCGGCAACCACATTAGCATTTCATGGATGATATAGGATTTCATAGTCGTAATCCTTAATTAGCTCTAACCATCGCCTCTGACACATATTCAAATATTTCTTTGTGAAAATATATTTCAGACTCTTATGGTCCGTATATATCTCACACTTCTCCCCATAGAGATTTTGCCTCCAAATATTCAAAGCAAATACTACCGCATCTAATTCTAGACCGTCATAATCTTTCTCATAAGCTTTTAACTGTCGCGATGCATTAGCAATTACTTTGTCGTTTTACATAAGCACACAGCCTAGTCCCTTGTGCGATTCGTCGCTATACACCATAAAATTTCCTTTACTTTCTGGCAGAGACAATATAGGTGTCATACTTAACCTCTTCTTCAATTCTTGGAAACTTTCTTTGCATTTCTCCGTCCAAATGAACTTTACTAATTTCCTCGTCAAGTTAGTCAACGGGGTGGCTATCTTAGAGAAATCCTAGATAAAGCGTCTATAGTAACCTGTCAATCATAAGAAACTCCTTACTTTCAACGGTGTCTTCAGATGATCCCAATTTATCACAGTTTCTACCTTCGATGGATCTACCGAAATTCCGTTCTTGTCAATTAAATGTCCAAGAAATTGCACACGCTCTAGCCAGAATTCGTATTTGGAAAACTTTGCGTACAACTTCTCCCTCCTTAACGTCTCTAACGTCACTCTCAAATGTTCCACATATTCTTCTTGAGTTTTAGAATAAACCAAAATGTCATCGATGAACACCACCAAAAATTTATCCAAGAATGACTTAAGCATCCTATTCATCAAGTCAATAAATGTTACAGGTGCATTCGTTAAACCAAATGACATTACCAGAAACTCTGAATGACCATATCTAGTTTTGAACGCCGTCTTCGGTATATCTTCCTTCCTCACTTTCAACTGATGGTATCCACTCCTCAAATCTATTTTCGAGAACTATCTATCTCCTTTTAATTGATCAAATAAATCGTCAATACTTGGCAATTGATACTTATTCTTAATAGTGACCTTATTCAACTCTCAATGAAAAGTCACATTGATCCATCCTTCTTATTGACAAATAATATCGACGCTCCCCGCGGTGATACGCTTGGCTGAATGTACTTCTTGTCCAATAATTATTGAAAATGCACCATTAATTCTTTCATCTCCACTAGAGCCATTCGATATGGGGCTTTTGATATAAGGATAGTTCCTGGTGCTAAGTCGATTACAAATTTAATTTCCCTATCTAGCAGAAGTCCTGGCAAATCATCCGGAAATACATCAACAAAGTTTCTAACGACCGGAATCTCCTCCAGCTTTACACCCACCTTTCAAGTATCGACTATGTAGGCTAAATATCATACACATCCTTGTCTTAACAACCTCTTGGCCTACATTATCGTCAGATAACTCACTTGTCTAGGCGATATGATGTCATAAAATACTACATTTGACTTATTCGGAGTCACAAGGTTTACACACTTCTTTTGGTAATCAATTACTGGGCCATGGTTAAACAACCAATCCATTCCCAAAATAACGTCAAACTCCCTAAGTTAATCAGAATTAAGTCTATCGTCATCAAATGACCCTTAATATCTACACAACAGTTCTTATGTACAAACATAACAGGAATATCTTCCCTATTTGTAATTTTTATGTTCAGAGGGTAGTTTAACTCTTCTTGAAACAATTCTAATTTCCTAGCAAAATTCATCGAATATGAATGAACAATTAGCACTTGAATCAAATAATGCATACACATTTAAATCATTGATCGGAATGATACATTTCACCACATCCTTAGATTACACAGCATCCTGCACTGTCATGTTGAAAGTTCGAGCAGTTGGTCGATTTAATGGCACTGGTCCAGTGATAGTTAAATTGTCATAATTGTTGTTCCCCCTACCTCTGGTTGCTCCTCCTCCTACTTTCTTAGGACAATCACGAGCCAAATGCTCTTTTGATCCACAGGTGAAACACATACCTTTATTAGGACTAGGGTAGTTTATTGCGATATGGCCCTCTTGACCATAGTTGTAACATACCCTTTTCCCTTTCATGCACACTCCCACGTGATTCTTTTCACAGTTTCTACAAGCCTCTACTCTTTTCTTCTGATTCCCTTGTTGATTCCCAATAGTAATAATGTCATTCCACTTCCTTTTTTGGCTATTACCACCATGACTACTTGTTGCCGTATTACCAGTCTCACTCATCTTCTTCTTTTTTTGCACTTGATTATACTTCGTCAGGGCATCACTTGCCCCTTCAACAATAATTACCTTTTCTAATACTGCTGCAAATGAATTAAGTTGGAACATCGAGACTCGACTATATAGCCAGGGCTTCAGTCCCTGCTCGAACCTCATCTCCTTCCTTTTGTCAGTGTTAACTTGATATGGTGCAAACCTCGACAACTCATTAAATTTTATGGCGTACTCCGGTACCGTTATCGTTCCCTACTTTAATTCCAGAAATTTAACTTCCATTTGATTTTGTGAACTTGATGGAAAATAAGTCTCGAAGAACATCTTCTTAAATTTATCCCAAGGAATTATCCCCTGACCACCTCGACACTTATTCGCCTACGACCAATAACTAGCTTCTGCCTTCAGCATGAAAGTCGCAAAGGCAGTCTTTTGATCTTCACTAACCCTAGCGACATCAAACACCTTGTCCATCTCCATAATCCAATTTGGAGCTTCAACCGGATTCATAGACCCTAGAAACTCTGGAGGTCCTATGACTTTTAAGTCTTTAAAATTCGTAGTTTGAGCCTGAGGTTGATTTGCAAACGCTCTTATTAGTAGATTTACCAACTGCTACACCGGGTTAGCATCAGCTTCGTTATTGTTTGTAGACCCTTCGGGGGTTTGTTGACGTTTTTGTCTTCTTCTTGGTGGCATCTTTTTGTTTAAATTATTCGTCATTAGGTCATTACTCAATTACTTAAATATTTAAGACTTAACTTAAACACTTTCCGATAACACATAACATATTAGATAAACTTCAGTATTTTATTAATTTTCTATTTCAAAACATAACCAAGATAGTATTACTACTATTTACATCATCTATCCTGAAATAATAAAATTTCAAGATTACATCATCATATCCCATTATTTATCTCAAAAATTAGGATTTACATCTTATTAACTCTTATAGCTATCTACATATCATACTACTCTTCTTATCATGACCTATAGAGACATTCCACGTCGCAAAACTTCATTGCGCTCCTGCTCCATGATACGGATCATCGTTCTACGATCCATCATGTACCACGAGAAATTCTCAAACTGAACTCGATAATAGAACACTCGATCTTGAGCTCTATCAACCATTGAGTGGAAATCGTACTCCATCTCATCTATCTCGGCCTTCTTTGATCAAACTTTGCCTTCAACGATATCTGTACGTTTCGAAGCCTTCATCCAAGTGTCTTCAACTCTCGCCCCCTTATCCAGTTCCTCTCTCAAGTCGTCTTGCACGTTCTCAATCTCAGCCACTAGTAATCCTTTTTGGTACTCTGACTATGCAAGCTTCTGCCCAAGCTTCGTAGTCCATGCAGTAAGATCCTGACTCGTGTCATCCTTTTGATCTAAAGCAATCTGATGTCCTGCTGCCAGCTCCTCCAACTCCTCGACCCTATCTTGTAACTCTATGTTACGGTCATAAATTTCATCATACATCTTAGTGCCGATAGTGTTGAGGGGTAACTCTTTGGGATCCTCCTTTTCCTCTTTATTTGTCTTTATATCCTCCTCTAGACAAAACTCAGGCATCTGCCCCGGTCCTATCTCAGTAAACAATGGGGATGGCTCCCTTGGTACCAGCTGCTCCCAGGCCGTATGAATGTCTCGGGGCTCCTCCTCCTTAGGCACACTGGGTCCTCCTACATTAGTCATCCTGACAACAAAATTAAAATTACTACTCGCGAGCACATAGGTTTATTAATAAGTAAGCACATAAAGCCTTTTATTATTTTATCTGTAATGAATTTCCTTAATTCATTTCTTAGAACTCGATAAGAGTTTTATCACCACTATGTTTTTGATCTCCTATAAGGCTATTTCCTAAGGTTTCCCCACCTAAGGTTCATAACCTAAGGCTTTGATACCAACTTGTGACACCCTCAAATTCGAGTACTTTAATCCCACAAATTTGATGCTCATTATCCAACACATTCACATCTAACTACCCATAATAAAGGATAATAATAAACTTCATAAACCATCATCCCATTAAAGGGTTACATCTTAAATAAAATCTCAGGTCATCTAACCTTTATTACATCATTTGCGGAATAAAAATATAACAATTGTAAGACCCCAACTTTTATGAATAAAGATGCATTTTCTATAAATATTATTTTTTAATATTATGGAGTGAATTTGATATAATGTTATAGTTGTGGGTAATATTTATAAATTTTACAAAGTACGCAAGTTGTTATATAACATTCGATTGGTCGAGAAATATTCATTTTAACAGAAAATATTCGTACGACGGCACAATCATTGGTGGATCCCACAACAAAATTAATGTCGGATTGAGAAAACGACAAAAATATCTTTTTATAAAATAACGGCGAAAGTTTTACCGTTAACTGTTGGAATACCATGTGGTTAAAATACAGTAATACGCGTTGTTGCACAATATTTTTGAATTATTGATTCTTACGTAAGAATGCACTACTTAATAATTGTTACAGTAATTACTGTTTAATATTTTACTTTATTGGTTCAATAATTGCTGCGTTGATATTTCATATTATTGTTGTTTCAATAATTATCACTGCACAGTATTTTCTATTATCCGATCAATAATTCATATTATTTGAATAATATTATTAGATAGCATTATTGGCAATGTCTAGAAAGTTCTGTCAATGAGAGGATTGGTCACCGAATTGCGCGCCGATAAGGAAAAATCCTTATTGGAAAGCCCCCTCTTTCTTGGGAACGACCTGGTTGTCATTATTGTGATTCTGTAATATTATTTGTGAATAATTATTTATTGATTTATATGATAAGAAAATATTTATTCAATGTGGAGTTAAACTGAGGAATTTTTAGTATGCGACATTTGTTAAAAGTTGGTATTTTATCTTTTCCAATAAAATAATTTATTCAAATATATTATTATAATATTAAATTATAGTAGTATGATGTGATTATATAATAGTAAGTTTTTTATAATTTGAATGGTAACATTATTATAGTAAATTCATGGTATAAAAGTAAAAGGAGGTGGAAGAGAACAAATTGAATTTGAATTCCTATGATGTAAGCGATGATGCCATCGGACGATGAGGTAAGCAGTGATGTAATATGATCGATGATGTCAATGATGATGTCATAAATTATGGCAAAAAGACTATTTTACCCTTACTCTGCCTAGCCTATAAATAGAAGCTCATTTCTTCATTATTTTTTACCAATTCATTCAAGCTATAGAGAGAGAAAGTATAGAGAGAATAAGAGAGAAAAAAGAAGAGTATTCTGTTACTACACTATTGCAGTATCCAATCTCCTACTAAGGTAAGGGGTATTATTTCTTTCGTATTCGTAAGGGATAGTATTTTTATTCAATATTCGCTTGAAATAATATTTTCTTCCATACTCTGTAGTATGTAAGTAATATTATTTCGTTTCAGATTCTGAATTCTATACTCGTTTTAATAAAGTTTTGGCTTCTAAACTCCATAAAATTAGTAGAATATCCTTGATATTTACGTTTCATCCAATATCTTTTCATGGAAATATTATTCTGAGCATTCTTGATAAGTTTTAACTTTTTATGACAGAGTACTATTCCCAAAGTACTATTTATGATATACTATTCAATCGAGTACTATTCACGATAAAAAAAATTCGTTTTTGGTCCAAATTATTTTTGGTACAATATTATTCTTAAATTTTACTCCACAAAGCAGTATCATGTTGACAATTTGGATGTTATTGATTTCTGGATAAATTAAATTATAAATCTTTAACAATTTATTCTTGAACTTATTTTATTGAATTCTTATATCATTGTCATCATCCTCATGTTTATATTCTGTTGAAAGTCATCTGTGGCCTGTAGTGCATAGATGGAATTGTTATGATTATGACTAGGGATTATTCGGTATAATCATGACCGTAATATTGCAAATGATGTGATAAAAGTCCTCATTGACCCGTAGTACATTGATGGACAGTTGTTGGCATGATCATGACCGTTGATGAATACACGAATATCCTTGGCCAGTAGTGCATGGATAATTTGTGGTCATAATACTAATGAATATCCTTGGCCGTAGTGCAGGGATGATGTGGATTATTTATTAAGCTGAGTCTCAACGATAAAAGTGATGAAAAATCTTTTAAATCATAGAAGATAGTAGATTTTATTCTCTACATGACTCTTCTAATGGATTGCTTGTTCCGCTGCAGTTAAACTTGATGTTTGTTATATTTTATCAGTTTAACACTGTTGAAGGCTAACGATAAATTATTCTGCATTATTTTAGTCATAATATTTCTTACCGGGCTAGTTGAGCTCTCCCTTTTGCTTTCATTGTTCTCTTCAGGAAATGAGAACGTAGCAGGGACTAATCGGGGAATGGAGTGACGGTCCAGATGATAGCATTAGTAGTCCTCACTATTCTATGAAATAGTATGATAATATATGTATTGAGGACTTATTTTGAGTTTTAATACTGTCTAGACGACAATATTTGTATTGAAACTCATAGCTCATGTTGTATATTTAAGTTTGTATTTGTATTATGTACCATATATTTGGCGACTCAGAATGGGTGATGTATACCTATTTTGGGGGCGTCACAGTTGGTATCAAAGCTTAGGGATATGATCCTTGGCTAAGCTGTGAGACTAGAACTAGGAGGGGAGAGACGGAGAATTTCTTCGCTAGTATGACCTACCTAAGCTTATTTGGTATTTAATTGGTCGGTCAGAGTATAGGGATAATATGTTGCATGTCAATTAACCCTTGTTTTGTGGCAGTATTTGAAAATGACATCTGAGAATATTGAGAACAGTAATGGAGCATAGGAGACTGTTGAGTCACCATAGATCAATACCCAAGATAATATGCAACAGGAAGACAATAATCCTCAGTTAAACAATAATGATCAAATGATGAACGATGGAATGTTCAGAGGCTTTATGCAATTTATACAACATCAGGCGAGAGCGGCTCCTGGCCAAAATATAAGTGGAAACACTGGAAACTCTCTGACGGTCACCGCTAAACAGTTCAAAGAGTTGGGACCATCGAAGTTTTTTGGAGAGCCAAAACTACTTAAGGCGGAGACGTGGATAAAGTAGATCAACAAGATATTTGATGTCTTGGGATACTCCGAAGAGCAAAAGGTCCCCTTTGCCATCTTCATGTTGCAGTCAGAAGCAGATTACTGGTGGGAATCTGTAAAGCGTACTCAACCTACCGCACTGAAGATGTCTTGGGAGAAGTTCCAAGAACTATTCAACGACAAGTACTGTCACGAAAGTATTCGTCACATGAAAGAGGTAGAGTTCATCAAGTTAGAGCAGAACAACATGACCGTGTCACAGTACGAAGCCAAGTTTGCTGAGTTGTCCCGATTTACGTCGCACTTAGTTGATAACGAGAAGAGAATGACACGGATGTTTCTAAGAGGTTTGAAACCTAAGATACGCCAATACTTAATTTCTCACAAACTTTGTTTGTATTCAGATGTTGTAAATAGGGCTCAATTATTGGAGCGAGATAACGAGTCAACCCAACCAGGAGAGAGCAGTCAGAAAAATGATAATACCAGTGGTAGCAGTCATCGAAGCGGTGACAACAAACGTGGAGGGAATCAACATGCTAGAAATAGTAACCACTTCGGTGGTAATCATGGCCAAGATAATAAGAGTGGACATTTCAAGAAGAGGAGATTCAACAATGATGGAAAGACGTCAGCACCAGCACTCGTTGTTAAGGAAAGAGAACGACCACCTATCATATGCTTCAAATACGGAGGGGAGGGACACATTAGTTCAAACTACGCGATGCAGTCCAAAGCGTGTTACAATTGTGGAAGAGAATGTCACCTAGCCTGATTTTATCATGCACCAAAGTCAAGTCCAGCTGAGATGGAGGCACCAAAGGTCGTCCCAAAAAAGTCAAAGCCAGTAGTTCAAGGGAGAGCGTTTGCCGTGACCTTCCAAAAAGCAAGGAACCCGAACGAGGTCATCACGGGTAAGCTTATCATAAACTCTAGCGAAGTACATACCTTATTTGATACCGGTTCTACCCATTCTTTTATTTCTCCTACTTGCGCTTAACGTTTAAATTTGACTTCAGAGAAATTAGACTTTGACTTATCTGTTAAAACTCCGTTGGAAGAAACCTTCATTACATCCACTGTTTATAAGTCTTGTTTGGTTCAAATCGGTACCCTCACATTACCTGTCGATCTTATTTCATTGAAAATACTTGCATTTGACGTAATTCTAGGGATTGATTGGTTTACTACTCATCATGCAAAAATAGATTATTTTCGTAAGGTTGTTAGCTTTCGTATTCCTAACCAACCTATTATGCGAATTCAAGCAACCAAACTATTAAAATCAATCACTGTCATCTCAAGCCATAAAGCTATTCGTTTATTAAAAAACGGATGTCAAGCTTTCTTAGCTCATGTCACGGATTTAAACAAAAACACGTTAATTTTGAATGATATTTCTATTGTTAATAAATTTCCTAACGTATTCCCTGAAGAACTTCCTGGCCTACCCCTATAGCGTGAAATTGAATTTTGTATCGACCTTGAACCCGGTACAAAACCCATTTTCAAAGCCCCATATCGAATGGCTCCTATTGAATTTCAGGAGTTAAAGACCCAACTGTAGGAGTTGTTAGACATCGGTTTCATTCGTCCTAGTACATCTCCTTGGGGTACTCCTGTTCTATTTGTGAAGAAGAAAGATGGGAGTATGCGACTTTGTATTGATTACCAGGAGTTGAATCATGTCACTGTCAAAAATAGATATCCGTTGCCACGTATTGATGACCTGTTTGACCAGTTATAAGGCACCAAATTCTTTTCAAAGATCGATCTTTGTTCCAGATATCATCAGTTAAAGGTTAGAACCGATAACATTCCAAAGATAACTTTCAGAACTCGGTACGAGCATTATGAATTCCTAGTCATGTCTTTTGGATTGACTAATGCTCCTGCTTCCTTCATGGATATGATGAACCGAGTATTCAAGGAATATTTGGATTATTTTGCGGTTGTCTTTATTGATGACATTCTCATATATTCCAAAAGCCGTGAAGATCATGAGTAATACTTGAGGCTGATACTCCAAAAGCTTCGTGAAAATAGGCTTTATGCCAAGTTGAAGAAATGTGAGTTCTGGCTTGAGGAAGTAGCATTCCTTGGGCACGTACTATCAAGTCATGGAATATCTGTTAACTCGGCATAGATTGAAGCTATTCAAATCTAGGAGCAACCTAAATCAATGACCACGTAGCTTTCTCGGCTTAGCTGGTTATTATCGGAGATTCGTAGAAGGGTTTTCTTGAATCGCTACTCCATTAACTCAGCTGACTCGAAAAGATACAAAATTCGGTTGGAGAGTGGAATGTGAGAAGAGTTTTGAAAAACTCAAGAGGAGACTCATTTCAGCACCTGTTCTGATAATACCATCTGGCTTAGAGGGATTTATCATCTACAGTGATGCTTCGGGCAAAGGGTTAGGATGTGTTCTCATACAACATGGAAAAGTCATAGCCTATGCCTCTCGGCAACTCAAAGAATATGAGAGGAATTATCCTACTCATGATCTAGGGTTGGCAGCTGTTGTCTTCGCACTTAAAATTTGGAGGCATTACTTGTTTGGGGAGAAAGTGGAGATCTTTACGGATCACAAAAGCCTCAAATATTTCTTCACTCAAAAGAAACTCAACATGCAGCAACGACGTTGGCTTGAGCTTTTAAAAGATTATGATTATACTATTCAATATCATCCTGAAAAAGAAAATGTAGTAGCTGACACATTGAGTAGAAGATCATATGCAGGTACAAGTGCGATATTGTCAATGCAAAGGCCCATTTTGTATGACTTGCAAATGATGGAGATAGAGTTAAAGACTCCAGGGACCCATGTGATGATGGCGAATATACGAGTAGAACCGACTTTAATCGATAAAGTTAAAGCTGCTCAAGCCACAAACTTGGAGCTGATGCATATAAAGAAGAAAGTGCAAGAAGGTGCTATCCCAAAAGAAAGAATCGATGAAGAAGGAATACTTAGAGTCAACTCTAGACTTTGTGTTTCTAACGACCCTGACTTGATGTATAAAATCATGATGGAGGCGCACAACACACCGTTTACAATCCATCATGGGAGTACCAAAATACATCATGATCTTCGACATACATTTTGGTGGAGCAATATGAAGAGAGAGATAGCAGAGTTTATCTCAAAGTGTCTAACTTGTCAACGAGTCAAGGCAGAGCATCAAGTACCAAAAGGTCCATTGCAACCACTTGAAATTCCAGAATGGAAGTGGGAGCACATTATCATGGATTTCGTTATCGGTCTTCCCAAGGTTTCTAAAGGCATAGATTCGATTTGGGTCATTGTTGATAGATTGACCAAGTCGGCTCATTTCTTACCTATACGAGAAACTTATACACTTGAACGTCTAGCTCGTATGTACATAAGCGAGATTGTAAGATTACATGGTATGCCAATATCTATAGTTTTTGATCGAGACCCAAGATTCACTTCAAGATTTTGGGTTAGTTTGCAAAAAGCTATGGGCACGAATTTACGATTTAGTTCGGCTTATCATCCTCAAACGGATGGGCAGTCAGAGAGGACTATTCAAACTCTTGAAGATCTATTAATACTCTATGTCCTTGACTTCAAGGGAAGTTGGGACAAGTTCTTACCATTGGTGGAGTTTTCCTATAACAACAGTTATCAAGCAAGTATTGGCATGGCTTCATTCGAGGCATTGTATGGAAGAAAGTGTCGTTCTCTAGTATGATGGGATGAGGTGGGTGAAGCAACATTGTTGGGACCGGAGTTGGTACGTATGACTACAGAAAATATTCAAACGATCCGACAATGTATAAAAATCTCACAAGATCGACAAAAGAGTTATGCTGATCTTCATCGAAAGGACGTGAAATTCGATATTGGAGATCATGTGTGGTTACGTGTTGCTCCATGGAAAGGAGGTAAGAGATTTGGAAAGAGAGGAAAGCTCAATTCTCGATTCATTTGCCCATTTTTAATCCTCGATCGAGTAGCAACTGTGGCCTATAGACTCGCCTTACCGCCAAGTATGTCTCGTGTTCATAATATTTTTCACATATCTATGTTACGTAAATATGTGAAAGACTCGAACCACATTATTGAGTTAGAACCGGATGAAATAACTAAGGATTTAACGTATGAAGAGGTTCCTGTTAAAATCTTGGATAAGAAGGAGCATATTTTACGCTCCAAGGTTAAACCTCAAGTCAAAGTTTTGTGGAGAAACCACAATGTTGAGGAAATGACCTGGGAGTTAGAATCTGAAATGAAAACAAGGTATCCTTACCTCTTCGACATACTAGGTACGTACCCTAATTTCGAGGGTAAAATTTCATAAGAAGGGGAGGTTGTAAGAACCCAACTTTTATGAATAAAGATGAATTTTCTATAAATATCAATTTTGAATATTATGGAGTGAATTTGATATAATGTTATAGTTGTGGGTAATATTTATAAATTTTGCAAAGTACGCAAGTTGTTATATAATATTCAATTGGTCAAAGAATATTCGTTTTAATAGGGACTATTCGTACGACGGCACAATCATTGGTGGACCCCACAACAAAATTATTGTCGGATTGAGAAAACGACAAAAATATCTTTTTATAAAATAACGGCGAAAGTTTTACCGTTAACTGTTGGAATACCCGGTGGTTAAAATACAGTAATACGCGTTGTTGGACAGTAGCACACGGTATTGCACAGTATTTTTGAATTATTAATTCTCACGTAAGAATGCACTACATAATAATTGTTACAGTAATTACTATTCAATATTTTACTTTATTGGTTCAATAATTGCTGTGTTGATATTTCATATTATTGTTGTTTCAATAATTGTCACTGCACAGTATTTTTCATTATCAGATCAATAATTCATATTATTTGAATAATATTATTAGATAACATTATTGGTAATGTCTAGAAAGTTCTGTCAATGAGAGGTTTGGTCACCTAATTGCACGCCGGTATGGAGAAATCCTTATCGAAAAGCTCTCTCTTTCTTGATAACGGCCTGGCTATCATTGTTGTGATTCTGTAATATTATTTGTGAATAATTATTTATTGATTTATATGATAACAAAATATTTATTCAATGTGGAGTTAAACTGAGGAATTTTTAGTGTGTGACATTTGTTAAAAGTTGGTATTTTATATTTTCCGATAAAATAATTCATTCAAATATATTATTATAATATTACATTATAGTATTATGATGTGATTATATAATAGTACATTTTTTATAATTTGAATGGTAACATTATTATAGTAAATTCATAGTATAAATGTAAAAGGATGTGGAAGAGAACAAATTGAATTTGAATTTTTATGATGTAAGCGATGATGTCATCGGATGATGATGTAAGCGATGATGTCATCGGATAAGCAGTGATGTAATATGATCGATGATGTCAGCGATGATGTCATAAATTATGACAAAAAGACTATTTTACCCTTACTCTACCAAGCCTATAAATAGAAGCTCATTTCTTCATTATTTTTCACCAATTCATTCAAACTATAGAGAGAGAAAGTATAGAGAGAATAAGAGAGAAAGAAGAAGAGTATTCTGTTACTACACTATTACAGTATTCAATCTCCTACTAACGTAAGGGGTATTATTTCTTTCGTATTCGTAAGGGATATTATTTTTGTTCAATATTCGCTTGAAATAATATTTTCTTTCATACTCTGTAGTATGTAAGTAATATTATTTCGTTTCAGAATCTGAATTTTATACTCGTTTTATTAAAGTTTTGGCTTCCATACTCCATGAAATTAGTAGAATATCCTTGATATTTGCGTTTCATCTAGTATCTTTTCATGGAAATATTATTCTGAGCATTCTTGATAAGTTTTAATTTTTTTCATGCCGAAGTACTATTCATGGGGTTACTATTCTTGAAGTACTATTCATGGGATACTATTCACTCAAGTACTATTCACCCGGGATACTATTCATGATAAAAATTTATCGTTTTTGGTCCAAATTATTTTTGGTACAATATTATTCTTAAATTTTACTCCACAAAGCAATATCATGTTGACAATTTGGACGTTATTGATTTCTGGATAAATTAAATTATAAATCTTTAAAAATTTATTATTTAACTTGTTTTATTGAATTCTTATATCATTGTCATCATCCTCATGTTTATATTCTGTTGAAAGTCATCTGTGGCCTATAGTGCATAGATGGACTTGGTATGATTATGACCAGGGATTATTCGGTATAATCATGACCGTAATGTTACAAATAATATGGTAAAAGTCCTTATTGGCCCGTAGTGCATTGATGGACAGTTGTTGGCATGATCATGACCATTGATGAATAGACGAATATCCTTCGCCCGTAGTGCATGGATAATTTGTGGTCGTGACACTAATGAATATCCTTGGCCGTAGTGCAGGAATGATGTGGATTATTTATTAAGATGAGTCTCAGCGATAAAAGTGATGAAAAACCTTTTAAATCATAGAAGATAGTAGATTTTATTCTCTACATGACTCTTCTAATGGATTGCTTGTTCCGCTGCAGTTAAGCCTGATGTTTGTTATATTTTTTCAGTTTAACACTGTTGAAGGCTAACGATAAATTATTTTGCATTATTTTAGTCATAATATTTCATACTAGGCTAGTTGAGCTCACCTTTTTGCTTTCATTGTTCTCTTCAGGAAATGAGAACGTAGCAGGGACTAGTCGGGGAACGGAGTAACGGTCCAGATGATAGCATTAGTAGTCCTCACTATTCTATGAAATAATGTGATAATAAATATATTGAAGACTTATTTTGAGTTTTAATACTTTCTAGACGACAATATTTGTATTGAAACTCACAGTTCATTTTGTATATTTAAGTTTGTATTTGTATTCTGTACCATGTATTTGGCGACTCAGAATGGATGATGTATACCTATTTTAGGGGCGTCACAATAATAATTTAGTCTCGTTACATAAGCTTTATCAAATAAAAGTAAGTTATTAATCATTATTTTTTCATCTTGCCCTTGTTCGTGGACGGCTCATCTGACTTCTAAATCTTAGCTGCAACGTTTTATGCAATGGTGATCAAAAAAATTACCCATAAGGATAACAATAACAATAATAGCATATGAATAATCAATGAATAGATTTCAACTGAATAATATAATCTTTCCTGAAATCAGTCAACGATAATCAAGAACTAAAAGCTCAATAGAAACTCAGGTTTTGAATCAAGATTAGAAAGCAAGATCAAAAGTAAATCTGAGGGTCACAGACCATGAACTACGTCCTAGGTTAGCAAGTATCTCTACTATAACCTTAAACAGTCTTATAGACTATATGGACCATCTATCTCGTACTCCAGGGGATCAGCCCTTCGTACAATGTATTGTGCACAAATATTTTAACGTTATTGCGTAGTATAATCCCCTATATTAGGGTTGTTAATCTCAGCTTTGACATTAGAATCTGCACCAAAGAAAGTTTGGTTTGGATTAGCTTCAAGGTAATTTAGATCTTTAAAACGCTCATCAACTAAGGACTAGTTGAATCATAAAGGATTTTATAACATTCAAGAGTTCGATAACAACATAATATTATAAAGGGGTACTTTAGCAATGATAGGATATCAATGAATCATAAGTGAATAAACATCATATATCGAAGTCATTCTTTCAGAAAGAATTAGAAAGCTTAATCAAAACATAGGCATTGAACATTATAAGAAACCTTGCTTGAATAATAAAAACCAAGGTTATAAAACTTCGTCAATAAAGGAGTATAGTTAAGAAACTTGCCTCGTGTGCTTGCTACATAATTACAACTCACGCTCTTCAAGTATCCTACACATACCATTTAGGATCACAATACCAAGTAGTTACTTTAATACCAACTTCATTAGTTTACTTCTCATTTTACTTAACTTGGTTATCTTTGTTCAAGATCCAAACATACTAACTACTGTAACAAATGAGAATTTTGTAGTATGTAAAAATATTTATTAAATTAAATAAATATTTTAGAAGGTTTATTTATTAAAAGAAAATAAATATTTGATGAAAATTTATTGTGAAATAATTTAGTTAAGGATGAATATTAATTAAATTGATGTTAAATGATTTTATGAGTTGTATGAATTTTATTACGCTAATGTGTTGGTAATGTTTAATTTAATTTAAATAATTAAATTAAAGGATAAGTGAGTTGTTATGTAATTGCAATGTTGCATAAGGATGATATTCTAATTTAATTTGTTAATTGAATTGGAAATTTAATAATTTGTTAAATAATTACAATGTTGTGTACTGATGGGGTTCTAATTTAGTTTAATAATTAAATTAGAGATTTATTAATTTGTTAAATGAAATTACAATTTGTAATGAAAATTATATTGATGTTTAATTGAATTAATATTATTATAATTTAATTAAGGAGTGTGACACATGATACTATATATTAAGAGAGTTATAAAAATAAAATAGAATGGGTTTTAAAAGGTGTCAACCAAACAAGACCTTATGACCTTTGATTTATTTAACTGATAAAAACCATTTATGTGTATAACTGATATGTTTGGTTTTTACGTGTATTATGTGATCAATTTATTTTCACGTAATGTTCCTAAGTCTAAAGAAAAGAGCTTGAAAGAGAGCCTTTGAGAGAAATTAAGAAGAGAAGAGAATTCTCTGTGAGTTTGAGAAATCAAGAAGAAGAAGATTTAATCAAAGCTTGCAAAAACCTCTAGCTAATCAAAGGTAAACTCTAAACTCCTAGTTTTAGTTTTGTGTTCTTCATCTAGAATGAGTGTTGATGAATGATTTGTGAAGAAGTTGGTTATACGTGTTAATAAGCATGCTTAATATGTTATTTAACATCTATAAACAATTTTAGAGTTGTCAAATCCATTAAAATCATGTTGAAGATGAAGAATATGAGTTTTGCTTAATATATGTATTTTGGGTTTATTTTGAGACTAAAATTGGTTAGGAGTTTATGTTATAACTGTAAAATTGATGATGGATGGTGTTAATACGTTAAGAAACGAAAATAATACAAGTTGAATGATTCGATTTGGTCAAGAAATGAATATGTGGTGATTGTTCTCGCTAAATATAATGAAATATGAAGTTTTGAGTATGAACTTGGTTTAAATCCTCTAAATTGGTTATTTAAGTGGTTTTAGATGTTATAATGATTTTGTTTATGTGTTATGATGTTTTGGTGAAGTTTATATTGTATGGGTATGTTTATATTGTTGTTGGTATGGAGTTTGTGGAAGTTTTGGTTCACAACAGTGTTAGAAGCAGACTTCAGAATTCCTACCTGCGCAGCTGCGCCAGTGCCAAGGCTAAGAATGGCGTAGCTGCGTCGTTACCTAAACAGAGACTGTTATATTTTGTTATTTATTCAGTCCTTGGTACCTAATCTAACCTAATCTAATGAACATAAAAAAATGTTAATCATATTATATGATGTTGTAACAGATTGTGGTTGGATTGTAATACCGAATGTGAAGATTGAAAGTTATTAATTAACAAGTTATATAACGATTGAAGCTCGATGTTATGTGGATTAGGTAGTATGGTTTAGAATCAGGGACTTGTGATTTCAGTTTGTGTTGTGTGGAGTAGTATAATCAAACATAGCTAAAGATTGTAAGTTAAGTAAAACGGATATTAAGTCAATGAATATAGTTGTAATGTAACTATTTGATAATGTGATTTGGATGTTAAAAGCTTTATGTTATATGTTAATGAGTTTCAGATTTGTGTTATATGATTGATTAATATGGTTAGACCTTAAGCTAAAAGTTATAACTTAACTTAGATGGGAATTGAATCTATGAGGATGATGTGTATGTAGCTAATTGATGTGATAATCCTAATGGTATGTGTAGGATATTGGAGTATGTGAGTTGTAATTGTATAGCTTATGCACGAGGAAAGTCTCTAACCCTAATATTTCATTATGCAAGTTTTTATTCCTAACATGTTAATGTTATGAAAGTTCTTTAACCCTAATCTATTGTTGAGCAAGTTTCTAAACTCTACTTTTCATTGAGCAATTTAAGAAATATGCTTCATTCCAAGCGAGACTGCTTTGGTTATTCAAAGTCTGTAATTTTGTTGAAAGCATTATCTTGTTGTAAAATGTTTGTTCCGCTAAGAATAATTGTTGTTCAATCTTGATCACCAATGTCATTGTACAATCTTAAATTGTTTTACCGAACTCTTAGTTGACTAGCGACCCTTTATTGATTCAACTAATCCTTAGTTGATGAATGTCCTAGAATCTAAATTAACCTTGAAGTTAATCCAAACTAAACTTCCTTTGGTTTGCTTATGTACCTCTACAGTTTTAGAAGCATGTAGTCGATGACTAACACTTGTTTAATTTATAAACCATTGATACTCTAACTCTTATTGATTCATTGATAAACTTTATTCATGAAGATATAGTAATCAAACCCTTGAATAGTTATTGATCCCTATTTGATTCAACTAGTACTTGGTCGATGAGCGTTCTAAAGATCTAAAATTCATTTGAAGCTAATTTCAAACCTAACTTCCTTTGGTACGGAACCTAATGGGTAAAGCTGAGATGAACAACCTATGATAGGGGATTATTTTAGAGCTACGTGATAGCATTAAAATATTTGTGCAATACATAGTACAAAGGACTGATCACCTGGAGTACGAGATAATGGTCCATATACTCGTTTAGACTGTTAAAAGTTACAGTAGAAACACTTGTTAACCTAGGACACAGATGATGGTTATGGTCTTTTAAACTGTTAAAAGTTAAAGTAGAAATACTTGACAACCTAGAACATAGTTCGTGGTCTTATGGCCCTTAGTGTATTGTTTTGATATTGATATCTCTTATTTGATTTCAAAATTCATCATTTCTTTGAGCTCATAGCTTTTGGAATTAGAGCTTAATACTTCCGGTAAGAATACATTACCATTGAAAACTCAATCAATTGTCATTCATAGACTATTATTATATATTGTTCTTCTTGTGGGCAATTGTTTGCTCACTCTTGTACAAAATAATGCAGATGAGATCAAGAAGTTTGAAGAGCTTCCTACAAGCATGGGCAAAAGCAAAATGCTTGATTAGATGATGTTTAGTTTACCTTTTATTTATGAAGCTTATGTAATAAACTTGATTATGATTATGTTTTACTATTCCGCTGATGATGTAATAATAAAGGTAAGATGACCTGAGATTTATTTTGAGATTATGTAACCTTTTAATGGGAGGATTATTTATTAAGCTTGTGAGATTTATTTATATCATTTGTTTATGGGTAGATATATGTGTTTTTATTGAATAGTGAACACCAGATCTGTGGGATTAAAGTATCTGGATTTAGGGGTGTCACAACTACTCACATAACACAAATCTGAATTCCTTGTTAACACACAGCTTAATGTTTGTACACCGCCTTAAACATCACGGACATCGAGTTTAAGTTTCTCTTAACTTAATAACCCATAACTTATAATCATCACTTTTAAGATTACAATCTATTTTTAAGTCTCATAACATGTTTTAAGCTTTACTACAATCATTAGAATAAGTTAAGATTACATTTACAGGACTGCATAATCAAAAACTCATTTCTGGGTATGACTAGCAACTGGCGTGGTAGTGCCGGTTTTGGCCTTTGAACACAGCGCTTCAGCGCTCCATTTGTTCATTGAGTAGGCGCGGAAACGCCGAAACCCAGAATCAGTTTCTAGAGTTCGCAACATAGCTCTGCTCTAACCCAAAAACTCCCAAATTTCCACACAAACAGCAAATTAAACACACCCATATGATTTAAGCTTTGTAAAAAAAAACAAAACCCAACATATATAAATTGATTCTAACAACATATACAATTTTAAACAACTAATTTAGAGCCTCAAAAATTAAAGTACATGCTATTTTTTCATATTTCATCATATTTAGCGAATTCATTCACTACGAATTAATTATTCAATCAATTCAATTTGTTTAACTTGCATTGTTTTTGTATTTCAACATACTAACAACATCTATCATCAATTTACATATTACAACATGAATTAAACATCAATTTTAGCCTCAAAATAAACCAAAACATATATATACCAACAAAACTTTCTTCTAAAACATGTTTTCATGAATTTGATTACCCAAAAATTAATTATAGATGATATATAAAAGATTATACACTTCCATTAACATATATAAACCATAACTCAACAAACCATCTACCAAAAACCACTTTTAATGAAGAACTCAAGAAAGTATAAACTAAAGTTTATAGTTTAGATTATTACCTTTTTTATTGTCCTTGAGCCTAGTTAGAAGATGAGAAAAGCTTTGTTTAGACTCCTTCTTCCCCCTTGATTCTCAGAATTTTTTCTTCAAAGCACAAAGAACTCTCTTCTCTGTTTTCTTTCCCACACTTAGATATAACACGTAAAACATATAAACTGATAATATAACTTAATCGTGGTTTATCAGTTATACACACAAGGGTCATCAGCTGCTACAAAGGCAAAGGGTCACAAGGTCATGTTTGGCTAGAACCCTTAACCTCCTTTTAATTTATTTTAATAATTCTCCTTATCAAATGGTACACATGTCACACCTTCTAACAATATTCTAATATTTTTAAATTAAATTAAACTTAATTCATTAATAAATCAAATCAAATCAAATCTTATTAATATAATTATAATTTACATTCAACCATTATAATTATAAATTTATTTAATAAATCATCAACCCTCTAATTTAATTAAATTAGAATATTTCCATTACATTTAAATAAATTAACCCATAATAATATCCCATCAAATATTTATTTTACTCAATAAATATCTCAATTAAAATATTTATTTTATTCGACAAATATTTTTATATTTATTTTATTCGATAAATATTTTTATTTTTAATTAATTACAAAAATCACATTCGGTACATCTTTTCCTTCTTAAAAGAATTTTGTCCCCAAAATCACGACACAATTAACATATCTGTTACAAAAGTTTCTCTGTTTGTTAAAGGAGTATTTATTACTGAGAGCAATAGGATCTCAAGTCCTTTGAGACTGGACGTAGCAACATACTCGGAGTGTATGTTGTAAACCAGACAAATCTCTGTGCATTGTGTGATTGAATTTTTTACTTTCTTGCATATTAATTTTTAACACTGCAAATTAATTAATTAATTAAAAAATTCAAAAAGACCTAAGATAAAATTTTAATAAGTAATAATCTATTCAACTCCTTTTCTAGATTATTATTGAACTTTCACATGTCTATTAATTGATTCAAGGGTGGTAATATCATCTCATTAAATTTTTTTACAATGCTCGAAATCTAGTTTGAAGTGTTCAAATTTAAATTATTCCAAATATTTGACTAAGTTAATTTTATCTAAATTATCATAATATAAATGATTAAGTTCTGATTTTTGTATGTCTCAAATGCTCGTGAATAGCTTGATTAAAAAACGAGTCAAGTCGAGTTAAACTCGAGTAGAATAAAACGAGACGAATTTGAATATAAGCAAAGATTATAAAATTATATTTAAATTTAAGTACAAATTTGAGCATTTTTTAAAAATATCGAATAAAATCTGAACAAGTTACAACTTGACTCCAAATTATTTTCACCCTTACTTTTTCACGATATTCATAATGGTGTAATGTCTCAATATAATGGTTGTTAATGGATCTGTGATATAAGAAGTTTTTTTTTATTGTCGATATGATATATAAACATTGATTTTTTATCATATTAAGCTTAGTCACAAAATTTCGAACTATGAAACAAACAAATGTATTATGATATCATATCATTTTTACTTTTGTCTTATACATTATGTCTCAAATCAGATCCGTCACAACAAAAACAAACAAAAGACAAAAACAATTGCACCAAATAAAAAGGAAACAAAATGAAGGCTTAGATATCGATAATCTTGTATGAAAAAATGATTTTCAGGAAAAGTGAAATAAAGAAAAAAAAATTAAAAAAAATTACTTTAATTCGTGCAAGTGTTGTGACACAAAATTCTGTTAAAAATATAGGATAAATTTGAAGTTTTTTTTAATTTTTTTGCAAAAATTTAGTTAGTGGTGGGACTTTTAATTTACGATAAAAAATTTCCATGACACCCAAACACATATGAAAAAAATAAATGACTGTTTTTCTTTCATTTTCTTTTCTTTCCCTTTCCTTTTAGTCTAACAGTCAATTCATATGAAAAATTAAATTCATAAATTATGAGTAGTGTTCTAAATATCGTTAGACGGACTAGGCATTTTTTAGGGAATGTAATTTATTTATTTATTTTATTATATTTACTTGTTATACTATACAAAAAAAACATATAGTATATATTAAAATTTTATATTTTACCTGAAACATTACTAAAATACACAATCTTTTAAGACTTAATAAATTTATTATTTAAGTATGATGTTTCAAAATAAAGATATGATTTATTAGGGCCATTACATTAATATACAACAATTAGAAAGTAATTACAGCATTAGTGCATCTACAAAATAATTACACAAATAACGTAATAAATTAGTATCACTTCAACAAAAAGGCTTATCAGCGACCGCACATCTGCGACCGCATATAGTCGCAGATGGGTATCAGCGACCGTATGCAGTCGCTAATCATAGTCGCAGAAAATCTAGTCGCTGAAATGACATCAGCGACCAACAATAGCGACCACATCGTTAGCGACCGCAATCAGCGACCTCAACTGTCGCTATTCTGACTCATGCTGAGTCATGTGTCAGACGTGATGTGGCACACGTGTCAGCGACCAGTAATAGCGACCGCAGGCGGTCGCTGAAGTAGAAGCACCTTACTCGGTCGCTAATACTGTATCAGCGACCGCGTGCGGTCGCTGACTTTGTTTTTTTTTAAAAATATTTTTCCTGTTTTATTGATTTCCCAAAAATAACCTGCTTTGTACCTGCTTTTTATCCCAACACACAGCAGTATATATAAGAATCCATCCATCCATGATAACTACTATATGATAAACATCCATCCATACATATAGTCCAAAGAATGAATCTAAATCAACACAACACAATACAATCGTAAACATCCATATAATAGAATCGTAAACCAATACAGTCCAAAGATAAGTAGTTTAAAAGATTACAAGGCTTTAAAAATCTAAAAAACAAGTCTAACAAGGCTTTACAAATCTAATATGCATGACTGGTCTAGCTCTTCATGGATCATTCAAATTAGTACCCTGTAATTAACAAAAGAATAAAATATATATGTTACATGTGTTGATACTGCTATGACATGGGGAAACTAAATAATAGACAATGTACGTAATGAAACATTAAAAGTACCTGGTCGCCACCCTGATGCTGTGATGCTGTTGCTTCCGCCACTGCCTCCGCCAAGTCATCAGGATTCAGAGAATGCAGATGCCCGCCCAGTATAAGAAGAAGATCACGATTTTGACAGATCGCTCTCACACAATCAGCAGGAGTATGATAGGTTGGATGACCTGATGACTGTGTAGACTGTGTAGACTGGGTAGCAGAGCTGCATGTGCCACTGATGGTCAGGCGTCGTCTTTGTCCTTGGCCTTTAACATAATTTTTCTTCACGACGGACGCCCTCTCCCACAATTCTTGATCAATCGCCGGACGCGGGGTGCCTTTGGGATAGCGCTCGTTCATTAAGCCCTTATAAGTGTCCTGTCAGAAGGTCAACAAATAAATAGTTAAAAATAAATACGAAATGCTAAAAAACATGACTATAATATGTTTAAAGCTAACTTATTACCGCTATCTGAACAGCATCAGGCAGACCATCACGGGTGGCCACATACACATCCAACCAATTGATAGGTTGACCTTGAGACTCAGACTCCTACAGTTCATGTTCTCATATTAATATGTAAACATATGATATTTTAGCTACAAAACATGACTGTAAACATAAAGACAAATAACTAAGGCAATAAGCTTGTTATACATACGTACCCTAGCAGCAATATGTTGCAGCTGAGATATACTGTCGCCCTTGTACGTGCCTTTTGCCTTTTTGCCTTTTCGCCTTCAGATACACCTGAGGATCTGTTCGAGGCGGCAGTCTTACGTCTCTTGACCCAGCTCTCAGCTCTCCACTGCTCACACATCTGCACCCATATGGGATGTGCGCACCACCAGGGGCAATGCTCATGCATATACTGCTCACC
The DNA here is from genome assembly GCA_016801055.1 of Panax notoginseng. Lineage (NCBI taxonomy): Eukaryota > Viridiplantae > Streptophyta > Magnoliopsida > Apiales > Araliaceae > Panax > Panax notoginseng. Next base: position 196,078,711 of record CM029014.1, read on the forward strand.
CTGTCCTGGATGGTCAATCTCAGCATTGTGCAGGGCTTTCTGTCGTTCTTTGTTTAGATTATCTTTAGTCCAGACGGCGCACTTCTGCCAGAACAGTGCCTGAATAACTGATGCATGTGCGTCGTCCCATCTATACCGCTTCTGCAAATAAAACAACAATAATAATATTAAAACTATTATATTACCATAATCCAACATTACCAAACTATTAGTTGATTAACTATGTATTATCTATCAGAGTGATTAAATAAATATACCTGAAATTCAGCCCAAACTGCATCCTTATGGGCGAGAGGTGTGCTCGCCCATGTAATCACTGGCGTAGGCCAGTTCTGTAAGCATAATTATGAAATGCACTTCACAATTTTACTATCTTGAAAATCACTACAATATACAATAATTTACATTAAAATATATTTATAACAATGGAAATATTAAACCCTTATATATACACGATGTTTAACTTACGTGCTTTCTGGAGGAGGACGGATCTGTATAAGAATGCGATCATCCGGATTAGCCGGGGCCTTCGGCACATGATTAGGGCCCCGACCCAACCCGCGCTTTCGTGCAACAGGTTCAGAAGACATCTATAAATAAAAAAAATTAGGATGTTAGTATGAAATTATGAATGACAATTAATTGTATGAAATAGTTAACTACGATTACCATAAGTGAAAGGTACATAATTATGAACTAAACATGAACGTGAACATAAACATACATTTTGTACAATTAAAACTAAACATACATTTTAATGAAAATCGTTGTCTAATGATTCAGAATCATTTTGTACAAGTATCGGAGATTCATAACCATCTTCTTCAGATTCTGTGTCAGTGTCAGTCAATAACTCTTCCTCAATATCACTGTCATCTTGCACAATAATTGTCTCGGGATCCAATTCATCAGGTTCATCTCCACCCTCTAACTGGATTACATCATTGTTGTCCTCTATATTTATTATAGGAGGTCTCTGAAGCATTTCCTCTTGGTAGAAATCCCCGTCTATTACTTGGACACGACTACGCGCGGGAGTATGAATTACAACTTGCCAATCTGTAGGCGGTCTATCCCTTTTCCTAACTGGACTAGGAGTGTAGTATACTTGTATTATTTGAGTTGGTAATACAAACGGTTCGTTGGAGTACGCAGACCTATGGAGGTCAATATCGACGATTCCATGTCTGTCAACACGTATCCCTTTTTCTGAATCAAACCAATGGCACTTGAACAAGTGAATATGACCCCCGTACGTGCCCTTGTACGACAACTCTACGATTTCCTCCAACTCCCCATAAAAGACACGACCAAGCTCATTGTAACAATCTCCTTGGACACACACTCCAGAGTTCGTTGTTCTTTTACCGTGCCCATATGCCTTTGTGTGAAATTCACAACCATTTATTTTGTAACCATTGCGGGTGACTTGGTCCCTGTCTGGTCCCATAGCTAGGACTTGTACATTAGCCGAAATCGTTGATCCCTTAGTTAAAGCCTACAAAAACTCCATCTTATTAAATGAAATCATAGTTAACATGGAGTGTATATATATATATATATATTACGTGCTTAAAAATTGAACTTACTTTGTCCTTTAGCCAAAGTGCAAAGTTTTTATCCCGATTGATTTGAATATCTTTATCAGTTATGCCGGGATGCTTCACTTTTAACTCGTCATCGTACAATCTATACCATGTTATAAACATTAACATATTTGAATAAATTGTCAACTTAAAAGATAAATTATCAAGTTTACATGTGTACCTCACAAATTCGTCAATCTCCTCGCAATTGAGAAGAATGTAAGTATGTGCAGCATGTAATTCTTGCTCAGAGAGCGCTTCCCTTTTCCATAAGCGCGGCCCGATAGACCAAATAAAGATAGTCGACCATTTAGTTCAATATTTCCCCCATCATCATGTCTCGATACTCGATTGGCCTTTGTCAAGACTTCGTCCGGAAAATAGTCTGAGACAAACGTAGATATCTCATCGAAACTGTATGCCTCGCATATCGACCCCTCGACATAAGCTCTATTCTTAACCTTTCTCTTGAGGTTTCCCATCACCCTTTCGAAAGGGTACATCCATCTATATTGAACTGGACCCCCAACACGAGCTTCATAGGGAAGATGGATGTGCAAATGCTCCATGGAGTCAAAAAAACCAGGTGGGAATATTTTTTCCAGTTTACACGTGATCTCTATGATGTTCTTCTCAAGTACAGACATGTCCTTCTCATTTAATGATTTTGAACATAAGTCTTTGAAGAAACGACTAAGATCCGTCAAAGCATCCCATATTGGTTTATTAAGCAGATCCCGAAATGCTATAGGCATGAGCCTCTCCATGAACACATGACAGTCATGACTCTTCATCCCTTGCAATTTCCCAACCGTAACACACCTTGCAATGTTTGATGCATATCCATCTGGTAGTTTTAGAGACTTAACCCATGTGCACACATCTTCAACTTGCTTTTTGGACAATGTGTACCTTGCATGCGGTTTAACAATCTTACCATTAGGAGATTCGTAAAGTTCTAATTCGGGACGCTTACAAATATCTTTCATGTCCAAACGTGCCTTATCGTTATCTTTTGTCTTCCCCGTAACATTCATCACAGTGTTAAACATATTATCAAACACATTCTTCTCAATATGCATCACATCTAGATTATGACGAATCAAATTTATAGACCAATAAGGCAGTTCCCAAAAGATGCTTCTCCGAACCCAGTTATGAGATTCGCCAAACTCATTGATTATATTTGTGGCATCAACCTTACCAAATGGGATAACCGGCAATCTCATCACATGATCTCGCATCTCCGTTCTCGAAAATCGCGGTGCAGGCATATCATTGTCTACTTTCCCTTTCCTGAAGTGTTCTCTATTTCTTTGAAATGGGTGATCTACCGGTAAGAACCGACGATGACAGTAAAACCAACAAGGCTTTCGACCTTTTGATAGATTAAACAACTTTGTATGCTCCATACAATACGGACAAGCCAACTTCCCGTGTGTACTCCATCCAGCTAACATACCATAAGCTGGGAAGTCACTTATAGTCCACATAACCGCTGCCCTAAGGTTGAAATTTGTTTTCGTTGCAACATCCCAAGTCTGTACTCCATCCTCCCACAATATCTTCAACTCGTCTATAAGAGGTCTCAAGTAAACATCTAAGTTCTTTCCAGGACTCTTAGGACCAGGAACCACGAGTGAAAGAAACAAGTATGGCTGTTTCATACACATCCAAGGAGGCAAGTTGTACGGAGTAACAATCACAGGCCAACATGAGTACGGAACAGCTGAGTGGCCAAACGGATTGAAACCATCAGTGGACAATCCAAGCCTCACATTTCTAGGTTCCAATGCAAATCCAGGATGTGCTAAGTTGAAATCTTTCCAAGCCTTCCCATCTGCGGGATGATTTAGTTCTCCATCTTTAGCTGGAGATTTCGCATGCCAACTCATATGTTCAGCTGTTCTTGAAGACATGTACAATCTTTTTAGCCTATGTGTTATTGGAAAATACCTTAGAATCTTAAACGGTATACTTGATTTTTTTGTAGTCACACCCTCTTTATTAGGCCTAAACCGATCATGACTGCAAAACGTGCACCTTGTCATCTGTTCATTTTCCTTATAAAATAACATGCAATCGTTGGGCCATGCATCGATCTTTTGGTATTACAATAACATGTAATAGTTATCAGGAAATTTCTCACCGTCAGGCAACATACTCTTAATGGCCTTCAAGAGCGACTCAAAACACTCATGGCTCATGTTGTGATCAGCCTTGATGTTAAGTAATGTCGCCATTGCAGACAATGTAGTGTGTTTGGTGCAACCATGCCACAATGGCTCGCTACCCTCGTCTAACAACTTAAAGAAGTCTTTGGCATCAGAATTCATAGGTTGTTCTCTGCCTTGTTCCCAATCAAAATCTGGCCCTGCAATATCATGAACCATTTCATTCATACGATGAGTACTACTGCCCGAATTGTGTACTTCTGTGATGCCACCACCTCTTCTCTGTCCATGTGCCCACCAGCATTCTTCATAATTTCTCATGAACCCAGAAACAAGTAAATGATAGTTTATCACGTCTCTGTCCATATAATTTATATTCTTACACTTCAAACATGGACATCGTATCTGCGACTTACCATTCATACTTTCCGGGTGACTATAAGCATAATCCCATTTATGATGCTTATAAATACATATACATGTATATGTACATATATAACATGAGTGTGCATCATATATGATTATTCGGGAATTGAACAAGGATACATTCCAAAACAACCTAAAGACAATAGATTCCTAGGGGTAGAATATGAATCATTGCATCATGCATGGTCTGCATATGATAGGACATTAGGTGATGAAAATATCTTGATGGTCAAGTTTGAAGAACAACCAATGGAATTTGAAATGTGTTCTAGAAACTATAACGATGCGTATATCAAGATTGCAGAAGAAGGCATACTATTAGCCCCTGTGAATACGAATGCATATATGGCCATTTGACTTATATATGAAGATTTAGACAAGTATGTCTTCTCGACTGTGAATTATGGATAAACTTCTTTGAACCTTCTTCTTGATTGAATTATGTATAAACTTAATTCCTAGTTATGTTTTATGTCATACTCATGTTCAAGTTATTGGATTGGTATAAGTATGATCATATATTACAACCAAGGTTTTGGGTTAAGCCCTAATGTTCAAGTTATATAGCCATTTGACTTATATATGAAAAAATTTCGGCAGAGTCTCCCCTATAATATGAATTATCCACATGCACGAGGGCATGCATACTTGACCAATTTCAGGGCATAATTTAGGAGAATCCAATATTAGTAACAACAATAAGAAGCCCAAAAATTGTCCCAATTTCAGCAATATCAACAACAATTTATCTAAATTTCAGCAACAATATATTCAGCAGTAATGTTATATTCAAAATTTTTCCAAATTTCAACAACTGTTATTCAGTAATAAAAAATTATCCAACTTTAGATAATCTCATATTAAAACATGAAACCTAATCATGCATGTTCCCAAATTATTCTTGTGGTGTAAAGTGTGTGTATATACTTACAAAATTATACATATATGATGTATGTGTGTATATATATACATATAGGTATCAATCAACTCATAAAAGAATCTCTCTTTTTAAATTCATTGATTATCCCAAAAGTTTCATACCCATTAGGGTTCTACCCATTTTGAACAAGACATTGTAAATTTACCCATTTTGAACAAGACACTGTAAATTAAACTGGATTTTCAGTCAAACCCATTTGGATTTTCAGTCAAACTCAAATTAAACCCAAAAAATTCAAGAAAATGGCATCTAGAAGCAGAACATCAACACATTCACATCTTCAGAAAAACAAATCATGCCCATTCAATCAAAAATAACAGAAAAATAGTTTAATTTAGGGATTAATTAAAGAGGTTACCGGCGGTGGTGAAGGCGTCAGCCGGTGATGTCGGTGGTGAAGGCGTCGGCGGTAGCGGTAGTTTTCCTCCCTCTTTTCTTCTCTTCTCCTCCTACTCCCTCTTCTCCCTCTCGTCAGTGTCTCCCCTTCTTTTTTTTCTTCAGTACTGATCGAGCGAACTGCTGAACTTGATTAAGTTCATGAGAATCAGCGACCGCCATCAGCGACCGCATGCGGTCGCTAATATTTAATGACGTGGACATATCAGCGACCGACCGTGGTCGCTGACAGAGAGTGGTCGCCCCGCCAAAGTTTCGCACCAAATTTTAGAAGGGAAATTCATATCAGCGACCGAACAGCGACCGCATGCGGTCGCTGATATGAACTAGCGACTAGAATCCTATCGGTCGCAGATAGCAGTCGCTGTTACTATTATCAGCGACCGGATACGGCGGTCGCTGATATTATTGGTCGCAGATGGCTCTTTTCTTGTAGTGTATGCCTCAATTTCACATTAATACAGAGCTAAAATTAAGGAGCAATAACTGCCCTCCACGTCAGTTACCGAATCTGTGATATTAGTAACCAACTAATCTCCTAAATTCAAAATAATGATAAAACAGGAAGACGAATTTTGCAAATCGGAGAAGACGGAATCAAAAGAACATTCAAGATCGGAGAAGACAAAATCAACAGACGACTCAGGTGATTCCAAAAACGATTCCGAAGTTTCCATATCAGCAGAGCATTCAAAATCAATAGGAGATTTGAATTCGGCGTTCAAGGATTACATATGTAAGTAAACAATGTGTTTATGATTTCAGTTTACAATCAGTAACCAGCGACAAAACGACTATAATGATTATTGGTTATTTATTGATTGATTACATATTTGTATACTGAGGTATATGACTTTAGAGATTATATGCATATATTTACCCATAGTCACTACATAATCATATATTAGTTACCTTCATCGAATTTTTCGGTTTTTAATTGGACACAAAGTCAGTATACTGAGTGTTTTGATTGTAAAATGCATGAAAAAAATGTGTTTATGTTATGGTTACTAACTATATATATATATATATATATATATATATATATATATATATATATATATATATATATATATATATATATATATATATCGATTACTGTCTAATATTGATTTGGTTGCTGTATAATGTTTGATTTGGTTGCTGTATAATATTAATGTGTTTTCTACTGATGATTTTTATATTGATGGTTACTTATTACATATATTGGTTACCTTCATGCAATTTTAATGTCTTTAATTGGTCACAAAGTCGGTATACTGAGTGTTTTGATTGTAAAATGAATGGAAAAAATATGTTTATGTTATGGTTACTAACTATATATATATTGGTTACTGTCTAAATATTGATTTGGTTACTGTATAATGTTTGATTTGGTTGCTGTATAATATTAATGTGTTTTCTACTGATAATTTTTATATTGATGGTTACTTATTACATATATTGGTTACCTTCATGCACTTTTTTTGTCTTTAATTGGTCATAAAGTCACTATACTGAGTGTTTTGATTGTAAGCTGCATGAACAAATGTGTTTTATGTCCTGGTTACTAAGTATATACATATTGGTTACTATATAATTTTGATTCTGTGACAACCCGAGAATTTGGATATTTATAAAATCTTAAAATGATGGATTAAAGGTTGAATAATAAACACAAACAGAAAATAAGTGAATGGATTTGAGATTTATGAGAAGGAATTTTGTGAATTTAAAATTTTTCTGGTGAATTATTTAGTATTAAGGGTTTTCGTGAATATGTTCTGTGTATAAGGTAGTATATGTGTACAGTATGTGGTGAAGAGTCAAGGGTTGCTAGATAAGCTATATCAGTGGCAAACTCTAATATTATATTAAGAACGTCAACGTTTAGCTAGAAAATTCTATCGACTAAGAAAAAACCCTGAAAATCGGTTTTGAAAACCCTAATTTCAGTTCCGAGAATTTGAAACCCTAATTCAAATTTTAGAAACCCTAATTTGGGAAGTTAAATGCTATGTATAAGGCTTTTGGGTATTAATTATAAATCTAATTAGGGAAAACCCTAATGATTTACTTGAAACCCTAATAATTAGAAAACCTAATTATTAGAAACCCTAATTTTGAATTTGGAAACCTAATTGCTATTTTAGCAAATTTTAATTAGGAAATATTAATCCTAATTAGCAAGCTTGAATTATGATTAGGAAATTTTAATATAATTAGAGAATCCTAATTATAATTTAAAAATATTAATTTTCTATTTTGAAAACCGAAATTTGGAAATATTAGAAATTAAAATTCAAAAATCTAAAGGTTAAACCCTAAACTCTAAGGATTTGGACAATTGACAAGTATGCCATTAAAATTAAAATTAAAATGACTAAAGTACCCTTTATGCATTATTTAGTAGGTAACTTGTAAATCTTGCCATGATCTTGATGTGGTGAACCACCCTAGCCCTAGCCATATGTCAAATAACAGCCATCTTGCCCCTTGGATCAGCCACGTACATTGTATCATATCATATATATAGATTTAGAGAGAGAAACCACTTACTTTACTTGCTAACTTGTCTAAGACTTGTCTCTCTCTAAAATTTTGAGAGTTGGAGTGAAAGAGGGTCAGGTGTACAGCCATGCTCAGTTCATAACTTTCCAAGATCAGATCACATGGATTAGAATCAAGATCAAGCATGAGAAAGGTATAAAAACCCTAAACCTAGAAATCTTATGATATGATGTTAGATGTTGTTGTTTATTGTTTAAAGTTATGTATTAAGGTGTCATTTAGTGATCTGGGTTGTTAAATCTCAGATCCATAACGTCAAAGTGCTCGAAATTGAAGATTTCTTAAATATAGAAAATTGGAAAAAATAAGGCCTAACAGCCTAATGTCAGGGCCTCTAGATTCTTCTGTGTTAGATGTTTAGTGTGTTTTATGTTTTGGATGTGTAGTATGCCATGTAGGCTTTGAGCTGGAACTGGAAACATGGTCAGATCATGTGCAGATCGAAAGTTATAAGTAGTCAAACTGTGTTGACCGAGCACGGAATCCATTTCTGGGTAACCCAGATTGCCCAGAAATTTCTGACAATGTTTTTGCAGGCCACGGATCTTGCTGTGTTTAAGTTTTTATGGCATGTTAGTGTTGAATTTGTGTAGACTGATATATAGACTATCGATCCATGCCTCTAGAATCTTTAGATCCTTCACAGAATCAAAGGAATCAGTGGACAAAGTTGTGTTGACGAAACTGCCGGGTGAAGTTTCTAGGTAACCCAGAAATCTTCAAAGGCAGTTCCGGACCACCACTTTGACCGGTAGATTTCTCTTAGATTCGTTGTTGTTGTTGTGATGATCGGTTGTTATAACATTGTACTCTAACATTAGGACTACATGTGGGAACCATTAGATCTCATTAATTAGACCCAAATTGCAAATTATGAAGCTTCAAAGTAGCATCCTTGTTACTGCTTGAGTTTCTAGACAACCCAGAAACTCAAGAACACGTCTGACAACATATTCTGTAGCTTAGATCTCACAGATCTGTTATGTGTTGGCCATATAAGTTGTTTGGGGTTGTAATGTGACATTAATACTACAACATTAATTCCATAGCAAGCCAGAAATCGTAACGACCAAAGATCTAACCTTGGTCAAACATAGCACCCTGTAACTGCCTATGAATGTCTGGGTTTAGGCTTAAGAACACGAAGAACACCTATAGCGACAGTTATGTCGCTATATGCACTCTTTAGCGACAGTTTCTTAATAAATTAATTATTTTTATTTAATAAATAGATAAAAATAGTTTTTAATTATTAAAAATTCAAATTAAATTCTTAAAAATTATTTTAAAGTCCAAAATTTAGTTTTTAATTAATCTGAATATATTTCATAAATATTTAATATTTTTGGAATAATAATGGTAGTTAATTTATTTAATTATAATATTAAATAAATTATTTAAAAATGATTTTAGTACATAAAAAATTATATTATGGTATAAGAAAATATTTTAAGTTATTTTTAGTGACTTTTAATATTTTGTGAGGAATTTCATTAATTAATTAATATTAATGATAATTAATTTATTTAATAAATATATTAAATAAATTATAGAAAAATAGAATTAATGATTTAAAAATAATATAAAAATGATTTAAGTGTTATAAAAATATTTTAAGTTATAAAATATAAGTTTTGATATTTTGTCATGAAAATATAAATATTTTAATATTAGAAGCAATTATCGGATAATGAATTTAATTGTTTAAAAATCATATAAATGTGATTTTAAGTTATTAAAAATACTTTGAGATATTATAAATATATTATAATATTATGTCATGTATTTCATTAATATTTAATATTAAATAAATATTTATGATAATAAAATTAAGTGGTATTTAATTCATATAAATACGATATTAGTTATTGAAAAATCATGATAAATGGTAATAATTATCTGATTATTATTACGAGCTTATGAAAATTATTTTGATTGATAGTATTATTATCTAAGATAATTGTTAAGTGTTTAGACAGAGTTTAATGGAACTTAAACTTGATAGTTTGCCCGACTAAGCCGTCGGGATGTCAGAATTGTACCGAACTCGACTCAGACTATAAAAGTTTGACTTGAGGATATGTTTTATGTGTGTTATAGACTGATAGGGTTATGTGATAATATGTTTATGTTATTTAAATACTGTGGTGATATTATTCTAATTTGTATATCGATATTATTTATATATTAGGTCTTCAGACAAAGCTTATTAAAATTTGTAACGGTAAACAACGGAACATGCAAGTTTTTCTTAACTCAACTTCGAGTTGTTTCATTCAAATATACTTGTGGTTAATCATTATTGATTTTCATGTCTAAGAATTATTAAATCACACTCTATGCATACTGCATGTATTCATCAGGTATGAAAGGCTGATCACCTTCATTAGCATTCGGTCCAGATATATATATGTTCATGTTTCATGTTCGTTCAGCTATGTAAAATTTTGTTCATGCTAGTTCATAATTATATTGTAGAACTGTAGCCAGCTTTTGTTCAATTCTTTCAATCATGATATATCCTTAATTTATTAAACTTAAACTTGTTGGGTAAACTTATTGCTCACCCTTGCTATATCATGATAAACATTGCAGATAAGGCGAATACGTTCAGGTACAAGAAAAGGTTAAAGCCAAGTTCAGCTTGGGATAATATGTTCAGCTAAATTGTAATAGTATAGTATGATAATAATTTTATATGTTAGACAGGTTATGAATTATGTATAAGTTAAGGTTACTCGACCTTGTGGAATAGTGTGTAAAGTTTATTGTATAAACAATTTATATTTATATCTTTCGCAATAGTTGTAGAATGATTGTACCAGATCCGTGGTGATTTAGGACCCGAATTTGGGGCTCTCACAGTTGGTATCAAAGCTATAAGCATGAATTTGCGAAGAGCCCCGAGCCTTTTTTTGGTGACATCCCTTTAAGGGAAGGCACCGAATCCAGACTTTTCGTAGGGGACGTCGAGCCAGTCGGTAGCAAGTTGATAGGTATCACTGTGGGATGCTATGGTTAGAAGTACCATGAGTGTCACAGTTGGTTTCAAAGCTGTAGGTTATAAATCTTAGGTAAGGTTACCTGAGATTAATAACCACAGTGATTAGGATAAGTACTAACTCAAATAGAGTTAGTGTGTTGGTAAGATTCAAAGATGAATCTCGGCAGGTTATAAAAGATACAGAGTTCCCTAACTCTGATAATAAAGTTGAATAATAGTGATGAATAAATAAAGTCTAAAAGACTAAAAGTACAATGATAGAAGATCGTAAAATAAAATGATCAAGGCATATTAATGAATTGTAATATATACGATGAGATCACCCCGTGATCTGATAAGGATATAGTATGGAGAAGGATTAAGCGAATAATTGAAAAGTTTACAACAAGTATGTTGTGTGTCAGTTGTACTATGAATTTGTACGAATTCATAAAAGGATTATGAATACTAGTAGAATGAAATTCGTATTAAAAAGGGAGTTAAGATTAGGTGGGGATTTCAATTGAGGACTCATGTCAGCAGCTAAGTTGTATGATTCTTCGTATGGGAGAGGAATTATACTTGGTGTAAAAATCACTTAGTTTCTAGTACTGATAATCATTGAAATGTCTGCGTTGCGCTATTTATTATATGCTTGTTGAAAAGGTGATTCTTTTCTCATGTGTATAATAGATAGATAGGTTATAGGTAGAGAATATAAGGTTAAGTATGAGTTCTTAAAACTCATACTTATGGTACGTTCGTGACTCATAATTATATGAAATGTTTATGAACCCCTCAGCGAATGGATGCTAAAGGTCTGACTAGGACAAGTTCTTACACTCATATGATTATGAAAAATTCCTGAACTCATAAGCATGGTAAGTTTGATGAACTGGGTATAGTTTTGTGTGAATGGAGTATTGAGGATTATAGGAATAGATAGCAATATTAGGTAAGTGATCATTAGTGGAGACATAAGTTTTCCAAATCTTCTAGCTATGCTAGACTCGAAATTTTTGACATCAAGCTAAATATGCACTATATGCTTTTTGAAAATGAAATTTTTATTCTCAACTCCTGGTGACCATTGTGTATGAGTGAACTTCAGGCCACCGACACCTCGTTACCTGTAGATATGATAAAACTGATTTACAAAGATTTTTGAACGGTTTAAAGTATAGTCTATGCTACTTGTTTCTGCTAGACGATAATAATTTGAAATATCAAAATATATTTTTATTTATCACTCATGTACCATGTAACCTGGTGCAGAGATGATAAAAAATTGATGGAGTTGTGAATACAGGAATTCTTAGTGTTGAATTTGATCTAAAATCGTTGTTCTACTATTGTATGATGTGTTTTGACAAAGTCACTCGATGACGGCATCCTCAAACGGGCTGTTAATACAGTACGACATAATGACATCATTTTTAAACTAATTTTAAAATTTTAATTTGCTAACGGGGTTTGGGTATACCTAAATATTTTGATTGAATTGAATTATTGATATGAGTCTAAGCTATTTGATTCAGCTAGACCAACTTTTATGAAAACTCTAAGCGTTCTTTGAAAATTTTCCCAAACCAAATTATTTTGGTGCAGAATCTTGTGATAAGTCTGAGGTAAACAACCCTGAAAAAGGGGATATGACGATTGGATACAATAATTCAATCTAGTAGCGAAAATATTCACTAAACATGATTAATACGTTGTAAATGACGTAAGCGTATGATAGGCTAATTTCCTAAAGTACTAGCAGCAGTAATTTACCTTCTTCGTGATTGTAAACATACCTAGTAATTAACCATTTTCGGAATAAATATCGTTAAACTATGTTTTCATGGTCTATATGACTCCTCAACAATATTTAAATTTTTTTACTCTTGTGAGGAATGTATTGGGTAGCAGTGTATGAATGGTGTTTGGTGCATGGTGTAAGGTAAATTTCGGGGACGAAATTTTTAGAAGAAGGGGTGAATGTGGCAACCCGAGAATTTGGATATTTATAAAATCTTAAAATGATGGATTAAAGGTTGAATAATAAACCTAGACAGAAAATAAGTGAATGGACTTGAGATTTCCGAGAAAAAATTTTTTGAATTTAAAATTTTTCTGGTGAATTATTTAGGATTAAGGGTTTACGTGAATAAGTTTTGTGTATAAGGTAGTATATGTGTACAGTATGTGCTGAAAGGTCAAGGGCTGACTAGATAACCTATATCAGTAGCAAACCCTAATATTATATTAAGAACGTCAACGTTCAGTTAGAAAATTCTATCGATTAATAAGAAACCCTAAAAATTGGTTCTGGAAATCTTAATTTCAGTTCTGGGAATTTGAAACCCTAATTCAAATTTTAGAAACCCTAATTTGGGAAGTTAAATGCTATGTATAAGGCTTTTGGGTATTAATTACAAATCTAATTAGGGAAAACCCTAATGATTTACTTGAAACCCTAATAATTAGAAAACCTAATTATTAAAAACCCTAATTTTGAATTTGGAAACCTAATTGCTATTTTAGCAAATTTTAGTTTGGAAATATTAATCCTAATTAGCAAGCTTGAATTATGATTAAGAAATTTTAACATAATTAGAGAATCCTAATCATAATTTAGAAATATTAATTTTCTATTTAAAAAACTGAAATTTGGAAATCTTAAAAATTAAAATTTAAAAATCTAAGGGTTAAACCCTAAACCCTAAGGGTTTGGACAATTAAAAAGTATGCCATTAAAATTAAAATCAAAATGACTAAAGTACCCTTTATGCATTATTTAGTAGGTAACTTGTAAATCTTGCCATGATCTTGAGTTGGTGAACCACCCTAGCCCTAGCCATGTGTCAAATAACAGCCATCTTGCCCCTTGGATCAGCCACATGCATTGTATCATATCATATATATAGATTTAGAGAGAGAAAACCACTTAATTTACTTGCTAACTTGTCCAAGACTTGTCTCTCTCTAAAATTTCGAGAGTTGGAGTGAAAGAGGGTCAGGTGTAAAGCCATGTTCAGTTCATAACTTTCCAAGATGTTGTTGTTTATTGTTTAAAGTTATGTATTAAGGTGTCATTTAGTGATCTGGGTTGTTAAATCCCAGATCCATAACATCAAAGTGCTCGAAATTAAAGACTTCTTAAATATGGAAAATTGGAAAAAATAAGGCCTGACAGCCTAATGTCAGGGCCTCTAGATTCTTCTATGTTAGATGTTTAGTGTGTTTTATGTTTTGGATGTGTAGTATGCCATTTAGGCTTTGAGATGGAACTGGAAACAGGGTCAGATTATGTGTAGATTGAAAGTTATAAGCAGTCAAACTGTGTTGATCGAGCACGGAATCCATTTCTAGGTAACCCAGATTGCCCAGAAATTTTTAACAGTGTTTTTGCAGGCCACGAATCTTGCTGTGTTTAAGTTTTTATGGAATGTTAGTGTTGGATTTGTGTAGACTGATATATAGACTATCGATCCATGCCTCTAGAATCTTTAGATCCTTTACAGAATCAAAGGAATCAGTGGTCAAAGTTGTGTTGACGAAATTGCCGGATGAAGTTTCTGGGTAACACATAAATCTTCAAAGGCAGTTCCAGACCACCACTTTGACCAGTCCATTTCTCTTAGATTTGTTGTTGTTGTGATGATCGGTTGTTATAACATTGTACTCTAACATTAGGACTACATGTAGGAACCATTAGATATCATTAATTAGACCTAGACTGCAAATTATGAAGCTTCAAAGTAGCATCCTTGTTACTGCTAGAGTTTCTGGGCAACCCAAAAACTCAAGAACACGTCTGACAACATATTCTATAGCTTAGATCTCACAGATCTGTTATGTGTTATGCATGGAAGTTGTTTGGGGTATTAATGTGACATTAATACTACAACATTAATTCCATAGCAAGCCAGAAATCGTAACGACAAAAGATCTAACCTTGGTCAAACATAGCACCCTATAACTACCTATGAATGTTTGGGTTTAGGCTCAAGAACATGAAGAACACCTATAGCGATAGTTATGTCGCTATAGGCACTCTTTAGCGATAGTTTCTTAATAAATTAATTATTTTTATTTAATAAATAGATAAAAATAGTTTTTCATTATTAAAAATTCAAATTTAATTCCTAAAAATTATTTTAAATTGTTTATAGGTTATATGTTAGACATGTTATGAATTGTGTATAAGTTAAGGTTACTCGACCTTGGAGAATAGTGTGTAAAGTTTATTGTATAAAAAATTTGTGCTTATATCTTCCGCAATAGTTGTAGAATGATTGTACCAGATCCGTGGTAACCCTAAGAAACCTGAGAAACGACTGCTACAACTGCGCAAAAATTGGAGATAACCCCAGGAGGGGAAAAATGGTCATTTTGCCAACTCAACTTCACTTCAAATCAAATACACTCATTTTAACTCAAAATACTTCAAAGAAAGTCCCACACGAACCATATCTTAACTTCCGAGTGCAAACTACGCAAAATGGCTTAACGGAATGCCTGACAGAAACTCGGGAATGCCATTTCGGTCATAGACCCATCTTCCTGGAATCAAAAAAGGTCAAATCATATATCATTGTGTAGCTCTCGGAAAGAGCTTTCCGGAATGGTATGTCATGCTTCCATCGGACTCCCGGATTGAAAGTTATGAGCGACCGAGTGAACAGAGCGTACGTACTTCGACACAGCGGGACCCACGCTGCCCGGGGCACCCCGGGCAGTAGCAGGTACACCTACGGCCCAGCAGCAGGTAGACCTGCGGCTCCCCCCTCTATAAATATGGGGCTTAGGGTGCCCATTTTGCAAGAGAAACTGACGGGGAAACCCTGCACAATTCGCTCCGCACTCGACCCATACAGTGTATTTTCCCACTTTAAACACATGTGAGCTCATATATAGCCTCTTTTGTACCCACAAAAGCCAGTGTTTACCCACTCTAAAGATATAGAAGCCTTTTTTAGCAGTCAGCTGTAAGCCTTCTCATACACTTTAGAGTCTTTCTCTTCATCTTTGCACACACCCTTCTACACGTTGAGAGTCGTGTTGCTTGCTTTTGCCCGGACTTCATTCCGTGGTTTCATTCCAGTCTGTATATATTATATATATATATATATATATATATATATATATATATTGACTAACATTATCGAGTTATGCCTCGATTGAGCCTAGACTTCGGTCTGGAGCGTTTACTGCTTTAATATATATATATATTGACTAACATTATTGAGTTATGCCTCGATTGAGCCTAGACTTCGGTCTGGAGCGTTTACTGCTTTAATATATATATATATATATATATATATATATATATATATATATATATATATATACATTCTATATATTAAATGTGGTCGAACTCTGTTCGATGAGCCTGGATTTTATATCCGGTGCGTTTACTCGCTTTTATATATATACTTATATATATGAACTGTGGTCGAACTCTGTTCGATGAGCTTGGATTTTATATCCGGTGCATTTATTCGCTTTTATATATATGTATATATATATATATATATATATATATATATATATATATATATAAATTTCGTTCTGCTTGGAGTTCACTTCGTGGTAGTTGATCGCGTTGTACAACTTTCTTTACGTTTCGTCCCGCCTGGACTTCCATCCGTGGCGGTTGATAGCTTTTACAGCCTTATTTATATTTTTGATCCCCCATGGAGATGCTTCGTGGTTGGTGATCACGTCTGTATATATATACTTACAGATTTTATATATATATACCTGCTTACTGCTTTCATACAAATTGCAGTATCATGTGAG
The DNA here is from genome assembly GCA_016801055.1 of Panax notoginseng. NCBI lineage: Eukaryota > Viridiplantae > Streptophyta > Magnoliopsida > Apiales > Araliaceae > Panax > Panax notoginseng. Next base: position 196,095,556 of record CM029014.1, read on the forward strand.
CCTAGGAATCATGTGATCATAGATCCATCCCATTAGATCTAGATTCGGTTCCCATGATGGACATTTCCAGCTGTAAGTAGCTTGTAAATTATTCTGCAGTGTCTGAATTTTCTCAGATGGTTTCCATACCCACGAGGGAGTCGGTAATATTTTGTACATTATTTTCGTATGGATGCTTCGCATCTGTCAAATAAAATCAACCAAGCCAATCACTTAATAAAATGGGAGTGTAAAAGGTCTCAATTACTATTGAGCATCAGGGTTTGAAAATCCTCTTTTATAAAATATCACTGCCATATCTTGCTTAAAATTAAATTTTTACATAAAATTCAAACCCCGTGTATATAGGTGCGAACGAGGCCTCGCACTACTTCCAAATAACAGCACATTGACCCACACACACACACATTCAGATAATAGTTTCTTGAAAAGAGGCGGTCACCGTGGTAACACGGATGTCGGGGGGTGCCTAACACCTTCCCTCCGCATAACCAAGTCCCCGGACCCTAATGAATCTCAGTTTTACTGACCCGTTTAGTAGTGTCACATCACTGGGTCAATGTGCAAACCTTTTCTCGGTTGTGTTGGTACAACCAGTTAAAAAACCAACTGGCGACTCTTATAGTCCAATCGTCGACATTATACATGTCGGACCTTTTTCACTTGTTTTTTCAAACAAATCTCACCTAAAATGAGAACACCAAAGAACAAGTAACGGAAATGGACAATTAAAAATCCCGACGTCGACAGTATGTGAATTAATTTATTTGATTAATGTTGGATATAGAAATCCAAATAAATAATATGTGATTATAAATTATAAACTAAATTATTTATTAAAATAAATTAAAGGAGTTTAAATTAGTTTTGCCAAACAGAGCTTAAATATATATTAAGTCTTTAATTTTAAAGAGTTTTGCCAAACAAAGCCTTATAGCTTTTGAATTTTTAATTTTTGAATTTGTAAATAATTATAAATTAAATTAAATAATAAATGAAATATAATTATAACTTATACATTTAGTTTGTAACTGAAGTTATAATAAGTATATGTATTAAGGTTATATCAGTTTTTGTATTATTACGTATATCAGTTGGTTATTGGCTAAGCCTGAGAGTTTCAGAGAGAATTGAGAGAGAAGCTGACAGAATTGAGAGAAAACCTAAGAAGTTCAAGGTGATTATAAGTTGATTAGCAAGGATTATCTTAGCAAATTGAAGGTAATTTCATAATTTTAGTATTACATATGCATATAAGTTCTAATATGTTTTAAGTTATGTATTTCTATCCTCTGTGAACTAAAAATTTTAAGTTGATGAATATACAACTGAGTACTTGTAGTTGTAGGGGTTTATGATGATTAGAGTTTGTGTTTAAACAAGAATTGTATGCTAATTAAAGTTAAAAGTAGGAAAAATAATGATAGTGTTTGTATTTTTCATATGGCTTATGTAAGTACCAATTTTAGTGGTTAATTCGTATGCTAAACTGTAAATTGGGTCTTGTTTATGCTAGTTCATTAAGAAACGAAGAAAACGTAGTTTGAACGAAGTGATTCGGTGTAAAATTGTAATCACATTGATGATTTTTGTAAAAGATGTCAAAAATGGAGTTTTCATATGAAAATATGGAATTTGAGGAATTAAGTTAGGAAAAGTTGTTAAATTGTTCTATGTTGATGAATATGTGAGGAAACATGTTTGTAATAGTTCTATATCAATTGAATGTGTTAATATTACTGTTTGGTGGGTGAAATTCGTGTTAGTTGGGCTAAAGTCAGCTACTGTTCACAGCCTTTCTGGTTATGTCTGTGCACTGGCGTAGCTGCGCTGGTGCCAAGGCCAGAAATGGTGTAGCTACGCTGGTCCCAGACTTGTGTATGGCACAGCTGCGCCATACCCTGATTTGGGACAGTGGCTTCTGCTACTGCTGTAGACTTGGGATATCGATATAACTTATTCTAATGGCGTGTTAATGTAATAAACATGGAACATGGAGGTTAAAACAGAACCGTGTCATGTCATTGATAATTTCAAAGTTGTAAAGGATTAGTAAGTTACGAACGCGTTATGACTTAATGTATACAATGAATAGTGAATAATTCTTGTGATGTTAACACTTGTGATTTCTGAAATGAGCACTAAGATATGGAAGGTGATTAATATAAAACCATTTAGTCCTAGGAAGACTTAAATACTTGGTTGAACTTCAAGTTCGATTAAGGAGAAGTGTAGTATTGATTAATAAGAGTTGAAAATATGATTTGGATGTTAAAAGTCTTATGTAGGTGTTAGTGAGTTTTCAGATTCGTGTTATGTGGTTTAGTATTATGGACAAACCTTAAGCTAAAGGTTATAATTTAACTAAGATGAGAAAAAAATCTATGAGGTTAATGTATGTAGCTAATTGATGTGATATTCCAAATGCTATGTGTAGGATATTGGAGTAAATGAGTTGTAATTGTATAACTTACGCAAGAGGCGAGTTCCCTAACATTAGCTACTTTATTATTCAGCAAGGTTACTTTTCACTGTCATGTTATACTTACGCAAGTTTGCTATCTCTAATCTCTTGTTAAGTAATTTATTGTTATGCAAGTTCGTTAACCCTCATTTACTGTTGAGCAAGTTAATTAATCTTTATTTCTTTATTCCAAATGAGATTACTTTGGTTATTCAAAGTCTGTAATTTTGTTGTAAGAAATGTGTTTATTCAGCTACTAATAACTGTTGTTTGATCTTCGTTCTCCATTGTCATTGTAATATCTTACATTATTGTACCAAACTCTAATTTGCCTAGCTATTCTTTACCAATTCAACTAATCCTTAGTCGATGAATGTTCCAAACTCTAAATTACACTTGAAGTCAACCCAAACCAAACTTTCTTTGGTTTGCTTACGTACTCACACAATTTTGAAAACATGTTGTCGATGATAACATTTGTTCAATTTAGAAATTGTTAATACTCTAGCTCTTATTGATTCATCGATATACCTTGTTCATGAAGATATTATAATCAAAATCTTGAATAGTTATTGGTGTCTATCTGATTCAACCAATACTTGGTTGATGAGCATTCTAAAGATCTAGAATTCCTTTAAAGTTAATTCCCAACCAAACCTCCTTTGGTTCGGAACCTAATAATCCAAGCTGAGATGAACAACCCTATATTAGGGGATTATTTTAGAGCTACGCAATAGCATTAAAATGTTTGTGTAATACATAGTACAAAGGGCTGATCACCTGGAGTATGGGATGATGGTCCATATAGTCGTTTAGACTGTTAAAGGTTACAGTAGAAACACCTGTTAACCTAGGACATAGATAATGATTATAGTCTTTTAGAATGTTAAAGGTTAAAGTAGAAATACTTGAAAACCTAGAGTATAGTTCATAGTCTTGTGACCCTCAGTGTATTCTTTGATGTTGATATCTATTGTTAACTTTAACGTTCATTATACCTTTGAACTCATAGTTGTTGAATTAAAGTTTATTATTCCGAAAAGAATACTTTACCATTGAAAGCTCAGTTAATTGTCATTCATGAAACGTTATTGTATATTATCCTTCTTGTGGGCAATTGTTTGCTCACTCTTGCACAAAACAATGCAGATGAAGTTAAGAAGTGTGAAGAGTTTTCTACAAGCAAGGTCAAGAACAAAGTGCTTGATTAGACGACAACGTTTAATTTACCCTTTATTTATGAAACTTATATAATAGATTTAATTATGATCATGTTTTAATTTTCTGCTGATGATTGTAATAAAGGTTAGATGACCTGTGATTTATTTTAGATTATGTAACCTTTTAATGGGAGATTGATTGTTTACTCTTTTGAGTTTAATTATATTCTTTGTTATGGTTAGTTAGTTATGATTTAATTGGACAGTGAATACCAAATCTGTGGGATTGAGGTGCCCAGATTTAGGGGTGTCACAAGTTGGTATCAGAGCTTTAGGTTATGAACCTTAGGTGGGGAAACCTTAGGCTATAACCTTCTAGGAGATCGAAAACATAGAGGTGATAAAGTCTTATCGAGTTCTAAGGAATGAAGTGAGGGAAATTCATTGAAGATAAAATGATAAAAGACTTTATGTGTTTATGTGTTAATGACTTATGTGCTCGCAAGTACTTAGGAGTAGCGAGTATTATACATATCAAGTTGTGGGGTTGTTAAAACTTTGTTGTCGGAATGACTGACGAAGGATGATGAGGATTAGGAGCCTTAAAAGTTTGTATAGTCTGTGTATGGTTGGTATTGGGAAAGCCATACCCGTTGATTTCTGTTGTAGACCTTGGGTATAGGCTTGAGCTTGAACAAGAGGATAAATTTGGGGTGATAAAGGTGAAGGATGAGTACGAGGAGGGGGACTCCTCAAATGAAGTGTATGGTCATAACATTGAGTTATAAAAGAAGGTTGAGAAATTAGAAGGTCAAGCAGTAAAGCACCAAGCCACATTAGCGCAAGAAGATGTCGCGACTCAAGACCTTACTGCACAACTTGCAGATGTAGAGCAGATATTAGCTCAGTCAGAATATTAAAGAGGATAGTTATTAGCTAGAAATGAGATTGTGCAACAATGACTGGGGAAAGAAATCAGCAAAGCGTGCGAGAGTTGAAGATGCGTGGGTGAAGACTTCTAAACGCATAGATCGTGTTGAAGACAAGTTGAAGAAGGCCAAGTGAATGATGGAACTTAGAATGTAGTATTCTACTTTTTGTATAGGTTGAGATTGTCTTTGGTATGTGAGGGATCGTCAATGATTCGTATCATGGAGCAAGAGCGCAATGATGTTGTACAATGTGGAACTTTCTTGTAGATTGCAAGGAAAAACATTAAGATTATATAAATCACGATGAAAAGTAATAAGATGTATATCCTGACTTTTGAAATAAATAGTGGGATATGATGAAGTAATCCTAGAATTTTATTATTACAGGACAAATAATATAAATAACAGTGAGGCTATTTTGTGATGTGGTGATGTAAGAAATGAATAAAGACATCATTGTTTATTAAGATATATTATGTGTTATCTATAAGTGGTTAAGATAAGTTTGAAAATTTTAGTGTGTGGATGAAGGATGATCTAATAGTTCAAGTTTTAAACAGTAAGATGCCGCCACGAAGAAGACTACAACGTCAACAGAGCCCCAAGGAATATGCATACAATAGGGAAGCTAACGCAAATCTAGTGCCAAAATTGGTGAATTTTCTGGTGGGAGTACTGGTAAATCAACTGAATTTCTGGCTATATAATCAAGTCTCGATGTTCTAACCAAATTCGTTTACAACAGGGTTGGAGAGAACGAGTGATGTAGACGGGGAAGGTAATACGCTGGCATACAATCAAGAGCAGATGGGAAAGAAGAGTGAAGATGATAAGGTGGATGGTAGTCATACCAGTAACACTCAGAAAAGAAATTGGGACAATAATATTAACACTGAAAATCAGCAAAGGAATGAAAAGAAGAAGGTGGAGGCGTGTAGCAACTGCGGAAAGAAACATGTAGGTGTTTGTTTGAAGGGAAAGAGGGTGTGCTTTAATTATGGCTCGAAGGGTCACATTGCACCGAAATGTTCAAGACCGAGGAAGGGAGCCTGCTTCACGTGTGGATCGAAGTAGCATTTGGCTCGAGGTTGCCCAAAGAAAGCGGTAGGAAAAGTAAATAGAAGCAAAGGGGGCAGTGGCAAACTGGTTATTGTAGAGTCAGCTCCACCGAGTCGACCAACTGAACAATCATCCAACATGAAGATCCAGGACGCAATGCAAGGTATGGTTTCGATCAATTATCTATACGGCTGCATGTTATTTAATTCAAATGCCACTTGATAATTTATGCCTGATGAATTCGTTTAGAAACTAGATTCGCTTCGGGAAGAGTTAGACTATTCCCTAAATATAGAAAGTGTGAATAATGATTCCTTTTATGTTGATGTGTAAAAATTTTGTGTTGTATTAAAGGCCACGTGATGTCAATGGATTTATTTCCGATTTGATTTATGAAACTCTGAGGTTGTTAAACCATGTGGTGATAAGTCACTGTTAAAGAAAGTGCATAAACCTTAAGACTCTGAGGAAGTCAAAGGTAGTATGTTTTTTTTAGTTGCAAGACGTCTGTAAAGTGGAGTTATCTATCGATGTAGTAAATCAAGAAGTTATTAAGAAAATATTGTGTGGGATACGCAAAGTTTAAGATAACCACTTCGTTAGTTAACTTGACGAGTAACTCGGTGGAAGTTATAAGGGCAGGAAATCATGGAGTGAATTTTCAAGAATTGAAGGAGAATTTAGTATGGCACCTATGTTGTCTCTACCAGATAATACAGAAAACTTTATGTTGTATAGCGATGCATCGTATAATATACTAGGCTGTGTGTTTAGGCAGAACAACAAGATCATTTCTTACGCATCGCGTCAGTTGAAATTTTATTTAGGTGAAAGGGGATTCGACTCACGATTCAGAGTAGAGGTATTAGTGGTTGCCCTGAGGATTTAACGATGTTATTTTTAGGTAGTAGTGTGAGATATAAAAAGACCATAAGTGTCTAAGGTATATTCTCATATAGGGATATTTAAGCATGCGTTGAAGTGATAGTTGGAGTTGATCAAGGATTGTGAATGTAAAATCCTAAATGATTGTGGTTGCCGACGTCTTCAGGAAAAAGGTAGTAGTTATTTTTGTTAAATGTGCAAGATGGGTTCATAATAGAAAGGACAAATTTGTGGTAGGAGGTAAGATATATGAAAAGTCAGAGGAGAAGCTATTCAGATGATAAACCGTACAACTTTGTTGGATAGAGTAAAGGATGAGTAGCTCCAAGATGAAGGTGTCAAATTCAAAATCGATACTAAAGGATAATTAAAATTAGAAGGAAGAAACTAGGTTTCGCTAATACCATGAATTGAAAATGAAGTTTTGCATAAAATTTATATATTGAATCAACTAGCAAGCACGAAATTATATATTGCCTTCAATATTTCTATTGGTGGCAAGATATGGTGATAGATTTTTGGTATGTCAAAGTTAGCATATTTCATATCGAGTAGTGCACGAAGTTATGTTAAAGAAATTGTTTCAAGGCACGGTGTTTCAGTGTCAATTGTGTCAAACCGAGATTCACGATTTACATCGAATTTTTAAAAGTGTTTGCAAGAGCGTGTGGAACGCAATTAGAAATAAGTATGTTATATCATTTGCAAATCGATTGCCAAACTAAAAGGAAATCCAGACATTGGAGGGCGTGCTAAGTGCACGAGAAGTTTTGATAATGTCTTACGAGGAATCCGCATTGAACACGTTATGGTCAAGTTAAAAATAATTTAAGAGTAAGATATGCTAGGTAGGATTTCAACTGAGGACTCATATGGTGACTAAGTCATACAAACCTTTGTATGGGCAGAGGTTTTTTGCATATACTTGGTTTATCACATTGATAATCATTGGAATATCGGTATCACGCTATCAATGTATATGTGGTGGAAAGGTGATTCTTTTCTCATGTGTATATTTGATAGTTAGAGGTTATTTAGATTAAGCTAGATGATATTAAGATTAGGTTCGGTTCTTAAAACTAAAACATGTGGTAAGTTCGTGACTCATAATCATATGGTATGTTTTGAACCTCTCAACAAATGGACGCCTATGGTCTGACTAGGATAATTTCCTAAACTCATATGATTATGGCAAGTTCCTGAATTTCCAAAGTGTGATAAGTTTGATAAACTATATTGGGTATCAAACGGTTATAGTATAGGAAGCATTGATGAAGTTGAAAAGATGGTTTTGACCTCTATAATTAGAGCACATTCATAATGTTTTTCATATTCTGGCAATATGATCGAACAAGCCTGACAACAATCATGTGATCAAGGACGAACCGTTATGGTTGTCTTACTAGGAAGTTTCTATCCAGATAGTCGACAGAAAAGAACAAGTACTCAAGGATAATGTGATACCTTCTGTGAAGGTGATATGGAGGGGCCACAAGGTCAAAGATGCTACGTGGAAACTCAAAACTAAAATGATGAAGAATTACCCTGAGTTATTTGTTTAATCTTTGTCTTCGATTCTGGGGACAGAATCTTTGTAAGGAGGGAAGAATGTGACAAACGAATTGTTTGAGTTGTGATTCTGGGGACAAAATCCTTGTAAGGAGTGAAGGATGTAACAATCCAAGATTTTATTTGTAATTTAAAATATTTATTAAATTAAATAAATATTTTATTGATGAAGTTGTTTTTTTTGTAATTTAAAATATTTCTTAAATTAAATAAATATGTGATTGTTGTTAGTAAATATTTATGAATTAAATTTATTAGATAATATTCTAAATTAATTTAATTTATAGTTAGAGAGTTGTAAGATAACATGAGATGTTATATTGTTGTTTTGATGTAATAATTTAAGATAGTATGTTAAATTATTAAATAAAATTATAATGAGAATATAATTTTGTGATATTTGTTTAAGTGGAATATTTATTTAAATATAGTATCTGTAATTAATTTATTTGATTAATGTTGGATATGAAAATCCAAATAAATAATATGTGATTATAATTTATAAACTAAATTCTTTATTAAAATAAATTAAAGAAATTTAAATTAGTTTTGCCAAACATGGCTTAAATATATATTAAGTCTTTAATTTTAAAGAGTTTTGCCAAACAAAGCCTTATGGATTTTGAATTTTTAATTTTTGAATTTGTAAATAATTATAAATAAAATAAATAAAATTAAATAATAAATAAAATATAATTATAACATATACGTTTAGTTTGTAACTGCTGTTATAATAAGTATATGTATTAAGGTTATATCAATTTTTGTATTATTACGCATATCAGTTGGTTATTGGCTAAGCCCGAGCATTTAAGAGAGAATTGAGAGAGAAGCTGAGAGAATTGAGAGAGAACCTAAGAAGTTCAAGGTGATTATCAGTTGATTAGCAAGGAATGTCTTAGCAAATTGAAGGTAATTTCATAATTTTAGTATTACATATGCATATGTGTTCTAATATGTTTTACGTTATGTATTTCTATCCTCTGTGAATTCAAAATTTTAAGTTGAGTATTATACAACTGAGTACTTGTAGTTGTAGGTGTTTATGATGATTAGAGTTTGTGTTTAAACAAGAATTGTATGCTAATTAAAGTTAAAAGTAGAAAAAATAATGACAGTGTTTGTATTTTTCATATAGCTTATGTAACTACCAATTTTTGTAAGACCCCAACTTATTAATGAATAAAATCAAATTTTCTCTAAATATTATTGTGAATAATAAGGGGTTAATTTGATATAATGCTTTGGTTATGGGTGAAATGTGCAAATTTTGCAAAATAAGCAAGTGGTTATAAAATATTTATTTTTGGTCGGTGAATATTCGGTTGGTCGTGGAATATTCTTGCTGTCGGGGAATATTCGTACGACGATGCAGCCTTGTGTGGGCCCCATAACGGAAAGCGATTGGATGAAGAAAACGACAAGTATAAGTTGTTTATACATAACGGCGTAGTTGTTACCGTTAATACTGTTGGAATACCCGGTGGTTAAAATACAGTAGCACACGGTATTGCACCAATTATTGATTCTTACGTAAGAAGGCACTACTCAATAATTGTTACAGTAGTTATTATTCAATATTTTATTTTATTGATTCAATAATTGCTGCGTTGATATTTTATATTATTGTTGTTTCAATAATTGTTGCTGCACAGTATTTTCATTTATCAGATCAATAATTCATATTATTTGAATAATATTATTAGATAACATTATTGGCAATGTCTAGAAAGTTCTGTCTAAGGAGAGGTTTGGTCATCTAATTGCGCGCCAGTAAGGAGAAATCCTTATTGGAAAGCCCCCTCTTTCCTGGGAACGGCCTGGTTGTCATAAATGTGATTCTGTAATATTATTTGTGAATAATTAATTATTGATTCATATGATAAGGAAATATTTATTTTATGTGGATATAAATGAGGGATATATTTTTGTGGTTAAAAATGAAGGAGTTAATGTTGAGGTGTTTTATCAGTATTTTTATCGGAATGGAGGTATTAAAAATCAAATCAGGGTTTTTGAGAAATATTGCGGGTGTTATAATTTTTAATCCGACCGTTGGATCGTGATAATTTTTGGATATGTTATACATATATAAGTTGAGTATATGTCCACAAATTTTGAACCGTTAAAAATGAACGTATGATTTATTATGAATTTTACAAGATGACTGGTTCAGAAATTGTTGAATTTTCGGAGTTTATCATTTTGGTGGAAAATTCTAGAATTGGTGGGCCCCACTTGTGGTTGGTGAAGAAATGTGCTGAATTATATTTCAAATGTGGTAGGTGGGAATAGTAGCAGGTAAAGCCATCAGGTTGCAGGTCAAACCTACCAAAATTTTCCTATAAATAGAGGGCTAAGTTAGAATTGAAAATTACACCAGAAACAAGTTTTCTCTCTTTCTCTCTCTAGATTATTGAGTGTATTTTGTGAGTATTTAGATACTTTGAGAGTTTCTATTCATCAGAGCAAGTTTCTTTCAGCCTTATACCGGTATTCCGACCAGAAGTACTGATATTTTGAGGTAAGGGATATTATTTTCTTCTTAATGATATTATTTTCTTCAATATCATTATGCTGAAATATTGATATGAGTTTTTATCAAATTTGGAACTTTTTGTGTCGGGGTTACTATTCACGTATACGGCACTATTCACGTATACGGCACTATTCACGAATACGGCACTATTCACCGAAAAATAAAATTTTTCCTTTTTGTCCAAGATGTCTATTATGGTTACTATCTTTGATTGTATCCATGTTTTGATCTTTATTTTTGAATTCTGCTTCACAATTGATTATTATGAAGTATTATTGATCTTGGATAAACTGTTATACGAATCCCTACTATTTGTCCTTCTGTCTCATTGGATTCGTTCTCTTTAAGATATTTTTCATCATCCTCAGTCCTAAATGATGATACAAATGAATATCTTTGGCCTGTAGTGCAAAGATGTATAATTACTTGATGAATATCTTTGGCCTGTAGTGCAAAGATGAACAGGTGTTGAGATGAACATGACCGACTGACGATACAAATGAATATCTTTGGCCTGTAGTGCAAAGATGAATATTTGGTTAAAGATGATTATTAATTGATGTTACAGGGATAAAATATTGATGATTGACTTTTAAATCTTAGAAGATAGTAGAATTCTTTCTCTACTTGACTCTTCTAATGGTTTGTTGTTTCCGCTGCAGTTGTTGATCTAAAACTTGTTGTCGATTATATTTTATCAGATTTTTCCCTGTTGAAGACTAACGATAATTTGTTGTATATTATCTTAGTCATAATATTCTTTACTGGGCTAGTTGAGCTCACCCTTTTCCTTTTTGTTCCATTTTTCTTCTCAGGAGGTGAGAACATAGCAGGATCTAGTCGGGGTATGGAGGTATGGTTCTAGAAAGATGTATTAGCAGTCCTCACTATTTCTGTAAAATAGTGTTTGAATAATTGTAATGAGGATTTATTTGAGTGTGGATATTGTCTAGAAGACAATATTTGTATTTAAACTCACAGTATGTGTTGTCGTATTTTGCACGACAATTGTATTATTGAAGTTGTAGTTTGCTTTCTGTACCATGTATTTGGCGACTCAGAATGGGTGTTGTATACCTATTCTGGGGGCGTCACAGTTGGTATCAGAGCTTAGGGATATGATCCCTGGCTGAGATGTGAGACAAGAACTAGGAGGGGAGAGACGGGGAATTCCTTCGCTAGTATGACCTGACTAAGTTTATTTGGTGTTTATTTGGTCGGTCAGAGTATAGGGATAATATATGACATGACTATTAACCCTTGTTTTATGGCAGTATTTAAGAATGGCAGCTGAGAACGTTAATAATGGAGTAAATCAGACCGTGGAGACACCTTTGATCACTACCCAGGGGAACGTGCAACAGGAAGGCAATATTCCTCCTGTAAACAACGTTACCGAGCAAACGATGAATGATGGAATGTTTAGGAGCTTTTTGCAGTTCATGCAAAATCAGACGAGGGAGACTCGTGTGCAGAATACGGGTGGAAATGATAACAACGCGCGGTTTGTCACAGCTAAGCAGTTCAAAGAATTGGGACCACCAGAATTTAAGGGAAAGCCGGATCCGATCATGGCGGAAACGTGGGTCAAGCAAATTACCAAGATATTTGATGTCTTGGGATGCACGGAGGAACAGAAGGTTCCATTCGCCACATTTATGTTCCGCGGTGAGGCAGACTACTGGTGGGAGTCTGTGAAGCGTACCCAGCCTGACGCACTCAACATGTCCTGGGAAACATTTCAAAAACTGTTCAATGACAAGTACTTTCCTGAAAGTATTCGTCATATGAAGGAGGTTGAGTTTATTAGACTGGAACAAAACAACATGACGGTGTCCCAGTACGAGGCGAAGTTTGCAGAGTTATCCAGGTTTGCACCTCATTTGGTCGAAAATGAGGAACGAATGACGCGGATGTTTCTGAGAGGTTTAAAACCTGAGATTCGTCAATACCTTATCTCTCATAAATTTTCTCTGTATTCAGACGTTGTCAACAGGGCCCAATTATTAGAGAGAGATAATGAGTATACTCAACCGAGGGACCACAACCAGGGTCATACCGGTGACAGCAATCATCAGAGCGATGATAACCAACGAGGAGGGAAAAATACGAACAAAGGCGGTAACCACTCGGGTGGTCATCGTGGCCATGATAATAGGAGAGGTGAGTCAAGTGGAAATTTCAGAAAGAGGAGATTCAACAATGACGGGAAGACATCAGCACCAGCACCAGCACCAACAACAAATTTTAGGGGAGGAGAACGACCGCCAGTTAGATGTTACAAATGCGGGAAAGAGGGACATATCAGCCCAAACTGTCCACAACAATCCAAGGTGTGTTACAACTGTGGGAAGGAAGGCCACATCGCTCGAGATTGTACTATAGCGAAACCAAGTTCAGCGGGAGTGGTGATTCCAAGGGCTGTCCCGGATAAGGCGAAATCAGCGGTTCCTGGAAGAGCGTTTGTCGTTACTGGCCAAAACGCGAGAAACCCGAACGAGGTGATCACGGGTAAGCTAATCTTGAATTCTTGCGAAGTTTATACTTTACTAGATACCGGTTCTACCCATTCTTTTATCTCTCCTGCTTGTGCTCAACGTTTAAACTTGACTCCGGAGAAATTGGACTTTAACTTATCTGTTGAAACTCCGTTGGGTGAAACCTTCGTTACATCTACAGTTTATAAATCTTGCATGATCCAAGTTGGCACTATCACATTACCTGTTGATCTTATCTCTTTAAAGATACTTGCTTTTGATGTGATTTTAGGAATTGATTGGTTAACCACTCATCATGCTAAAATTGATTGTTTTCGTAAGGTTGTTAGTTTTCATATTCCTAACCAACCTGTCATACGAATTCAAACTACTAAACCACTAAAATCAGTCACTGTCATATCAAGCCACAAAGCTATTCGTTTATTGAAAAACGGATGTCAAGCTTTCTTAGCCCATGTTATGGATTTGAACAAAGACAAGTCAGATTTGAATAATATTTCTATTGTTAGAGAATTTTCCGATGTATTTCCTGAAGAACTTCCCGGTCTACCCCCGGAACGAGAAATTGAATTCTTTATTGACCTTGAACCCGGTACAAAGCCCATTTCTAAAACCCCATATCGAATGGCTCCTATTGAACTTCAGGAGTTAAAAGTCCAACTACAGGAGTTGTTGGACATCGGTTTTATTCGTCCTAGTACGTCTCCTTGGGGTGCTCCTGTTTTATTCGTAAAGAAGAAAGACGGGAGTATGCGACTTTGTATTGACTATCGAGAATTGAACCATGTCACCATCAAGAATAGGTATCCGCTACCTCGCATTGATGACCTGTTTGACCAGTTGCAAGGAGCACAATTCTTTTCAAAGATCGATCTTCGTTCTGGATATCATCAGCTGAAGATTAAAACTGAGGATATTCCAAAGACTGCCTTCAGAACTCGGTACGGGCATTATGAATTCTTAGTAATGTCTTTTGGATTGACTAATGCTCCTGCTGCCTTCATGGATATGATGAACCGTGTATTCAAAGAATATTTGGATCAGTTCGTTGTTGTCTTTATTGATGACATCCTCATCTATTCCAAAAGCCGTGAAGATCATGAGCGCCATTTGAAGCTGGTACTGCAAAGGCTTCGTGAAAACAAGCTATATGCCAAACTGAAGAAATGCGAGTTCTGGCTTGAGGAAGTAGCATTCCTTGGGCACGTGGTGTCAAAACATGGAGTATCTGTCGACCCGGCGAAGATTGAAGCCATACAAAGTTGGGAGCAACCGAAGTCGGTAACCGAAGTACGTAGCTTTCTGGGCTTAGCTGGTTATTATCGGAGATTTGTGGAAGGATTTTCTCGAATCGCTACTCCGTTAACTCAGCTGACTCGGAAAGATACAAAATTCGTATGGAGTGAGGAATGCGAGAAGAGTTTCCAAGAACTCAAGAGGAGACTCATTTCGGCACCTGTTTTGACAATACCATCTGGTTCGGATGGATTTGTTATCTACAGCGATGCTTCAGGCAAAGGGTTAGGATGTGTTCTCATGCAACATGGGAAAGTCATAGCCTATGCCTCACGACAACTCAAAGAATATGAGAGGAATTATCCTACTCATGATTTGGAGTTGGCAGCAGTCGTTTTTGCGTTGAAGATCTGGAGACACTACCTTTATGGGGAGAAAGTGGAGATCTATACAGATCATAAAAGCCTCAAATATTTCTTCACCCAAAAGGAACTCAACATGCGGCAACGACGTTGGCTTGAGCTGTTGAAAGATTACGATCATACCATCCAATACCATCCTGGAAAAGCAAACGTAGTAGCTGACGCATTGAGTAGAAGATCATATGCGGGTACGAGTGCAATGTTTTTAACACAAAGGCCCATTTTGTATGACTTGCAAAGGATGGAGATAGAGATGAAGGCTCCAAGTACCCACATGATGATATCAAATATACGAGTAGAACCGACTTTAATCGATAAAGTTAAAGCTGCTCAAGCTACGGATATAGAGCTGATGCGTATGAAGAAGAAAGTGCAAGAAGGTGCTATTCCAGAAGCAAGAATCGATGAAGAAGGAATACTTCGAGTCAACTCCAGACTTTGTGTTCCTAACGATTTTGACTTGAAGCATAGAATAATGATGGAGGCACACAACACACCGTTTGCAATCCATCCTGGGAGTACCAAAATGTATCACGATCTTCGACATACATTTTGGTGGAGCAATATGAAAAGAGAGATCGCGGAGTTTATCTCGAGATGTTTAACTTGTCAACGTGTAAAAGCGGAGCATCAAGTACCAAAGGGTCCATTGCAACCACTTGAGATTCCGAAATGGAAGTGGGAACACATTACTATGGATTTTGTTACGGGTCTTCCCAAGGTTTCTCAAGGCATAGATGCGATTTGGGTTATTGTTGATAGATTAACCAAGTCCGCTCATTTCTTGCCGATACGTGAGACTTATTCCCTTGAACGTCTTGCTAGTATGTACGTGAACGAGATTGTGAGATTGCATGGCATGCCAGTATCCATAGTTTCGGATCGTGACCCAAGATTCACTTCACGATTTTGGGTTAGCTTGCAGAAAGCTATGGGCACGGATTTACGATTCAGTTCAGCATACCATCCTCAAACGGACGGACAATCAGAGAGGACTATTCAAACTCTTGAAGATCTATTAAGACTTTGTGTCTTAGATCTCAAAGGGAGTTGGGATAAGTACCTACCATTGGTGGAATTCTCCTACAACAACAGTTATCAGGCGAGCATAGGTATGGCTCCATTTGAGGCGTTGTATGGAAGAAAATGTCGTTCTCCAGTATGCTGGGACGAGGTGGGTGAAGCAACATTGTTGGGACCAGAATTGGTACGCATTACTACAGAGAAGATCCAAACGATTCGACAACGTATACAAACGGCACAGGATCGACAAAAGAGTTATGCGGATCTTCATCGGAAGGACGTGGAATTTAATATTGGGGATCATGTATTGTTACGTGTTGCACCATGGAAGGGAGTTACAAGATTTGGGAAGAGAGGAAAGCTCAATCCAAGATTTGTTGGTCCATTTGAGATTCTTGAGCGAATAGGAAATGTGGCATATAGACTCGCATTACCTCCAAGCATGTCTCGTGTTCATAATGTTTTTCACATATCTATGCTTCGTAAATATGTTAAAGACCCGAACCACATTATTGAGTTAGAACCAGACGAGATAGCTGAAGATTTAACGTACGAGGAGGTACCTGTTAAGATCTTGGATAGGAAAGAGCATGTCCTACGCACGAAGGTTATACCACAAGTTAAGGTTTTGTGGAGAAACCATGCTATTGAAGAAATGACCTGGGAGTTGGAATCAGAAATGAAAGCGAGGTATCCTCACCTTTTTGAAACATCAGGTACGTACGTCAATTTCGAGGACGAAATTTCATAAGGAGGGGAGGTTGTAAGACCCCAACTTATTAATGAATAAAATCAAATTTTCTCTAAATATTATTGTGAATAATAAGGGGTTAATTTGATATAATACTTTGGTTATGGGTGAAATGTGCAAATTTTGCAAAATAAGCAAGTGGTTATAAAATATTTATTTTTGGTCGGTGAATATTCGGTTGGTCGTGGAATATTCTTGCTGTCGGGGAATATTCGTACGACGACGCAGCCTTGTGTGGGCCCCATAACGGAAAGCGATTGGATGAAGAAAACGACAAGTATAAGTTGTTTATAAATAACGGCGTAGTTGTTACCGTTAATACTGTTGGAATACCCGGTGGTTAAAATACAGTAGCACACGGTATTGCACCAATTATTGATTCTTACGTAAGAAGGCACTACTCAATAATTGTTACAGTAGTTATTATTCAATATTTTATTTTATTGATTCAATAATTGCTGCGTTGATATTTTATATTATTGTTGTTTCAATAATTGTTGCTGCACAGTATTTTCATTTATCAGATCAATAATTCATATTATTTGAATAATATTATTAGATAACATTATTGGCAATGTCTAGAAAGTTCTGTCTAAGGAGAGGTTTGGTCATCTAATTGCGCGCCAGTAAGGAGAAATCCTTATTGGAAAGCCCCCTCTTTCCTGGGAACGGCCTGGTTGTCATAAATGTGATTCTGTAATATTATTTGTGAATAATTAATTATTGATTCATATGATAAGGAAATATTTATTTTATGTGGATATAAATGAGGGATATATTTTTGTGGTTAAAAATGAAGGAGTTAATGTTGAGGTGTTTTATCAGTATTTTTATCGGAATGGAGGTATTAAAAAATCAAATCAGGGTTTTTGAGAAATATTGCGGGTGTTATAATTTTTAATCCGACCGTTGGATCGTGGTAATTTTTGGATATGTTATACATATATAAGTTGAGTATATGTCCACAAATTTTGAACCGTTAAAAATGAACGTATGATTTATTATGAATTTTACAAGATGACTGGTTCAGAAATTGTTGAATTTTCGGAGTTTATCATTTTGGTGGAAAATTCTAGAATTGGTGGGCCCCACTTGTGGTTGGTGAAGAAATGTGCTGAATTATATTTCAAATGTGGTAGGTGGGAATAGTAGCAGGTAAAGCCATCAGGTTGCAGGTCAAACCTACCAAAATTTTCCTATAAATAGAGGGCTAAGTTAGAATTGAAAATTACACCAGAAACAAGTTTTCTCTCTTTCTCTCTCTAGATTATTGAGTGTATTTTGTGAGTATTTAGATACTTTGAGAGTTTCTATTCATCAGAGCAAGTTTCTTTCAGCCTTATACCGGTATTCCGACCAGAAGTACTGATATTTTGAGGTAAGGGATATTATTTTCTTCTTAATGATATTATTTTCTTCAATATCATTATGCTGAAATATTGATATGAGTTTTTATCAAATTTGGAACTTTTTGTGTCGGGGTTACTATTCACGTATACGGCACTATTCACGTATACGGCACTATTCACGAATACGGCACTATTCACCGAAAAATAAAATTTTTCCTTTTTGTCCAAGATGTCTATTATGGTTACTATCTTTGATTGTATCCATGTTTTGATCTTTATTTTTGAATTCTGCTTCACAATTGATTATTATGAAGTATTATTGATCTTGGATAAACTGTTATACGAATCCCTACTATTTGTCCTTCTGTCTCATTGGATTCGTTCTCTTTAAGATATTTTTCATCATCCTCAGTCCTAAATGATGATATTAATGAATATCTTTGGCCTGTAGTGCAAAGATGTATAATTACTTGATGAATATCTTTGGCCTGTAGTGCAAAGATGAACAGGTGTTGAGATGAACATGACCGACTGAGGATACAAATGAATATCTTTGGCCTGTAGTGCAAAGATGAATATTTGGTTAAAGATGATTATTAATTGATGTTACAGGGATAAAATATTGATGATGGACTTTTAAATCTTAGAAGATAGTAGAATTCTTTCTCTACTTGACTCTTCTAATGGTTTGTTGTTTCCGCTGCAGTTGTTGATCTAAAACTTGTTGTCGATTATATTTTATCAGATTTTTCCCTGTTGAAGACTAACGATAATTTGTTGTATATTATCTTAGTCATAATATTCTTTACTGGGCTAGTTGAGCTCACCCTTTTCCTTTTTGTTCCATTTTTCTTCTCAGGAGGTGAGAACATAGCAGGATCTAGTCGGGGTATGGAGTGATGGTTCTAGAAAGATGTATTAGCAGTCCTCACTATTTCTGTAAAATAGTGTTTGAATAATTGTAATGAGGATTTATTTGAGTGTGGATATTGTCTAGAAGACAATATTTGTATTTAAACTCACAGTATGTGTTGTCGTATTTTGCACGACAATTGTATTATTGAAGTTGTAGTTTGCTTTCTGTACCATGTATTTGGCGACTCAGAATGGGTGTTGTATACCTATTCTGGGGGCGTCACAATTTTGGTGGTCAATTCATATGCTAAACTATAAATTGGGTCTTGTTTATGCTAGTTCGTTAAGAAACGAAGAAAACGTAGTTTGAACGAAGTGATTTAGTGTAGAATTGTAATCAAAGTGATGATTTTTGTAAAAGATGTCAAAAATGAATTTTTCATATGAAAATATAGAATTTGAGGAATTAAGTTAGGAAAAGTTGTTAAATTGTACTATGTTGATGAATATGCGAGGAAACATGTTTGTAATAGTTCTATATCAATTAAATGTGCTAATATTACTGTTTGGTGGGTGAAATTCGTGTTAGTTGGGCTAAAGTCGGCTACTGTTCATAGCCTTTTTGGTTCTGTCTGTGCACTAGCGCAGCTGCGTCGGTGCCAAGGCCAGAAACGGCGCAGCTGCGCTGGTCCCAGACTTGTGTATGGCGTAGCTACGCCATACCCTGATTTGGGACAGTGGTTTCTGCTACTGCTGCAGACTTGGGATATCGATGTAACTTGGCCTAATGATGTGTTAATGTAATAAACATGGAACATGGAGGTTAAAACAGAACCGTGTCATGTCATTGATAATTTTAAAGTTGTAAAGAATTAGTAAGTTACGAATGCGTTATGACTTAATGTATACAATGAATAGTGAATAAGTCTTGTGATGTTAACACTTGTGATTTCTGAAATGAGCACTAAGATATGGAAGGTGATTAATATAAAACCATTGAGTCCTAGGAAGACTTAAATACTTAGTTGAACTTTAAGTTCGATTAAGGAGAAGTGTAATATTGATTAATAAGAGTTAAAAATGTGATTTGGATGTTAAAAGTCTTATGTAGGTGTTAGTGAGTTTTCAGATTCGTGTTATGTGGTTTAGTATTATGGATAGACCTTAAACTAAAGGTTATAACTTAACTAAGATGAGAAATAAATCTATGAGGTTAATGTATGTAGCTAATTGATGTGATATTCCTAATGCTACGTGTAGGATATTGTGAGGGCCCCGAATCCAGGTCCTAAATCACCTTGGATCCGGTTCGATCATTCTATCACTATTACTATTATTTGCGGAAGATATAAATATAAATTGTTTATACATTAAACTTACACACTTTTCTCCAAGGTCGAGTAACCTTAACTTAATACACATTTCATAACTTACTTAACACATAATCTTAAAATACAACACTTATACAATTTAGCTGCACACATATCTTAACGCTGGAACTGTCTTTAACCTTTCCTTGTATCTGACGCATTCGTCTTAATCTACAATGTTTATCATGATATAGCAAGGGTGAGCATGAAAGTTGCCCAACAAGTTTAAATTCAATAATATAATGATATATCATGATTGAAAGAGTATGAACAATAAGCTGGCTATAATTCATCAATATAATTGAGAACTAGCACGAACAAACTTTTGACTGAACAAGTAATAAACATAAACAAATATATCTGAACCAACGGGTAATGAAGGTGATCAGCCTTTCATACCTGACTTATACATGCAATATGTACATAGTACAATTCATGGCAACCAGCAATGATTAACCATAAGCTTATCTGAATGAAACACTCTTAGTAGAGTTAAGTACAAACAAACTTGCCTGAACCGTTGATTACCGCTACGCAATTTATATTGCTTTATCCGAAGACCTAATATTAGTAATATAGATCTCCAATATTAGAATAATATCATCACAGTATAATACTACTATATATATAAACATAGAATAACCTAAACATATAACACAAAATCTTATCAGTTTATAACACACATAAGACTCAGTATCAAGTCAAACTATTGCAGTCTGAGTTGAGTTCGACAAAGTTCTAACGTCCCGACGGTCTAGTCGAACTTTTATCGAGTCTAAGTTCAACTAAACTCTGCCTAACACTTAACAATTATCTCAGACACCATTAATATCAGTTAAAATATTTTTCATAAGCTCATAATAATTTTTAAATAATTATTACTATTTATCATGAATTTTCAATCATTAAAACGTATTTAAATAAATTAAATACCGCATAATTCATTTATCATTAATATTTATTTAATATCAAATATTAATGAAATACATGCCATAATATTATAATATATTTATAATATATCAAAGTATTTTTAATACCTTAAAATCATATTTATATGATTTTTAAACACTTAAATCCATTATCCGATAATTATTATTAATATTAAAATATTAATATTTTTATGACAAAATATCAAAAGTTATATTTTATAACTTAAAATATTTTCTAACGCTTAAATCATTTTTATATGATTTATAAATCATTTATTCTATTTTTCCATAATTTATTTAATATATTTATTAAATAAACTAATTATCATTAATATTAATTTATTAATGAATTTCATCACAAAATATTAAAAGTTACTGAAAATAACTTAAAATATTTTCTAATACCATAATCTTATTTTTCATGTATTTAAATCATTTTTAAATAATTTAATTAATATTATAATTAAATAAATTAAATATCACTTATATTCCAAAAATATTAAATATTTATGAAATATACTCAAAATAATTAAAAACTATTTTTCAGACTTTAAAATAATTTTTCGGAATTTATTTTGTGTTTTTAATAATAAAAATCTATTTTTTTCTATTTTTAATTAATTTCTGGAAAGTCAGAAAATAAATTAAATAGAAACCGTCGCTAAAGGGCCCTATAGCGACAGACCTGTCGCTATAGGTGTTCTGGGTGTTCTTGATGTCTGCCCAGATCTTCATCGCCAGTTAACTAGGTGGGTGGTTTGACCGGTGGTAGATCTTTGTTCATTACGTTTCTAGGCTGGCTAAAGTGTTAGGATTGTAGTACTAATGTAACATTACAACCTCAAACTGAATTAATGGTCATTACATAACCAAGTTGCAAAATCCAAGCTCCAGAAAAGTCTGACATCGCTGTTCTTCATTTCTGGGTTTTCCAGAAAATGAAGAACAGACGATGGTACTATATCTTGATCCTTATAACTTGAATTCTGGGCTTTGTTTGTGTAAAGTAATGGTTGTATCTTGTAGTGGAGATGTCAGGCTTCATTTATTAAACAACATATCATTATAAAAACATCACATATGTACGATCTGGGCCGGTCAAACTAGTGGTCTGAAACTGTTTTTGAAGATTCTGGGTTTTTTTCCAGAATCTTCATCCGAGCAGTCGGTCAACGGTGGCTTGACCACTCATATCTTGTATTCCGTTACGGATCTGGTTGATCTAAAGCCTGGGATATGTAGAGTACACAACAGGCTATAAGGATCAACCAAAGACATGGACTAAACACCAACACACAGCAAGAACAAGACCCTGCAAAGTCACTGTCAGAAAAATCTGGGTTTCTGGGTTACCCAGAAACCAGATTTCGTGAACGGTCAACGGGTTTTGACCACTGATAACTTGAGATCTAGACATGGTATGGAGTTGATTCCACTTCTAGATCAAAGATCTCCTGACAGACTACAAGTCTAAAGCTTAAAACAACACAAAACATAAACACATCAAGATTTAAAGCCACTGACATATGACTGTCAGAAAACATTTTTAACTTTTTCCCAGATTTCTAAAAATTGCTAATTCGTGTACTTTGATGTTATGGATTCACTATATAGCAACCCAGATCATCAAGTGACACCTTCTAACACAACTTTAAACAATATATCCTAATATCTAACATCAAATCAAGAGATTTCAAAATTTAGGGTTCTTACCACTTTGAGCTTTGATTCATGATTTTTGACTTTGTGATCTGATCCTTAGCTAGTTAATATTTGATCATGGCTGATCTTATCTCACTCTCTCACTCTTCATTCCCGAAATTCTAGAGAGAGGATGGGTTTGGAGTAAATAAAATGTCAAGTGGCCTTTCTCTCTCTCTTAATCTATATAATTGATTGGATTCAATGAATTTGCTAGCAACTTGTGGCTGATCTTTGGACACATATCTAGGTCTAGAGTTAGGGTTAGTCATCAACCCAAGATCTTGGCAAGATTTACAAGCTACCAATTAAAGAATGTGACATAAGGGTAAAGTGGTCATTTAGCAATTAATTTTAATGGCAATTATGTCAATTAGCCCAAACCCTTAGGGTTTAGGGTTTAAGCTAATTAGGAAACCCTTAGGGTTTAGGGTTTAAACCTTAACTTTGTAATTTAATTTCTACCATTTCTGAATTTCGATTTTCAAAATAGAAAATTAACATTTCTAAATTATAATTAGGATTTTCTAATTATATTACAATTTCTTAATCA
The DNA here is from genome assembly GCA_016801055.1 of Panax notoginseng. NCBI lineage: Eukaryota > Viridiplantae > Streptophyta > Magnoliopsida > Apiales > Araliaceae > Panax > Panax notoginseng. The sequence continues at coordinate 196,118,851 of CM029014.1, forward strand.
CTATTTATATATTGCTAATTAAGATTAAAAATTTCTAATTAAAATTGCTAATTTAGCAATTAGGGTCAAAATTGTTCATTAAGGTTTATAACCCACAAATTAGGGTTTTATTTAGAAAAATAATATTTCTAATTTAGAAATTAGATTTCCGTAATTAGATTAGGGTTTTCTAGTTACTTAACTTGAAAATTAGAATTAATATATCCTAATTAAAAGTATTAAATTAACATTTTCGTTTTCCCTAATTATAAATTAGGGTTCCAAAACCAGAAATTATGGTTTCAAATTTTGAAATTAGGGTTTTTTAACCAATTTGTTTATATTAACCCTAATTAATCTTATAATGATTTACACTTACGCCATTAAGTTCCCAATTTAGGGTTTCATATACCGAATTAGGGTTTCAGATTCTTGAAACAGAAATTAGGGTTTCTAGAACCGATTTCTAGGGTTTCTTGTTAAACGCTAGGGTTTTCTAACTGAACGTTGACGTTCTTAATATATACTTAGGGTTTGATACAGATATCGATTATCTGGACAACCCTTGACCCTTAACCACATCATGTACACTTATACACAGAACATAATCACGTATTTTCTTAATCCTGAATAATTCACCTAAATCCTTCACAGAATTTTGAAATCCTCAAAATTCCTTCTTAAAAATCTCAAACACATACACTTATTTTCTGTCTGGGTTCTAATTTTGAACCTTAAATCAATTAATAAAAATTAAAAAAAAAATCAAAATTCTCAGGTTGTCACAGATATTGGAGTACGAGAGTTGTAATTGTATAGCTTATGCAAGAGGCAGGTTCCCTAACCTTTGCTACTTTATTATTCAGCAATGTTACTTTTCACTGTCATATTATACTTACGCAAGTTCGCTATCTCTAATCTCTTGTTGAGTAATTTATTGTTATGAAAGTTCGTTAACCCTTATTTACTGTTGAGCAAGTTAATTAATCTTTATTTCTTTATTCCAAACGAGATTACTTTGGTTATTCAAAGTCTGTAATTTTGTTGTAAGAAATGTGCTTATTCAGCTACTAATAACTGTTGTTTGATCTTCGTTCTCCAATGTCATTGTACTATCTTATATTATTATACCGAACTCTAATTTGCCTAGCGATTCTTTACCAATTCAACTAATCCTTAGTTGATGAATGTTCTAAACTCTAAATTACCCTTGAAGTAAACCCAAACCACACTTCCTTTGGTTTGCTTACGTACTCACACAATTTTGAAAGCATGTTGTCGATGATAACACTTGTTCAATTTAGAAATTGTTAATACTCTAGCTCTTATTGATTCATCGATATACCTTGTTCATGAAGATATTATAATCAAACTCTTGAATAGTTATTGGTCTCTATCTGATTCAACTAAAGATCTAGAATTCCTTTGAAGTTAATTCCCAACCAAACCTACTTTGGTTCGGAACCTAATAATCTAAGTTGAGATGAACAACCCTATATTAGGGGATTATTTTAGAGCTACGCAATAGCGTTAAAATGTTTGCACAATACATAGTACAAAGGTCTGATCACCTAGAATACGGGATGATGGTCCATATAGTCATTTAGACTGTTAAAGGTTACAGTAGAAACACCTGTTAACCTAGGACATAGATGAAGATTATAGTCTTTTAGACTGTTAAAGGTTAAAGTAGAAATACTTGAAAACCCAGAGTATAGTTTGTGGTCTTGTGACCCTCAGTGTATTCTTTGATGTTGATATCTATTGTTAACTTAAACGTTTATTATTCCTTTGAACTCATTGTTGTTGAATTAAAGTTTATTATTCTGGTAAGAATACTTTACCATTGAAAGCTCAGTTAATCGTTATTCATGAAACGTTATTGTATATTATCCTTCTTGTGGGCAAATTGTTTGCTCACTCTTGCACAAAACAATGCAGATGAATTTAAGAAATGTGAAGAGTTTTCTACAAGCAAGGTCAAGGACAAAGTGTTTGATTAGACGACAACGTTTAATTTACCCTTTATTTATGAAGCTTATGTAATAGATTTAATTATGATCATGTTTTAATTTTCCGCTGATGATTGTAATAAAGGTTAGATGACCTGGGATTTATTTTAGATTATGTAACCCTTTAATGGGAGATTGATTGTTTAAACTTTTGAGTTTAATTATATTCTTTGTTATGGGTAGTTACTTATGATTTAATTGGACAGTGAACACCAAATCTGTGGGATTGAGGTGCCCGGATTTGGGGTTGTCACAATGAATGCATATTGCACAGATTAACAAATCTAATGAAAACATATACACCAACAGATATTTTGGAGGACATGATGACAGAGTATAATGTGTCTATCTCTTACCAAAAGCATGGAGATCAAAGAAGAAAGCATTGGAAAAGGTGAGAGAAAATCCACAAGACTACTCACTGATCCCATCATGGTTGCACATGTTGAAGAAAACAAATCCAGGTAACAGTTAAAAATAATTTATTTATTTTTTATAATTAGCTAGTTACCCAAATCAAATGATTTGGTTACCTTAGTATGCGGGTTTAGTTACCGACTATATTATAAAAAAATTATGTTAAAATAATTTATTGTATGTGATCAATATCTACACAAAAGGTTACAGTTTAATGACATTTTGGACACCATCTACACCGTATTGAAAACATCAAGATGATAATTAGTTGCATACCATTAACCATATAAATGGTTACCCTCTACAACAAGTTTGGATACTGTCTGCTACTTGTAATTATATTTATAATGCTGAAATTTCATATCAGGTTCCATCACAGCATTGGAGTTGGAAAAAATGGTTGTTTCAAGTATCTATTCTTTGTCATTGGAGCATCGATTCAAGCATGAAATCATTGCTTCCCAATTATTGTAATTGATGGAACGTTCATTCAATCAACCTATGGGGGGACACTGCTGATAGCAAGCACACAAGATGTGAACAGACACATTGTTCCGATTGCTTTCACAGTGGTTGACAGTGAAAATGAATTATCTTGGAGATTGTTTTTCATAAATTTAAGAAATGCTTGTGGAGTTAGGGAAGGCCAGTGCATTATTTCAGATAGACATGAAGCCATTGTACAGGGACTGAATTTTGTGTTCCCCGATGTCATGCATGGTTCATGTACATACCATGTATTGAAAAATATAAAAAACAAAATCAGAAAGGGAGAGAAGAACTCAAAAAGGCATACAACGGGCTTGTAGAGCTTACACTAGAGAATAATTCAACAAACACATGGGTGAACTTGATGCAATTGATGCACGAATAAGGACTTATTTGGAGGAAGAGGTTAAGTTGGAGAAGTGCACAAGGCTCCATGGGAGTGTAAGCAGGTACTCGACAATGACTTCAAACACAGCAGAATCTATCAACAATGCAATCAAAGGTATCAGGGAACTTCCAGTTATAATAATGATTGAATACATCCGTTGTATGATTCAAAGATGGTATTTCACAAACAAACAAGCATCCATATCAACATTCACTACCCTTTCCGTAACAGCTGAGAGAAGCTTGCAATCTAATATCACTGAATCAAAGAAACTTAAGGTAACTACTACAACTTTTAATTTATTACATCAGAATTTGCATTTGCATTTTATGGAAACCTCATTACTTATTATTGGTTACATGTATATGATGAGAAGGTTACCAACATTACATATAACTTCCATTCTTTCAATTTAAGCAAACTAAATATTTATACATACTAACGACACACTTAAATTGTGTTGTAGGTTGAGACATCAAACCTAATTATTTTCACTATTTACGATGTCACAAAATAATATATTGTGGACATTGAACAAAGGACATGCACATGCCGTAAATTTCAGTAACATGAGATGCCTTGTCCACACAATGTTGCTGTTATCGACAAGAGAAATTTGAGTTATTATGAATTTTGCTCAACAAAATACTTAAAAATAACTTTGGTAGACACGTATTCAACTTCCATCATGCCGTTAGATGACAAAGAGAATTGGGATGTGCCAGAAGAAGTAAGAAACATATGTGTAAAACCACCAAACACAAGAAGAAGAAGACTAGCGGGAAGACCAAAGATAGGGATGTACAATCACGAATCTGACAACAGAATTCAAAACAAATGTAGCAGGTGCCAAGAAAAGGGACACAATAGGAAAACATACAATAATCCACCAGTTTTACGGCCAAAAAAGGTCTGATATAGTACATAAGCAAAAAAAGTGTAAATACATGAATATATTGTTGTTTACTATGAATAACCATTAACTAGTTATTTGGTAACCGTTTTGATGATGTAAAGTAACAAAAATTGTGTTACACAAAGTTGAATAATGTTTTGATTTCTGATTCCAGCATGATTTATCAATATAAAGCAAACATATACAGTGAACAATTGGATACTGTTCTGAAACATTTTTATGTAAATTTGGTTACTCATAAAAAAATAAAATGTTTACCTCTATATGCATATTTAGCTACCACTAGGACTATATACAAATAATTTTTACAAGTCTGTAAACTATAAGTATCCATCAGCTAGATAAATGGGCACTCTCACATTTACATTTAGCACATGATAACTATTATGATATAAGTTTATAATTATCTAGTTACTAACAAAAGCTAAAATGGTTACCCTTATATGAAGGTTTGGATACTAACTGCACCTTTCAAACTATTTTTTTTGAAATATGTAATTTATAAGTGACCATCATCTATATAAATGGGCACACTTAATTGGAGTTTCTAATTCCATTCTAATGACAGAGTATAAATAAAACATATACATTTAACACTTGATAACATGACTGATATAACCTTTATAACTATATGGTTACTAACAAAAACTAAAATGGTTACCCTTATATGCAGGTTTCGATACCAAATGCACCTTTCAACTAAAATAGCTTATGGATACTGTTCTGGAATATTTTTATGTAATTTTGGTTATTCACAAAAAATAAAATGGTTGCCTCTATATGCAGATTTAGCTACCAACTGGACCATATCCAAATAACTTTTATAACTATGTAATTTAAAAGTATCCATCAGCTAGATAAATGGGAACCCTCATATGTATATTAAGCACTTTATAACTGTTCTGATATAAGTTTTTAATTATTTGGTTACACCTCTCAAACTATTTTTATTTTAATATGAGATCTGTAAGTGACTATCATATATATAAATGAGAACTCTTAATTGGAGTTTCTTATTCTATCATGATGATAGGGTATAAATAAAACATATACATTTAACATTTTATAACAGTCCTAATACAAACTTATAATTATCTGGTTACTAACAAAAATAAACATGGTTACCATATATGTAGGTTTGGATACTAACCTAAATTTTAACTGAAATAGCTGATGGATATTGCCCTAAACCAATTTTATGTAAATTTGGTTACTCATAAAAAATAAAATGTTTACATCTATATGCATATTTAAATACAAACTGTACAATTTCTAAATAATTTTTATGAGTATGTAATTTATAAGTATACATCAGCTAGATAAATAGGACACTCTCACATGTACATTTAACACTTGATGTTTGTCCTGATACAAGCTTGTAACTATCTGGTTACTAATAACAGTAACCATAATGTAACATAATAAAACAGTAACCACATAATTATATGATAGTAACCAGAACAGGTTTTAATGGTAACCAAAACAGAAACATCATGTAATGAAATCCAGTTTAGGCAATCTATGTATACTAAACAATTACATATTAACTAGAATAAAAAATAAAAGGAACCAAAATTCCACATTGAGGGCACAATAATAGTAGCCAAACAATAAGAAAATAGTAACTAAAACATAATAAAGAAGTAACCAAATAGTTATATGAAAGTAACCAGAATAAGTTTTAATGGTAACCAAAATAGAAATAACCTGTATATCCAACCCAGTTTAGGCAACCCATGTATGCTCTCACATGTACATTTAACACTTGATATATGTCCTAATACAAGCTTGTAACTATCTGGTTACTACCAAAAAATAAAATGGTTACCCTTCTATGCATGTTTGGTTACCAACTACACCTTTCAAATAATGTATCAGACATAACTTAGAAGTGACAAATACGAACCAATAAACAATGTCAAATCACTGGTAATATAATCAAATATGTAATCCCATTTACATAAGCTCCAATAAACATTACAGACTCACTAACCATAACAAATGGTTATAGATATCCAACAAAAACCAAAGTATGAAACACAATTCAGAGGGACAAGACAACGACAACCGAACTAATCAAAATCTGGTATAAATCTTCCTGGAAATTCTCTATCAGTCTCATATCCCTCTAACTGTTTGATCTTAGTATGCATGTAGAGGTTTGTGCATAATTTCTTCTGATACTGTGGAATGAGGAATGGACTAGGAATTTTAGCAAACTTCTAGTGAATAACATGCTTAGCAAAATAAATCATGAACATCCCACAATCACTGTACAAACAGACAAAAGAAAACAAAAATAACAACTAAAGTCAACCTAAATGTAATCATTAATGAAATGTAAATAATGTAAACCTTACCCGTCAACTTGTTCAGGTACCCCATCTGCAAATTCCAATTCAATTATATCATCTTTATCCTTGTTATGATACGGTTCACTACTAAAGTCAATATCAGACCTATCCCTCCAAAAACCACTCTTACGCAGTATTGTGGGTAGCATGAAGATATAGGGCTCACAAACATCCATAATTTTTGTCTGCATTGTTCTCCTGTTTGGTTGCAGAGAATTTTAAACTATTAAACGTCTGCGATGCACATCAAATGTTAGCAAAAACCAGTGATCTATTGATGACATGTGAATGGGGAACAACACGTAATCAACATTAATCCATGGTGTGTTCACATCCATGAACAACCCATGGATGTATTCAGCAACATCACCCTCTCCAAGCATGATACTCTTAACTGCATTTTTACTTATGTATTCCTCAAAACGAGTAGTCATCTTGCCATGAAACCAACAGTCTGTGGTCGTTGCCCTTATTTAAACACTGTCGGAGTGTCTGGCCAATTTACGGATGTAGTATAATGCAATATTGATGTGCTGAACCCAAAAAAATAACAAAATCCATAAGATATTAACAGTTGCTGAAAAATATAAATATGTGATGAAGGTAACCAGCACTGATAACACTATTTACTAAACCGACTAAACAATGTAACCATAACTAGAACAACATAATTTGAAGAAAAAAAAATAACTCACATCGTCATCTAACCACTGTCCAGGAGTCTTCAATTTGTAGAACCACATTTTGGATGATATTGGGACAGCCCCAAATATAAATGCAAGTTCAATTTTGTCATTTTTTCCTGGGAATTTGTCAATCCTTCAATATAAAAGCATATTATTATACACGCTAATATTAATAATTACCATATTAGTATACACACTACCCAAATCAGACTTTAACAGTCATTAATTAACAACTGAACTGTAAATAGTTACCTGGTAACCAACAAATAATAAGATAGTAACCATAATCAAATAGTATGCCAACATATAAAAAAACTGTAGACACTCGAAATTTTGCATTCCTGTTACTAACCTTGCAGGAGGGCAAAGTCGTCTTCCAGAGATAACCCTAGAAGTCAAAACAACACAGTCCTGGAGACAACCCCGGGATACTCAGTTTGCCATCTCAGAGACAACCCCAAGATATTCAATCTAGTCCCGGAGACAACCCTAGGATACTCAATTTCAACCTCGAAGATAACCCCGAGGAATGCAGTTCCAGTATCGGAGACAACCCTAGAATCCTCAGTTCCATCCCGGAGATAACCCCGGGAGACTCAGTTTAACCTCAGAGACAACCCTGAGGTACGCAGTTGCAGTTTCAGAGACAACCCCAGAAATGCTTGTTTCGAACCCATGCGATCAGCTCAAAACTCGGTGATAGCCCCGAGGCACTCAGTTCCAAACCCGAAGATAACCCCGAGAGGACAGACACACCTCAGAGATAACCATGAGGACATCTAGCACTTGTAACAACCCAATCTTAGAGATAACCCTAAGCAACGACTGCTAAATCAGCCCAAACCAGAGATAACCATGGTGAGGGGCAAAATCATCATTTTGCCACCTAGATCCCACATGGCACCATCTCAACATGCATTACATACAGGAATGTCCTACAAGAACCAAATAGCTCCAATCTCGAGTGACTACTACACAAGACAGCACACCAGATAGAATTTGAAGACTTAAAGACTTCGGGCATGGTCCTATCTTCCTGACTTCGTACAACCTCTAATCCCATGTCATTGTGTATCTCTCGACAACAGCATGCTGAAAAATGTCTTATACACTCGATCGGATGCCCGAATTGAAGTTCTAAAAGTTCGAGCGGACATCAAGTTGCACGCGTGCACGTACTTCGAGACGATAGGACCCACCGAGCCCGGGGCACCCCGGACAGTTGCAGGTACATCTGCGGCAGCCACAGGTACACCAGCGGCTCCCCCAGGTACACCTGCGGCTCCCCCCTCTATAAATAGAGGGCCCGGGGTGGCCATTTTGCAAGAAAAAATGGCGAGGAAGCCCTGTCTAATTTGCTATGTACATACTATAAATTGAGTGCTTTCTCATTTTAAATACTTGTGAGCTTATATTTGGCTACTTTTTACCAGTGGGAACCGAGTTTTCATCCATTTAAAACTATTGAAGTCTTCTTTGGCAGTCCACTGTAAGCCTTCTTGCTTTATTTAAAGTATTTTCTCCACTTCTTACACACACTATTATTCACGTTGAGAGTTGCGTGTGTGTGTGTAAGCCCAGACCGTCGGTCCGTGGTTTATTGCTTTTATATATATATATATATATATATATATATATATATATATATATATATATATATATATATCGAGCTATCTCGATTGAGCTTGAATATAATATTTGGAGCATTTATTGCTTTTATTTATATATATAAATACTTGTATATATATCTCTTGTTATCAAACTCTGTTTGATTGAGTCTGGATTTAAATCCGGTGCGTTTACTGCTTTTATATATATATATATATATATATATATATATATATATATATATATATAGAGAGAGAGAGAGAGAGAGAGAGAGAGTCCGGTTCCTATTTGGACTCCCAGATTTTCTTAAAATACGGACTTTTTTTTTAAAACAACTAAAAAAAATTTATATTTTATGGAACAAGAATTTTTATATAATACAGTGTTTTGGATGTGATTTGGATATGTATAACAAAATAGGACTGTACAGTCTGTGCAGACTGTACATATATTTTTTGGTATAGGTATTCAAATCACGCCCAAAATATTGTATTATGGAAAAATTTCAGTTCTATAAAATATTAAAAAAAAATTAGTTGTTTTAAAAAAAAGCAAAAAAAAAAAAATAGGGTCCGGATTTGATCAGGTCCGGGAGTTCGGACCTGATCCGTGGTGTGTGTGTGTGTGTGTGTGTATATATATATATATATATATATATATATATATATATATATATATATATATATATATATATAGAGCAAGGATCAAGAGCATTCCTCTTAAATAATATTCCTCTTTAAATAGCGCTCATTTATTAAAACTACGTCGTTTTGGAGTGGCCGCGAGTGGCATTTTTATAAATAAAAGGAACACAAGTGGGACCAGTCTCTTTTAAGTCACTCCAAAACGACGTAATTTTAATAAAAGAGTGCTATTTAACGAGGAATGCTATTTAAGAGGAATGTTCTTGATCCTTGCTCATATATATATATATATATATATATATATATATATATATATATATATATATATATATATATATATATATATATTTGTCAGGCCTAGAGTTTACTTCGTGGCCTTTTACCGTTTATTTATATTTCGTCCCGCCTGGAGTTTACTTCGTGGCGGTTGATCGCTTTTACTACTTTATTTACATTTATGATCCCCCATGGAGTTACTTCGTGGTGGTTGATCGTCTATATATATATATATATATATATATATATATATATATATATATATATATATATATAATTGTTTACAACTTTCATACGAACTGCTACATCATGTGACCCTAGGAATCATGTGATCACAGATTCAGTCTACTGAATCTAGATTCGGTTCCCGTGATGGACATTTTCAGTTGTACATGGCTTGCAAATTATTCACGGTGTTTGAATATCCTTAGATGGTTCTCATACCCACAAGGAATTCGACACTGCTTTTTATCTTGTTTTCTCGAATATGCTTCGCATCTCAAAAATAAAAACAATCCAGCCGAACACACAATAAAATGGAAGTATCAAAGGCCTCAATTACTATTGAGCAAAATGGTTCGAAAAACCTTTTTCACAAAACGTCAGTTCCATATCTTGTTAAAACTGAACTTTTATACAAAATTCAAACCATTTGTATATAGGAGCAAACGATGCATAACACTACTTTCAAATAATTACACATTGACACATACACATACACATTCAGATAATGGTTAAAATTGAAAAGTGTTAGTTATCGTGGTAACACGGATGTCGGGGGGTGCCTAACACCTTCCCCCCCGCATAATCAAGCTCCCGGACCCTAATGAATCTCGGTTTCACAGACCAGTCAAATAATGTCATATCACTAGGTCAATGTGTAAACCTTTTCTCGGTTGAGTTGATGCAACCATTTAAAAATACCAACTAGCGACTTTTATAGTCCAATCATCTACATATACATGTCGGACCTTTTCACAACTTGTTTTTTCAAACAAATCTCACCTAACCTGATAACACCAAAAGGCAAGAACAGAAAAGAGACTAATAAAAATCTAGATGTCGACAGGTGGCGACTCTGTTGGGGACCTCCAGTAAGAGGGCTTAAGCCGCCATTATAAACTTTTCAAAACTTTTATCTGGTTTTGTATGGATTGTTGCATTTATATTTGAATGAATGTGTACGAATGCATTTAATTATTGCACTTAGTGCTTCACACCATATCTGCTTGTGATACTAGTGCTTTGACATGTCATCATTTCCATACGGTGAGACACGTTGTATGTGAATGTATGTTGTCTGGTTCCTTTACTAGGAGGCTATCCTATCGGTGTTTGATTACTGGACTCGTACGAGACTAATTCCAACGAGGCTCAGGAAAGGCACCACCCAAATTCGCTCTAGTTGAAAGACCGAATTAACTTCTCGTTAAGTAAGTTGTGATAATTTGGGAACCTTCATGCCAAAAAGCCGCGAGAATAGCCTAAGATAGGTTAGCCTCTGATTAACCAAATGCAGAGGAAAGTCTCTTCATACTTTCACATCTCAAAATTACTTGTAAATTTAATTACTTATAATTTTATTTCCATGTCAATCTCAATGTAATGGAAAATATGAGGAAAATGTTTACATGCATTCCCTTTATATCAAAACCTGACATTTTATCTTGTCAACTGACATCCATTTCACAGGACCACACTCCTAAAAGCGGACACATTACATATATTTCTACATTCACTAAGACTAAACTACATAAGTCTTTTTTGTAGAGATATAATTGGTCTAGTAACCCGTTCAAAATCCAAAAAGGCAACGAGCCTACAGCCAAGCATGGCTTCATCTGGCCAGTCTAGTCATACTCCTGTCTCTCGCGAGGAGTTCAAAGGACTAAGCAACCAAATTACAGAGTTGGTTGTTCTGCTTAAAGAACTACACAAGTCCACTGAGGGTCCACGAATGCACGTACATACAAAACCCTCTACACATGGAGGAACTCAGGGAAAAGACAAAGAAATTCCTGTACTCGAATCCAAGTTGGACAAAACCAACAAAAATCCTGAAGACACCCATCTCAAAGAAGATCCAGATACCGGTGATATCAAGAAAAGAGTCCTACAAATGGAAGAGACCATATAGTCTATCAAAGGAATTGGGACACATGGGAGTGTTTCATATGCAGATCTTTGTATATTTCCTAGTGTGCATTTATCCAGAAAAATTCAAAACTTTTGACTTTGAAAAGTATGACGGGTTGGGAGATCCTGTGACAGCCCGAGAATTTGGATAATTATTTAAATCTTAAAATATTGAATTAAGGTTAAATAATAAACCTAGACAGAAAATAAGTGAATGGATTTGAGATTTCTGGGAAGGAATTTTATGAAATAAAAATTTTTGTGATGAATTATTCAGGATTAAGGGTTTAAGTGTACATGTTATGTGTATATGGCTTTATATGTGTACAGTATGTGGTTAAGGGTCAAGGGTTGACCAGATAACCTATATCAGTGGCAAACCCTAGTATTATATTAAGAACGTCAGCGTTCAGTTAGAAAATTCTTACTATTTATAAGAAACCCTAAAATCGGTTTTGGAAACCTTAATTTCAATTTCGGGAATCCAAAACCCTAATTCTGAATTTGAAAACCCTAAACTGGGAATTTAAAGGTACGTATTTGTGATTATAGACTTAATTAGGGAAACTCTAATAATTAGTTAGAAACCCCTAATTTAAAGTTTAAAACCCTAATTGTTTCGTTTAAAACCCTAATGTACAATTATGACCCTAATTGCTAAATTAGCAATTTTAATTAGGAAATATTAATCCTAATTAGCAAGCTTGAATTATATTGAGAAATTTTAATATAATTAGAAAACCCTAATTATAATTTAAAAATATTAAATTTCTATTTTGAAAACCTAATTTAGAAATCCTAGAAATTTGGTTTTTAAGAACATTAGGGTTAAACCCTAAGGGTTGGATAAAATGTCATTTATGCTATTAAAATTGTATGCAAAAAGACTATTTTACCCTTTTAGCATTCTTTAATAGGTGGCTTGTAAATCTTGCCATATCATTGAGTTGTTGACCAACTCAATATACACCATGTGTCATATAATAGATATATCAGCAATCAATTGCCAACAAGATATATTGAATCAGATCATATGTATAGATTAGAGAGAGAAGATACTCACTTTGTTTTCTCATATGAACCTAGACATTCTCTCTCTAAAAATTTAAAAATGAGAGTGAAAGCGGATGAGAATTTAAGACATTCTCAGCCTTTAGCTTTCCATAAACATATTCAAAGAATAGAATCAAGGATCAAAGCTAGAAAGGTATAAAACCCTAAAACTTGAAAATCATGTGATCTTATGCTAATGTTATGATTTGTTGTTTAAAGATGTGTTAGATGGTGTCACATATTGATCTGGGTTGTTGGATCATAGATCCATATCATGTAGATGCACGAAATCAAGTTTTTAGAAACTGACTTTGAACCCTAAAATGTTGTCTGACAGCCAAATGTCAGAGGCCCTAGATCCTTCTCTGTTTTTTATTTTTGTTGTTTTGTGTTATAAATTTGTTCTATGTCACGTGGACTATGATCTGAAACTGGAAACAGGGTCAGATCATATGTAGATTAAAGGATATGAGTAGTCAAACTGCATTGACCGACCACGACTGACTGTTTCTTGGTAAGCCAGATTACCCAGAAAAGTCTGACAGTGATATTCATGACCCTAGATATTGCTGTGTTTAAAGAGCTTGGCCAAGTTATTGTTTTGTTGTTCTAGCCTGACATGAGAACTACACATCTATGTTTTTAGATTACTCAGATCATGACCAGAATGAAGATTAATCATGGTCAAACCTACGTTGACCAACTCGCCGGATGAAGATTCTGGGTAACCCAGATCTTCAAGGGGCAGTTCCTGACCACTACTTTGACCAGACAAGATCTCTTAGATTTGTTGTTATTTGACTGACTTAGTGTGTTAGATATGTTCTTTGACATCTCTACTATGATATTGAACCATTAAACTACACATAGTAGCTCCAGAATGCAAACCATGAAGCTCCAAAGTACCACACTAGAGTTGTTCTTCATTTCTGGGTAACCCAGAAATGATGAACAACCACTGACAAGATTTGGGAGGCTTAGATCTTGCTGATTAGATATATGTTAGCCATGATATTGATTAATTATTGTAGTATTACACTTATACTACATGATTAACACTTGTGCAAGTCCAAAGTCCTTATAATCACGAATCTAGCAATGGTCAAACTTGGTGACTCGAACACTGACATGAGTTTCTGGGTTTTGACCAAGAACACCAATAGCGATTGATTTGTCGCCTAAAACTAATTTAGCGACAGTTAATTTCTGAAATTAATTATTTTATTAAATAAATAGAAAAAAATAGTTTTTAATTATTAAAAATACAAAATAAATTCCTAAAAATTATTTTAAAGTCCAAAAATTAGTTTTCAATAATTTTGAATATGTTTCGTTAATATCTAATATTTTTGGAATATTAATAGTATCTAATTTATTTAATTATATTATTAAATAAATTATTTAAAAATAATTTTAATACATGAAAAATCATATTATGGTATAAGAAAATATTTTAAGTTATTTTTGATGACTTATAATATTTTGTGATGAATTTCATTAATAAATTAATATTAATAATAATTAGTTTATTAAATAAATTATAGAAAAATAGAATTAATGATTTAAAAATCATATAAAAATGAATTAAGGGTTATAAAAATATTTTGGGTTATAAAAATATTTTAAGTTATAAAATATAACTTTTGATATTTTCTCATGAAAAATATTAATATTTAATATTAATGGCAATTATCGGATAATGAATTTAATTTTTTAAAAATCATATAAATATGATTTTAAGGTATTAAAAATACTTTGGTATATTATAATATTATGTTATGATTTTCATTAATATTTAGTATTAAATAAATATTAATGTTAAAAGAATTATGTGGTATTTAATTCTTATAAATACGATATTAATGATTGAAAATTCATGATAAATGGTAATAATTATCTGAAAATTATTACAAGCTTATGAAAATTATTTTAACTGATAATATAATTATCTAAGATAATTGTTAAAGTGTTAGGCAGAGTTTAATTGAACTTAAACTCGATAATGGTCTGACTAAGCTGTCGGGATATCAAAATTGTGCCAAACTCGACTCGGACTGTAACAGTTTGACTTGAGGTTAGGATTTATATGTTGTATAGACTGATAGGGTTATGTATTATGTGTTACATGTTTAGGTTATTTTAAATATTATGATGATATTATTCTAATTTGTATATCGATATTATTTATATTAGGTTTTCAGTCAAAGCTAAATAGATTGTGTATCGGTAAACATCGGAACAAGCAAGTTTTCCTTAACTCAAATTTGAGTTATTTATTCAAATATAACTTGTGGTTAATCATTGCTGATTACCATGTCTAAAAATTATTAAATCACACTTTGTGCATACTGCATGTATTCATCAGGTATGAAAGGCTGATCACCTTCATTACCACTTGGTCCAGATATATATATGTTCATGTTCAATGTTCATTCAGCTATGACAGTTTGTTCATGTTAGTTCACAATTATATTGTAGAACTTTAGCCAGCTTATTGTTCAATTCTTTCTATCATGATATATCCTTAATTTATTGAACTTAAACTTGTTGGGCAAACTTATTGCTCACCCTTGCTATATCATGACAAACATTGCAGATAAGGCGAATACGTTCAGATACAGGAAAGGATAAAGCCAAGTTCAGCTTGGGATAATATGTGCAGCTAAATTGTAATACTATAGTATTATAATAATGTTATATGTTAGACATGTTATGAATTGTGTATAAGTTAAGGTTACTCGACCTTGGGGAATAGTGTGTAAAGTTTATTGTATAAACAATTTATGTTTATATATTTCGTAATAGTTGTAGAATGATTGTACCGAATCCGCGGTAATTTGGGACCCAGATTTGGGGCTTTCACAGATCCTTACACACATTTGAAATTCTTTATTGGGGAACTCGAATCTTATGCCGAGGACCTCAGAATGCAGCTGTTTCAAAAGAGTCTGACTGGTGAAGCTAGATCATGGTATACCAGATTAGATAATTGAAAAATTCATAGTTGGGAGGAGCTAGCTCATGCTTTCCTTAGTCAATACAGTTTCCAAACTCAAATGGCTCCTGACCGGTACCAAATTACCAAAGTTAAGAAGCAAGTTAGTGAGTCTTTTAGAGAGTATGCTCAAAGGTGGAGGCGCCTAGCTGCTTAAGTTATTCCCTCTATGACTAAGTCTGAAATGGTGATGACCTTCATAGACATTCAAGAAGCTCCCTTCTACGAGAGAGTTTTAGCCGGCATTGGCAAATCATTCTCTAAAATGATCAAACATGGAGAAATGGATGAGACAGGATTGAAATCCGAAAAGATTCAAGACCTTGCCGCTCTAAAAGCTGTAGCTGAGCACATCCAGTCTAGACGTTATGGAAACAACCCCAGAAGGGTCCATAAGAAGAAAGAGGAGGATATTTCCTTGATACTACAAGGGCAAAAAGGCAATCAAAATCTTCTTATTCAGAGGAGAAATTACTCCCTTTTTCCAGCTTAGTCTTCAAACCCTTCATTGCCAAAAGGTGGAGAAATCAGACACACTCGAGTGTTCACACCCTTAGGGGACTCACTAGAGAACATTCTCAATCTTCTGACAACTGAGAAGAAAATTACCCATCTTCTTCCACCAGCCAACCCAAGTGGGAAGGGTTTCAATGCTAGCCGAAAATGTGCTTATCATGCTGGAGCTCCAGGTCATGATACTCAGGATTGCTAGGCCTTGAAAAATAAAATCCATGATTTAATCGACAATGGTGAGATCGTGGTGACTAAACCCGACCAACCCCATGTGCAAGACAACCCGCTTCCTCCATACAAAGAAGAGAAAATTAACATGATTAATTGGAGTAGTGGACAGACTTCCCATTCCATTGCCAGATTTTCCCATACCAGTAAGGATAATGCTGACAAGTGGGATTATGCAAAGTTCCAGTTTATGATGGAATGGAAAATAAATTCTCTGCGCGAGCAACTCAACCAATTGGTAGAACTGATGGTCCATCAACACCAAGTCACATGCCAATTATTCAGCCAGGAGCATGCTAGCCTCCTTCCTCTTGTTACAATCACTCCACCACGTACTCCAAAAAATGAAACAGTGGAGGATAAAATTGCGAAAAGAGCAAATGCCAAAGCCCATTGGGACTTAGCCAATCAAAGGGAATTTACATTCCTAGGCCAATCGATGAAAGAGATATTTCAGATGCTGGTCAATGAAGGAAGAATTACAACTCTGCTACCTCTAATCAGCCCGCGTTCAAGACGGTTTAATTTTAATGGAGTGTGACAGTACCACTCCCACTCCCGCGGTCACATCACTGAAGAATGTTGGGCACTCCATCACCTTATTCAGAATCTAATTGATAGCGGTATCTTACAGTTGGCAGATGATGACACTGTACTACTTGAGAGTGGGGACGCATTTCCTATAAAGTGGAAGGAAGTAGTAGCAGTTATATCTTCTGAGAAAGATTCAGATACCCCCTCACATACAATTTAATCTATTCAGCTCAAGGGTATTGAGAATCCTTTGAAAGTGGTTGCGCCACAGCCAATCATCTTACCATTCAGACCACAATATCCTATTGTTAGCCTACATAAAGTTCCATGGAATTATGGAGAGGTTGAAGGTTCCACATCCCACGCAACTGCTGCAGTGTCGAAAGAGAATCCACTGTATCTTCCCCAACGGACGATGAAGCCCACCATCAAATCAAAGGGGAAAGTTCCCATGGAGAAGATTGAACAATTCCTCCGTACTATGGAACACAATGAAGTCAAGGGGGCTTTATGCTTGAAAGAAGCTCCACAATAAGTTTCCATACTGGATTTGGTATTCTCCTTAGAGGATCACCTGAAGGTATTACTGAGAGTTTTAGAAGAAGCTCATTTACCAAAATCAGTGGATGTCGAAAAGTTCCATCACCTGGTTGATCACATTCTTAACAATAATGTGATATCTTTCACTGATGATGACATATCGCTCGAAAGGACTAGGCATTGGAAGTCGTTGTACATAGCGGTTATATCCTCCAGATACGTGGTCGCAAAAGTATTAATAGATAGAGGGTCCTCCTTAAATATCTGCCCTTATGCCACCTTGGAGAAGATGAATATCAATCTCAACAGAATCCGAAGAAGCCATACAATTATCAAAGCTTTCGACGGATCCTGACGAAATGTTGTCGGGGAGACTGAACTACCTGTGGAGATCGGTCCACATACATTTTGTGTATCCTTTCATGTGCTTAAAATAGATATAGGATACAACCTACTTTTGGGAAGACCGTGGATTCATATAGCTGGAACCGTCCCGTCCACCCTTCATCAGCAGCTTAAATACATCATTAACAACAGCATAGTCACTGTTAATACTGAGCCAGAATGTCTTGAACAAGGTGACATCCCGCTCATCAGTTTCAATTCAGAAGTTGAGCCCATCAACTTCCATGCCCTAGAGGTAAGCAACACTCACTAATATCCCATTGGGGCACCACCTCTGATACCCAGAGTTTCTGCAAAAGTAATGTCGGTCAGCCAAGAAATGTTATCTTTGGGCTATCAACCTAGACAAGGTTTGGGAAAAGACCACCAAGGCATCAAGCACCCAATTCAAGTTCCCAGTCAAACGGGGACAGCCAGACTAGGCTATTCTACCAGTATTAGTCACAGGAATCCTCATAAAAATAGACAGGTTCCTTCATCTTCAGCCATACAGCGATTACCACAACCTACAAGAGATGAATCCATACAGACTTCAGTAAAGGTTCCGGCACATGTGATGACCATGTTATTTCCTAAGCCGATACCGGTCAAAGAAAAAGAAATTTTGATACCAGATCCGAAGCCGGAGCCGGAGGAAGAGGACCGGAGGCGTAAGCAAGATATTGCCAGATGATGAGTGAGTTTTATACTCAGAATTGAGTGCGTTTGAGCTTAATCTTTTGGATTTTTTTAAGTGTTTGTGTCTATTCATGCATGTTTTATGTTGTTTTGTAGGAATTAGGATAAAAGTTACTTGGATCGACGTTTGGGGTGGCTAGATTCGCGTTTCTGGCTTGGCATTTACATAACAGTCACTTCAGAGCCAATTTGAGTATTGCTCGGGACCTTATTTCGGAAAACTTAAAAAATGAAAGTTGTATATCTACGTCTCCTCTTTCCGGAACATCTTTAATCCTCAAATCGGAGTTCGGACGAAGAAGTTATGGCCATTTTCCCAAAGGACGTCGGAGCTGAAAATTTCCAAAAAAGGGGCCAGCGTCGGGGCACCCATTTCAAGCTTATTTGCAGTGCCAGGGCGCTAGGGAGCAGTGTTCCAGCATCATGCCCAGTGCCGGGGCACTGGGGAAGAGTTTGGTCAAAGCTTGGACGCGTTTTGGGGCGAATTTTGACACTTTTTAGACTCTAAATTAGACTGGGTTTGTTCCTAAGCTAAAAATTAGACTTGTAACCTATAAATACATGATGCAAGGCATAAAATAAAGGGAGATTACATAGATTAGATTAGAAATACACTCCATTAGATTTGACATTAACCCTAGTTCTTATTAGTTTTAGAGATTGAAACAACTTGGAGATCATTGAAGATCAAGAGCAGGAGCAAGATAGGAGCATCAGATTTACTGACAACAGATTCTATTCTTTTCTCTTATCATACTTTTATCTTTTAATGTCTATTGAGTTGTGGATTCTTTATTTCAATTCATTAATTATGAACTAACTCTTTTATTAAAATTTCAATTGAACCTTTTATGTCTATAAATTAGTTATTTAATTTATTCTAATTATTTATGTCAATGTGAATTGTTTATCTTGTCTTGAGCTTATTGATTAAATATCTGATCAGTAATTAACTTGTTACTCTAGAAGGAATTAAAAGAGAAATTCTAGGGTTAGAACTAGGCATTATAACATGTGACTTAGTTATTTGCATGGTGAATAATTAGGTTTGTGAATTGAATGGAAATATCTGTTCACTGCATGTAACACATAAGAAATTAGAATTAAAGGAGTTTAATTCAATTGTTTTGCATAGAAATATAGCAAGATTAATCTAGATTAAATAGAAGTCAATTGATCACTTGGAAAAGGACTTTTGGCATTTGAAAATTCCTAATAACAATTCAGTAGGCATAATAATTGGGATAATTGGATAATTGATTTATAGTTCATAATTGGAGATATTGAAGTCTTAATCTTTATTTATCTGAATTCAGTCATAAAGCAATTCAGTTTAATTAGTTAATTTAGTTTTCTTAATTAGAAAAATCACGATTTGAGATTGTTTAAATAAAATTAGTTGGTTAAGAATTAGTACTTGGTGATTTTTATTAAATAATTTCTCGTGGGAACGATACTCTACTTTCACTTTATTACTTGTTGATCGTGCATACTTGCACGTATTCATTGATTGCGAAATCGACCAATAAATTTTTGGCGCCGTTGCCGGGGAATTAATTTAATAATTATTTATCAATATTAATCTCAATCAAATTAGTCTTAATTTAAACATTTTTATTAATTCTCTTTCAATTTTTTTTTCTTTCTCTCTTTTCAGGTACCATGGATGACTTTACGTATCAATGGCCATACACGAACATGACTCGACCAAAGGAAACATGGAGTCCACCATCCACACAGCAAGTAGCAATGGTTTGTGAGTTATATGCTAGGAGTCATGCTACAAATCAATGCGCCATTAATTCGAAATCAGCTCAGTTCATAGGGAGCTATAATCGATATACCCAATCGTATCCGAATCAAAATGCATATAATCCAGGTTGGAGAAATCACCTGGGATTTCCATGGAGTAACAATCAAGCTCAAGCACCTAGACAGCAAAACACGGCCGAATTTCAAAATCAGACTCAACAACAGTCAGAGAGTAAAATAAGTTGGGAATAAGCTTTGGAAAAATTCATTTCAGCTACTGATAAAAGGATTGGTGAACGAGAAAAGTTATTGAATCAAGTAGATATGAATGTGAAAAGCCAAGATGCGTCAATAAAAAATTTGGAAAATCAATTGGGGCAGATAGCACGTGCGTTGAATAACCGTCCACATGGAACACTCCCTATTGAAACCGAGATAAATCCGGGCAGAGATGAGCATTGCAAGGTTGTGACTTTACGTAGCGAAAAAGAATTGCAAGAGACTCTCAAGGACATAGAAAAAAGGGACAACGCAGCAAAGGAACAACAAATCAATGCCTAGAACATTTGTCCTCGATACACTTGGCTCTATGACATGGATTCTGAGACCGATGGAGAGCCCGAACAAAATCTAAAACTAGATGAGCCACAAGATGTTGAAAGAGAGAAAATAATTGGGAACCAAGAAAAGGAGAACGACAAATAGTTAACTGTAAGATTCAACGAAGATGAGCTAATTTCATTAGTATCCCATGTGCCTCATCCACCAAAGTTCAAGAATTCGGGCAATTTTGTAAAACCATGCCCAATTGGCAGTCATGTCGTAGGCAAAGCTCTTTATGACATAAGAGCTAGTACAACTGTGGAGTCATGGTGGGTTGAAAAGGAGAAGATAGAGGAAGACCCCATTGTGTTTGACAAGCTTCCATGCCATAATTTGATCACAAACACAATGGGGAAAGCACCTAGTGGTTTGTCGTACTTAATTGGGATCCTATCTAAAAAGATCATGTTAGGTGACTTAAACTCAATGGCCATTACAATTGGGAACCTCCCAAATGAGACATTGCTTCTGATGGATGGAGGGTTCCTCAATTTTTGTAGGGGAATTCGATAGAGAATTGAAGAAGTCAGGCTGAGACTATAAAACGAGCGCTTATTGGGAGGCAACCCAAGTTTAATTTTTATTTTTAGTTTTTATTGGGTTTTATATTAGTAGTTTTGAATTTACATTTATTTAGAATTTAATAAAATTGTTTCTATCATGGTTTATAGGTTATTCAAGTCAAATTTAAGTGTATTGCCCAATTTATTCCATGTGCCTAGCCTATTCTCCAAACTTAGCGGACAAGGAGGAAGATTGCTATATTTTCAGGGAAGTCCTCTGCTTTAATTTTTTCTAATTTAGTCATTGAGGACAATGTCTAGTTTAAGTTTGGGGGCATTTTAGTGTCGTATTGCATATAGTTAGTTATCTTCATGGTAGTTCGTTTTTTTTGTGTTAGCACTGTCTTTTTTAGGTTGCATATAATACATGGTAGTTATTGGAATATTCATATATGTGTTGTATTAGTATGTGTTCATGTAGTATAATTGCATTTTTTTATTTATTTTTATTTATTTTTTTGGATGAATCTGTGCGATAGGTTGGTGTGGTCTTAGCTCGGCCTATGATAAGATTGGTTTTACATGTTAACTTGAACAATGTTGATAATTGATAATGAGTTCTAATTTTAATCATGATGATAATCTGAGCCTGTCTGAAACTTATGTAACCGGTTAGCACTTAAAGTTTAACTGTTTTAATCTACTTGGTTCAAGGGTTTCATAATTTGTTTTTGAGAGAAAATCTTGGTTAAAATTTAAGGAAATTAGTGAAATGGCGGTAAAGGTTGGAATGACGTAAAAGCTTGAGTTTGAGGGAATCTATGGGGTATATATATATAAAATGAAAAAAAAAAGAAAAAAAAGAAAAGATGAAAAGAAAAAAAATAGAAAATCCAGAAAAAGAAAAAAAGAGAGAGAATAAACACCGTGGCATACTTGTCTTATTTTGTGGCCTTTGTTACTTGAGTAAGTAAGCCCGTGGGGATTGTCTTTACACCTAGCGCCCTAAGATCTTAATGGCTTGGGAGTCGTTGGTCGAAAGCTCGTTAAGGTAGCACTGAAAAGCCTAAGGGAATAAGACATTTCACAGCCATGAGAAAAATAAAAAAAATGAAAAAAAAAACACGAGAAAGAGCAAAAATGCCCTTGTGGTTGAATAAAAGTATAAATAAATCCTGTATTTACCCTTAGACTTGTTAATTACTTAGTTTTAACCGGAGTTGTCATGTTCACAAAAGTAATTGAATTGGAACTTAAATTTTCCTTATAAGAAGTTTGTTATGTGATTATCTTGAACTATGGTTGGTTAGAATGGTTAACAAGCACACACACACACACACAACATGGGTGATGATAGGTTTGGATTGACTAACTGGTTAGAGTTATGGACTTTGATTTGATCGGATAAATTATTTGAGTATCATTGGTATCTTTGAGGCCTGTTGCTATATATCATATTGATTTATTACTGGGTTCGTAGGTATATTAAGAAGTTGATCATGCATATGCATTCATGTAGTTTAGTTCGGTTGTTTATTTTTAGTTCTTTTGTATTTTTGCTTGAGGACAAGCAAAGGTTTAAGTTTGGGGGTATTTGATGGGTGAGTTTTATACTCAGAATTAAGTGCATTTGAGCTTAACCTTTTGGATGTTTTTATGTATTTGTTTCTATTCATTGTTTTACGTTATTTTGTAGGAATTGTGACAAAAGTTACTTGGATCAACGTTTGGGGTGGCTAGATTCGCATTTTTGGCTTGGCATTTACACAGAAGTCACTTTAGAGCCAATTTGAATATTGTTTGGGACCTTATTTTGAAAAACGTAAAGGATTAAAGTTGTAGATCTACGTCTCCTCTTTTCGGAACATCTTGAATCATCGAAATCGGAGTTCGAACGAAGAAGTTATGGCCATTTTCCCAAAGGACGTCAGGGTAAAAAATTCCCAGAAAAGGGGCCAGCTCCGGGGCGCCCATTTCAAGCTTATTTGCAGCGTCGGGGCGCTAGGGAGCAGTGTTCCAGCGTCATGCCCAGCGCCAGGGTGCTGGGGAAGAGTTTGGTCAAAGCTTGGATGCATTTTAGGGCGAATTTTGACACTTTTTAGAATCCAAATTGGATTGGGTTTGTTCCTAAGCTAAAAATTGGACTTGTAACCTATAAATACATGATGTATGGCATAAAATAAAGGGAGATTACATAGATTAGATTAGAGATACACTCCATTAGATTTGACATTAACCCTAGTTCTTATTAGTTTTAGAGATTGAAGCAACTTGGAGATCATTGAAGATCAAGAGCAGGAGCATCAGATTTGCTGACAACAGATTCTATTCTTTTCTCTTATCATACTTTTATCTTTTAATGTCTATTCAGTTGTGGATTCTTGGTTTCAATTCATTAATTATGAACTAACTCTTTTATTAAGATTTTAATTGAACATTTTATGTCTATAAATTAGTTATTTAATTTATTCCAATTATTTATGTCAAAGTGAATTGTTCATCTTGTCTTGAGCTTATTGATTAATTATCTGATCAGTAATTACCTTGTTACTCTAGAAAGAATTGACAGAGGAATTCTAGGGTTAGAACTGGGCATGATAACATGTGCCTTAGTTATTTGCATGGTGAATAATTAGGCTTGTGAATTGAATGAAAATGTATGTTCACCACATGTAACACATAAGGAATTAGAATTAAAGGAGTTTAATTCAATTGTTTTGCATAGGAATATAGCAAGATTAATCTAGATTAAATAGAAGTCAATTGATCACTTAGAAAAGGACTTTTGACATTTGAAAATTCTTGTTAACAATTCAGTAGGCATAATGATGAGTAGGTTTTATACCTATGAATCCGATATTTAAACTAAATTATTGCTATCTTTAATTATTTTTTAGTATCTTTTTATGTGTTTTGTATTTATTTCTTGTAGGTTGGAGCTGGAGGGATAAATTGGTCATTTGGGAGAAGAAAAAGGTAAAAAAATATTAAAATTAGAGCTGAGTGGCATTTTTGTAAATACACAGTCCTGGTCAAGCGCCTAGGCGCTCATGTGCGGCTGAAGAAGGATTTTTCTACTGCTAAATGGGTTTTTGAAGCCAAAAAGGAATCTAAAAGAGGGTGGAGACCAATACAAATAGGAGAAGACTTTAGAAAAGACGTATCACTTAATTTTTCAAGAGATTTGCAGAGAGGACAACGAAGAAAAACACGAAGGAGAATTGCAAGGGCTGAAGATCAAAGAGAGAGTATTGGAGCAAATTCAGAGTTTATTCTTCTCTTCTCTAGTTTTACCTTTTGTAATTATCTGGGATGTTTGGATTATTAATCTGGATGATGTTTTTCTTTATTATTATTATGAACTAAATTTTCATTAAGATTGCAACGGAACTTGGTATGTAGTTTAAATTAAATCTTCCCATTGAAAGAATGTTGATTTTTATTGAATTATTTATTATATCTTTTGCTTATTGATTAATTATTTGGCCAACAATTACTGTGATAATCTATATAAAATTGGAAGATGGAGTATAGATTGAGATCTGGATATGATAACATCTGTTCATATAATCTGAATAGGGTTAATATGATTAGCATGTAGGATAGGAATATACCTATGTGTCTTTTGTATCCATTGAAAGAATTTGTGCGTAAAACCCTAATTAACTTGATTCACATAGGAATATAGTGAGTTGATTAACTGGGGTGTTCCTTGTAATTCTGTGTCTTAAGGATCGGATTTAGGAGGATGTGTTCACGTGTCTTTGGAAGAAACGCGTGAATTCTATAAAACATTCTTGGATAATGATTCATATTAATTAATTGATTTAAATGGGAAGTAAATTGGTTTAAATGAAATACTAAGGGAAGTTGTAATCTTAATCTGTTAAATCTGCAGTTATTCTTGTGAAATTCTGATTTTAATTATTAGTTTTGTTAAGTTTAATTTTCAAATCACAAATAATATTTTGTAGTTTAAAATAGGATTAATTGCATTGGAATTAGTAATTGATAAATATTAGTCTATTTCCTTGTGGGAACGATATCCTTGCTTGCTGAATATTACAATTGAACGCGTATACTTGCGTGTTAAAGTTCCATTAAAAAAAATTAGGCAACAAGTTTTTGGCGCCGCTGTCGGGGAAATTAGTTTAATATTTTGTCATTATTAATTTCAATCAAATTAATCTTAATTTAAATATTTTTTTATTTTATTTTATTTCTCTCTAGTCTAATTCTTTTTCAGGTACCATGGACAACTATAACTATCATTGGCCATATTCAAGAATGACTCGACCAAGGGAGGCAGAGAATTATGGACTCGATGAATTGTCAGCACAATGTGGGACACTTTCGAGGAAGATTAACGCTTCATCAGCACAACTTATTCAAAGTGTAGCGGTAATATGTGAGTATTGCGGTGGAAACCATCCGAGCCATCAATGTGCCATCAGTTTCGAGTCGATACAATATAGTGGCAACTTCGACGATTACCCTAATAATTATGAATATTCCAGTAATTATCATCATGACTGGGGGAATCCGCTAAAATTTTCATGGAGCGATGACAATCTGGCCCAACCCTTTGCTCCAAGCCAATCATACACTCCTAAATTACCAGTTCAGGCTCCTAATCATGAAGAAGAAAGGATTTTAAACTTGGAGGGACTTATTTCCAAGTTCATGGTTTTGATTGAGGAGCAGACGAATAGTCAGGAGATGTCTATTCAAAATCTTGAGAACCAGGTGGGACAACTTTTCAATGCCATTATCAATCACCCTCAAGGTGAAGTGTCAAGCAACATGGTTCTCGAGACTGATGGATTGCCCTTGATAAATCTGGAACCGGATGTGCCAAAAGAAAAGGACGTGGAAAGGGAGGAGACAAGTGGGGAGCAGGAAAAGAAGGTCGCCAAAGATCTAGCCTTGAGTTCCGACATAGATGAACCGATTTTGATAGTGCCCCATATATCTTCTCCACCAAAGTTTAAGGATCCGACTAGATTTGCAATCTCGTGCCCAATTGGTAGCCATTTTTTCGATAAAGCTATTTATGACATGGAAGCTAGCTTAAAATTGGTGCCATGGTGTGAAGAGAATGGGAAGAGAGATGAAGAACCAGTTATTCTGGAAAAGCTTCAATGCAAAAATTCGTTCACAGATACAACTCGGAAAATGCCTAGTTATTTGAAGGTTGTAAAAGAGAATCTACCTAAAAAGAACAAGCTACGTGAATTTCAATCAATAACCCTTACTGATGGGAAACTCTTGGAAGTTACGTTATTACTAATGGATGGAGGGTTTCTCAATTTTTGAAGGGGAATTGGATAAAGAAAGTTGAAGGAGTCGGGCTGAGGACGTTAAACTAAGAGCTCACTGGGAGGCAACCTAGACTTACATTTTATCTCCTTAAATTTAAGTTCATTAATTTTATTTTAGTATTTTATTTCATTTAGCTATATATTTTATCTTAGTTTAGGGTTGTATGTTCAGTTGTAATCTCCTTGCAAATGATAACTGAGAATTGGGTTCATGGCTTGCAGGTTAGAAGGATAAAAGAGCACAAATTTTGGCTAAGGCTGGTCCAAGCGCCTAGGCGCCCAAAACAAGCCTATTCCAAGCGCCTAGGCGCTTAACTGCAGAATGCCCAGACACGCTCAAGCGCCTAGGCGCCCACTCCAAGCCATTTTCAAGCGCCTAGGCGCTCACCATCACCATCAGATTCTACTCCCAAGCACCTAGGCGCTCCAACCTTCACAATTTCAAGCGCCTAGGCGCTCTACCTGTGCACTTGAAAAAAAATAAAGCCCTAAGCAAGGCAATTCTATTTCAAACCCAATTCCTTTCACTCCTAATTCAAAAGCAACTCCTTCCAAGCCCTTGCACCACAATAACACCAATTCTTGCACTCTCCCAATCAAAATCTAATTCATCTTCTCCAAACCACAATCAAGAAAAAAGCAAGCTAAAGTCAACTTCTTTATCTCCTACTTGGATTCCAACTACAACAATTCAAAGCAAAGTTCAAGCTTTAAGATTTGCTCTAAACCAAGTTTGGGGGAGGTTCACACAGGGGTCTAAGTCTGCAAGTGATTGGCGCTCCATAACAGTTCCCACCATTTCCACCCTTGTCTGCATACCCCCCGGCTAATTTACCCCTTGAGGATGAGGTTGATGAAGAAGAAGAAGAGGATACTGACGAGGAATAAGGCTTTGATCTTTCAGGGAAGTCCTCAGTGCTTAATTTCGTTTTTTTTTTCTATTATATACAATGAGGACATTGCATATGTTAAGTTTGGGGGTGCATTCTGCCAGTTCCAGTTGCATTCATTTAGTATAATTTATTCATTTCCAGTTCCAGTTGCATTCATTTATTATTCATTTTGTAGTTTTTCATGTAGTTTTCATTCTAACTGTTTGAAAAAAAAAGAAAAAAAAATTCAAGTAGTTGTATGTTTCCTGCTGTTAGATAGATTAAGTCTGTTTTGGCCAATGATGATATTGGAATTGAGTAGACAAGTATAGTATTGACTGTTAAGACTTTGATGTGATTTCTTGTCATGATTTGAATCTTTACCTGTTTGAAACTGATATAATAAGGATCGCACAGTAAATTAACTATGTTGACTGATTGGGTCTAAATTGACACGTAATGGACTTCTTGAGGATAATACTAGTTTGAATGAATAAAAGACATGAATAGGCGGAGATGACTGAATTTAGACAAAAACTTAAGTTTGGGGGAATATTTGGGGTACATAAGCTAAAAAAAAGAAAAAAAATATTGAGTTGAATAAATTGAGTCCTGTGGTGGGTCGAGAAGAAGCGTGAAATACACTCCTCCCCATAAACACAGGCGTGAGATGGAGCGTAAAACGCACTCACTATTCATCATTGAAAAAAAGCAATAAAACGAGAAAAGAGCAAAAAGCCCCCGTAATGATAAGTAAAGCATAAGTATCCCAGATTGGACTCTTGAATTTGGTGGATGTTTGACTTTAGTTGGATCTAGCTTGTTCGGGAATTTTGTGAGTTTACACTATATGATGCCTTTAAAGAGATCTATTATGTGTTGTATTTAGCATTATATTAGTTAGCATTGTTGTTGAGCACACACGCACTATATCAGCAATAACAGGGTAAGATTTGATGATTGACTAGGAAATTATTGATCCGTCTTGGTATAATGTACTAGCATGTTTATTGTGATTTCTCTTAGGCTTGATGAATAGATTTTGTTCTGTTTGACTGCTGGAATTTTAGGCATGTAGATAGCTACATTTGAATTTGCATTGCATATTTAATTATTGCATTGTGTTTTGCTGCTTGGGGACAAGCAATTGGTTTAGTTTAGGGGTATTTGATGAATAGGTTTTATACATATGAATCCGATATTATTAAACTTAATTATTGCTATATTTAATTGTTTTTTAGTATCTTTTTATGTGTTTTGTGTTTATTTCTTGTAGGTTGGAGCTGGAGGGACAAATTGGTCATTTGGGAGAAGAAAAAGGTAAAAAATAATTAAAATTAGAGCTGAGTGGCATTTTTGTAAATACATGGTCCTGGTCAAGCGCCTAGGCGCTTGGAAATGGCCTGGGTTGAGCGCCTAGGCGCTCATGCGCGGCTGTAGAAGGATTTTTCTACTGCTAAATGGATTTTTGAAGCCAAAAAGGAATCTAAAAGAAGGTGGAGACCAATACAAATAGGAGAAGACTTTAGAAAAGACGTATCACTTAATTTTTCAAGAGATTTGCAGAGAGGACAACGAAGAAAAACACGAAGGAGAATTGCAAGGACTGAAGATCAAAGAGAGAGTATTTGAGCAAATTCAGAGTTTATTCTTCTCTTCTCTAGTTTTATCTTTTGTAATTATCTGGGATGTTTGGATTATTAATCTGGATGATGTTTTTCTTTATTATTATTATGTACTAAATTTTCATTAAGATTGCAACGGAACTTGGTATGTAGTTTAAATTAAATCTTCCCATTGAATGAAAGTTAGTTTTTATAGAATTATTTATTATATCTTTTGCTTATTGATTAATTGTTTGGCCAACAATTACTGTGATAATATATATAAAATTGGAAGATGGAGTATAGATTGAGATCTGGATATGATAACATATGTTCATATAATCTGAATAGGGTTAATATGATTAGCATGTAGGATAGGAATATACCTATGTGTCTTTTGTATCCATTGAAAGAATTTTTGCGTAAAACCCTAATTAACTTGATTCACATAGGAATATAGTGAGTTGATTAACTGGGGTGTTCCTTATAATTCTGTGTCTTAAGGATCGGATTTAGGAGGATGTGTTCACGTGTCTTTGGAAGAAACGCGTGAATTCTATAAAACATTCTTGGATAATGATTCATATTCATTAATTGATTTAAATGGGAAGTAAATTGGTTTAAATGAAATACTAAGGGAAGTTGTAATCTTAATCTGTTAAATCTGCAGTTATTCTTGTGAAATTCTGATTTTATTTATTAGTTTTGTTAAGTTTAGTTTTCAAATCACAAATAATATTTCGTAGTTTAAAATAGGATTAATTGCATTGGAATTAGTAATTGATAAATATTAGTCTATTTCCTCGTGGGAACGATATCCTTGCTTGCTGAATATTACAATTGAACGCGTATACTTGCGTGTTAAAGTGCCATTAAAAAAAATTAGGCAACACATAATAATTGGGATAATTGGATAATTGATTTATAGTTCATAATTGGGGATATTGAAGTCTTAATCTTTATTTATCTGAATTCAGTCATACAGCAATTCAGTTTAATTAGTTAATTTAGTTTTCTTAATTAGAAAAATCACGATTTGAGAATGTTTAAATAAAATTAGTTGGTTAAGAATTAGTACTTGGTGATTTTTATTAAATTATTCCTCGTGGGAACGATACTCTACTTTCACTTTATTACTTGTTGACTGTATATACTTACACGTATTCATTGATTGTGAAATTGACCAACACCAGACGCTTATCAAATATACGCATCATAGTCCATACGGATAGTATAAATAGAATCACCCCAAACGATGATTGCCCAGATATCATGGTCATCATTCGGGAGAAGGAGGACAACAACAACCCCTTCATCACAGTAGTCCACCAGGACCTCACCCTTGGTAATTGGAGCAGCACTCCTTGCATTTGCCGACGAGGGTTAAAAGGGCACAAACTCCATCTGCCCTGTAGATAATAATAACTGCTTACTTTTTGTATAATATTACCAGCAATTTTTTCATTACATGCTAACACTTTGTATGATTGAATAGTTTCATATATTAAGTAAAAGTATTTTGTTTCAGGACTCTAAAGTTAGATGTGCATATACTTGCTGATGAGGTGCCTTTACTCCATAAGGACTGTAACTTTGATGTAAAGTTGGACTCAGAATTGATGGAAATACAAGAGGACTATGAGATACCTCAGGAGATCAAAGAATGGGTCGAAGACAAACCCAAGCCAAATCTTGATCAAACCACCTCTTTTAACCGCGGAACAGTTGAAAATCCCAAACAAATCCAGATTGGTACGGACCTCACTCCAAACCAAAGGAATGACATGGTTACTCTATTGACCCAATTCCAGGATGTGTTTGCATGGTCTCGTCAAGACATGGTCAGTTTGTCTACTGACATTGTTATTCATCGCCTCCCCATCAAAGAGGGATTCAAGCCAGTCAGGCAGAAGCTCAAGAGATTAAAACCTGAGTGGAGTTTAAATGTTAAAGAAGAAATTGTGAAACAATTTCAAGCCGGCATCATCATGGTGTCAACATACCCTGAATGGCTATCCAACATAGTCCTCGTGCCCAAACCGGGAGGGAAGGTGGGAATTTGCATGGAATATCGGGAGCTAAATAAAGCTTGCCTCAAAAATAGCTTTCTCGTGCCATTCATCCACATACTCATTGATAATACAGCTCAATACGACATGTACTCCTTCGCGGATTGCTTTGCGGGGTACCATCAAATAATGGTTATTGAAGAGGATCATGAGAAAACTACATTCATCACTCCTTGAGGAACCTTTTGCTACAGACGATTGTCATTTGGCCTCATCAATGCAGGAGCTACCTATCAGCGAGTCATGATGGCTCTTTTCCACGATTTAATGCACAAAGAGATAGAGATCTATGTAGATGACATCATTGTCAAGTCCCGAAGGGAGGAAGATCACCTAGGCCATCTCAGAAAACTCTTCAACAGGTTACATAAGTACAACTTGAAGTTGAATCCAGCCAAATGCACCTTTGGCTCAAATCCAACAAGTTGCTAGGTTTCCTAGTCAGCCACAAAGGGATTGAGCTGGATCCCACTAAAATCCAGGCCATCACGAAAATGCCTATTCCTCAAACAAGGAAGAAAATACGGAGATTTTTGGGAAGATTCAATTTCATTAGCAGATTCATATCCCAACTCACAACAACCTATGAGCCTATCTTCAAGTTGTTAAAGAAGAACTCCACCATGAAATGGAATGATGAGTGCCAAAAAGTCTTCCTTACAATCAAAGAGCAACTGGTCAGTGCTCCTGTTTTGGTACCACCCAGGGATGATGTTCCCCTGTGTATGTACCTGTCCATTAATTATAATAACATGGGCTGCATACTGGGATAGAAAGACGATAGAGGCTAAGAGCGAGCTATCTACTACCTCAGTAAAAGATTCAGCAGTAGCGAACATAAGTACACTCTGATTGAGAAAACGTGTTGCGCTTTAGCATGGGCTTCCATGAGGTTACAACATTACCTCCATGGTCACACAACCCATCTCATATCCTGCGTGGATCCTCTCAAGTACGTGTTCAGCAAACCCATGCTGAATTACCGATTATCCAGATGGCAGTTGATCCTATAACAATTTGACATCGTCTACGTGACGCAAAAGTCCATCAAAGGTCAAGGAATTGCGGATCAACTTGCCACCACACCTTTAGGGGGTTTCAAACCCTTGGAAACATACTTCCCTGATGAAGGTGTAATGACAGTTCAGCAACACCATCAGGATGATACACACAGATCATGGAAGATGTATTTTGATGGAGCTGTAAACATGGCAGGCTCTGAAGCCAGAGAAGTTCTAGTATCCATGACAGGGGAGCAGCATCTCGTCGTCGTCAAATTACAGTTTGCCAACACCAACAACACAACCGATTATGAAGGTTGTATCATAGGGCTAAAACTTGCTCAATCAATGGGCATCAGATGGTTAACTGTCTTTGGAGATTCCGAATTGGTAATCAAACAAACCACAGGAATCTATCACACCAAAGAGCTATATTTGCTGCCCTACCATCGGCAGGTTCTACAGATGGTCTCGAAGTTTGAAGAAATATCCTTCCTCCACATTCCTCGGAGTAGGAATGACTTTGCAGATGCGCTAGCAACCTTGGCCTCTTTGAACAACATACTTGACAAGGAAAACATGCCAACCATCACATTTGCCCGACAAAAGGCACCAACCTATAGGAATTACATTGGAGAAGTATCGGATGAGCTACCTCCCATCCAACACCCTTGGTATCAGCATATCAAGGAATACTTACAAGATGGATCTATACCCGCTGAGACGAACCCGACTGAAAGAAGGCGGATCCATCGAATGGCTATTAAATTCTACCTGAGCGGAGACGCACTCTATAAAAGAGATGCAGGACTAGGTCTCCTCAGGTGTATGGACAAGGACCAAGCTTAGAGGCTCATGGATGAAATCCATGGTGGAGTATGTGGCCCATACATGAGCAGCCCTCTACTTGTCAAAAAGATCCTAAGAACAGGGCATTACTGGCTCTCTCTCAAAGCTGACTGTGATGATCACGTCAAGAGATGTTACCAATGCCAAATTCATGGGAATGCTATTCACGCCCCTCCAAGGGAGCTCCATAATATGAGTTCACCTTGGCCCTTCTCAACATAGGGAATGGACGTGATCGGGCCCATCAAGCCCAAAGCCAATAATGGGAATCGGTTTATCTTCACCATGATCGACTATTTCACCAAGTGAGTAGAAGCAGCCTGTGACACCCCTAAAATAGGTTCATTCCACCCAACCTATTCCAAGTCGCCAAATACACGATCCAGAAAATAACTACAACTTTATTACAACAATTGTCGTGCAAAATACAACAACACATATGCTGTGAGTTTTGATACAAATATATACCAACTGTGACTCTCATCCCAACCTCGAATAGCATGTCACAATGGCATCTTACATAAAGGTATAGTCAAAAATTATTTTAGAAATTAGAATCTTTGGAAAGTGCTTGAGGAAACCTTCGTACATGGGAGGCCATGTGTCTAGGCTATGATAGATATCATATGTCCACAGAATTATCCTTGGTTGACCCAATAGACCCCAAAGAAAAATGAGAAGATTACTTTCATGCTCTTTCTAATGGTGAGTCTTCTCTTAACATATAACTATCTCTACTGTCTTAAGTTGAAAGTTATATTTTAAATAAACTCCAAAATCATATAGGTAGTGCTCATAGATATACTCAGTAAGTGGATGTGCACAACCCTGTCTTATGATAACACGAGGTTGTATGTCATTAGACATCTTGTATGATAGCGGCAAAACACTATTCCAAAGTTGGGTTCACCTCACCCTATTCGATTCACCAAATATAACTACTAAATGATGTATAAAATATAACACACTTTTCTATAATGTTTAGGGAGAACTTCCACCGCTAGAGACCACCGTTCTATTCCCCTGTTACCCCCGCTCGACCCAGCTACACTCTTATTACCTGAAAGGAATTGTGAAGCAAAAGGGTGAGCTCAACTAGCCCAGTAAAGAATATCATGACTAAAGATAAATAAATTATCAATAGCCTTCAACAGTAATAAATCAGAGATTTAGAACATATGGTAGATAATAAAAATTTTCAACCATAGTTGCAGCGGAACGAGCAATCCATTAAAAGAGTCAAATAGACCATAAAGTTTATTATCTTCTCCATGTTAAAAATCCACCAACATTATTTTATCCCTGTAACATCAATTAACAGTTCTGGTCCACAATCATATGAATAACTCATAATTATAATTGTGGTTCTAAATTCCTCTTTTCATCTAAGACGAAGATAATTTTTATCTCATGTCTTTACCTGAAACATCAAAGATCATGGTTATACCAAATCACATTTTCCTATTCATAATCATACTGATAAATTCATCTTTCCACTACGGGCCAAAGATATTCGTCAACAGTTCATCTTTGCACTACTGGCCAAAGATATTCAACAACAGATCATCTTTGTACTACAGGCCAAAGATATTAATGTCTCAAAGAAATATATAATCATTTTAGAATTTATATACACAATAATTATAACCATGTTGATCAATTCACCTTTTCACTTAAGCTAAAGATATTCAATTATAAATTCAATGGTCATGATCATACCAGTCAACAATTCAACTGTGCACTACTGGCCAAGGTGAACTAATAGTCACGATCATACTAATAATCTACCCATCTTTACACTCAAGTCAAAGAGAAATTTCTTCACCATGATTATAAAAATGTTATATATGATAATAAAAATAATATGATCAAAACACGGATTTAATTTCAGGAGTAAAATTCATAAATCAACAATAATTTGGTCAGAAAAAGAAACCAAATTTGTCGTAAATAGTAACTCGTGAATAGTAACTCATGAATAGTAACCCGACATGAAAAAGGTAGAAATTTCACAATAAAATCCATACCAATATTTTGGTACAATAATATTGAAAGAATAATATTTCTTAAACTTATAAATAATTTATTTTAATTGTTTACACTTTACTAAATAATGCATTTAATCATCCTAAAATTCTAAACTCATAAGATTTCATCACCAATAACCAAAACCTTCATCAAAAATCTGCATATACCTCATATAGGATTCTCAAGCCATAA
The DNA here is from genome assembly GCA_016801055.1 of Panax notoginseng. NCBI lineage: Eukaryota > Viridiplantae > Streptophyta > Magnoliopsida > Apiales > Araliaceae > Panax > Panax notoginseng. The sequence goes on from CM029014.1 coordinate 196,154,496, forward strand.
AATTCTATTTTCTAATTTTCTTACTTCACATAACATATTTAATTTATTTACTCATAATTAGTCCATTTTCATGAAAAATACCAAATTAGTACAATAATTTTTTTATGAGATTTAGTATAATATAGTTCCATATTGAACATATATTTTTCTCAGAATTTTTAAAAATTATTTACTATTTTTCATATGGCCAAAATAGCCGAATATTTAGATATTTATCAAAAATTGTACTTTTATCCAAAAATTTCAAAATTTACAGAGTATACTTCTATCATATACATGTACTCCCAATAAAAATTTCACTAATTTTGGAGTTAACCACAAGGAGTTATAAGCGTTTACTTTTAAAATAGTCTTTTCTCATAAAATTCACAACTCTTAATCTATACATCCAAAAATAGCCATTTTTGGACACAATCAAGAAAACTCATCAAATTATCATTTTAAATTTTTCCAGAATTTTTGAAGTTCAGAAAAATTACGAAATTGAAAAACATAACAACCCTTAAAATCCCTAACTATCCCTTACCTCAAAAGAGCAGCACTTCTGACTGAATATCGGATATGACGCTGAAGGAAACTTGCACTGATGAATAACAACTCACCAAGTATCTAAATACTCACAAAATACACTCGATAATCTAGAGAGAAAAATAGAGAAAACTTATGAATTCTGGTGTGATTTTCAATTCTAACTTAGCCCTCTATTTATAGGAAAATATTAGCATGCCGAAGAAGACTTGACCTGCTGCCTGATGTCTTTACCTGCTACTATTACCACCCACCACATTTGAAATAAAATTGAGCACATTTTTTCACCAACCACAAGTGGGGCCCACTCAATTCTAGAATTTTCTACCAAAATAATTTATAAACCTAATTTCTGAATCAGTCACCTCTTAAAATTCATAACAAATCATACGTTCATTTTTAACGGTTCAAAATTTGTGAACATATACTCAACTTATATATGTATAACATATCCAAAAATCACAACGATCCAACGGTCAGATTAAAAATTATAACTCACACAATAAAGTTGTAAGAACACTGATTTGATCTTTTAATACCTCTAATCCGATAAAATACTGATAAAATACCTCAACATTAATTCCTTCATTTATAACCACATAAATAAATCCATCATTTATATCTACATCGAATAAATATTTCATTATCATATAGATTAATAATTAATTATTCACAAATAATATTACAGAATCACAATTATGACAACCAGGCAGTTCCCAAGAAAGAGGGGGCTTTCAATAAGGATTTCTCCTTACTGGCGCGCAATTAGATGACCAAACTTCTCCTTAGATAGAACTTTCTAGACATTACCAATAATGCTATTTAATAATATTATTAAAATAATATGAATTATTGATCTGATAATGGAGATACTGTGCAGTGACAATTATTGAATCAACAATAATATAAAATATCAACGCAGTAATTATTGAACCAATAAAATAAAATAATGAACAGTAATTACTGTAATAATTATTGAGTAGTGCCTTCTTATGTAAGAATCAATAATTCAAAAATATTATACAAAACTGTGTGCTACTTTGCAACCATGCGTATAATTGTATTTTAACCACCGGGTATTCCAACAGTGTTAATGGTAACGATTACGTCGTTATTTATAAAAATTCAAATTTGTCGTTTTCTTCATCCGACAGTTATTCTGTTATGGGGCCCACAAATGGTTGCGCCGTCGTACAAATATTTCCCGACAGAAAGAATATTCCACGACTAAACAAATATTCCCCGACAATAATGAATATTTTATAATCACTTGCTTATTTTGAAAATTTTGCACATTTCACCCATAACCAAAGTATTATATTAAATTAACACCATATTATTCACAATAATAAATAGAGGAAATTTGATTTTATTCATTAAAAAATTGAGGTCTTACACAGCCTCCTTCCCCTGGGTTACAAAAAAAGTTATCATTGCTTTCATTAGAAACAATGTTATTTGTCGATATGGACAACCAGAGGTAATTGTATCAGACAATGCTAAGAACCTCAATAACAAAATGATGACGGTGTTATGCAGTAAATTCCACATCAAACATCTCAACTCCGTCATCTACCGTCCAAAGATGAATGGTATTGTTGAAGCGGCTAACAAAAATATCAAGAAGATCATGTAAAAGATGTCCGCTAATCACAAAGGATGGCCTGACTTATTGCCTCTGACTCTGTTAGCCTACAGAATATCAATGTGCACTTCCACTGGGGGCAAACCCCTACTCATTAACCTATGGCATGGAAGCAATGCTCCCCATAGAAGTTGTAACAACCCGATATTTTCTATATAAATAAATCAAAAATTTTGTGTATAAATTTTTTTATTATTATTTTAAGGATGAGGATTTCTACAAGATAATGTGTATATGTAATTATGTGGTAAATAAAAATATATTTATTACATAAATATTTACAAATAAAGTTATTTTAGAATTATTGATTTTTATAAAGTATATTTTTATAATAATTAATTTTATAGTGAAAATGTTTTTTTAACTATTTTCCATGAAAATATATTCATATATTATTTAAGTAATATATGGAGTGATTTTTAGAATAATTATAACAATTATTTTATTATATAAATTTTAGTACAGATTATTAAGTTAATAATTTTACCTTAATTATTATGGTTAATTATGGAAGAATAAATCAGATATAGAATCCAAACTCTAATTTATGAATTATTGTCAAGGTATGAGAATAATAATATAATATTAATTATATTTTAATTTTTCAGTGCTATGAATATGTATTGTATGTACGTGTTGATGATGATTAGTCAATTATGGTGTTTAATTTCAAAACCCTTTTATTAATTGATTAAACCCTAATTTTACTGGTAGAAACCCTAATTGGAAAATCAACTATAAGTTTAAGACTGTTATATAACTGTGTTATATGTTTTATGTTGTGTATTAAGTGATTAATTAGGTAAACCCTAATTAAAATTCTAGAAACCCTAAATAAATTTTTAGAAAACCCTAATTATTTAAAAACCCTAAATTTTAATTAGTAAGTTCTAATTAAAATTTTGCTGAACTTTAAATATAATTGTTCAAACCCTAAAAATTATTTGGGATACCTTAAGGATTAAAATCTAGTGATTAAAACCTAGATTCAAGCACCATGGACAAGTATACCCTTAAAATAACAATGCAAATGATCAAATTACCCTTATTTAAAAATAGATTGTTCTAGAATTGCATGACCCATCACTTGTGTTCATCCCATGTGTGTAAAACCAGCCAATCCTTATCCTTATTGCCACCTTGCAAGCCTAGATGCATTGGATCTAAGTATATAAATAGATTAGGAGAGAGAAAAAGCTCATTTGTTAGCTTATTTTTGTAAAACTCACATCCTTGAGCCTCTCTCTCTAAAACCCACGAAAATATTTGCTAGATCATATCCCAAGACCAGCCCCACGCATACCAGTAACAGATCAAGAAGCTAGAAATCAAAATTTATCAAAGAAAGGTATTAAACCCTACTTAAAAATCTATCCAAATTTTGGTTGTTAGATGTTATGTTTGAGTGTTAGAATATGTTGTTAGTAGTGTCTAGTGATGATCTGGGTTGCTAAATGTTGAATCCATAACATCTAGAGGCTCAGATTTGAAGATTTGCCAAATCTGGAAAATTTTTGTTTTGTGTTTTGACAATGAATGTCAGAGGCTGAAGATCCTTATCGGTTTATATTTTTGGTTGTTTTATGTTTTAGATATGTAGACTGTTATCAGTTCTTTGATCTGGTTCAAGAATCAAGTCTATATCTGGTCTAGATTGCAAGTTATAGTCAGTCAAAAAGCGTTGACCAACCATAACCAAACGTTTCTGGGTAACCCAGAAACGGGCCCAGAACCGTCTGACAACATCTTTAAGCCTCCAGATCTCTCCTGTGGTTGCTTATTTATTTTTTTTGTTGTACTCATGTTGTAGTATGTTGATTTATCTTTAGATCCATGCTTTTAGAACCACTAGATATAATATATATTGGATTTGGTGGCCGGTCAAACTAGCTATGTCGAACATGTTCTCTGTTTTCTGGGTAACCCAGAAAACATGTGAACATGTCGACTGACATGGTTTGACCGGATTATAACTCTTGATTCTCTTGATGTTTGATTGATGTTTTGTTATAGATCTCTTAAGTTACATGTTTTCTACAACCTGAAATAGTTAGATCACAAAAACATCAACAGGATTCCAAGTTGTGGAAGCCCAAAATGGACAGGTCTAACTGTTCTTCATTTCTGGGTAACCCAGAAAATGAAGAACAGGTCTGAAAGTCCCTTTGAAGGCTCAGATCTTGTTCGTTTATTGCTTGTTATTCATGTTTGTTGTTGAATAATGTAGTCCTACACTAGCACTACACGATCGAAACAACAACATGCCCAGAAACTACTTGAGAAGTGTTTAATCAGTGGTCAAAGGAGGTCCCTCGAAACTGTCTACGGTGTTCTGGGTTTTGGCCAAGAACATGAAGAACACCTATAGCGACTGTTATGTCCCTATAGGTGGTCTTTAGCGATAGATAATATATTATTTTTCGGAAATTATTAAATAAATAGAAAAAAATTGTTTTTAATTATTAAAAATACCAAATAAATTATTAAAAATTATTTTAAATTCCAAAAATTAGTTTTTAATTATTTTTAATATATTTTATAAATATTTAATATTTTTGGAATATTAAAAGTATTTAATTTATTTAATTATAATATTAAATAAATTGTTTAAAAATAATTTTAATACTTGAAAAATCATTTAAAATTATATTAAGATATAAGAAAATATTTTAAGTAATTTTTAATGACTTTTAATATTTTGTGATAAATTTCATTAATAAATTAATATTAATGATAATTAAGTTATTTACTAAATGAATTAAATAAATTAATTAAAAATGATTTTATTATATTAAAAATTATTTTAAATAATAATATGGTATTTAAAAATATTTTAAGTTATAAAATATAACTTTTAATATTTAAAGATAAATTTCATTAATTAATTATTATTAATGATATTAAAGTTATTTAATAATTATATTAAATAATTTAGTTTAAAAATGATTTTTATAATCATTTGAAATGAAAATAAAGTGTTTAAAGATATTTTAAGTTATAAAACATAACTTTTAATATTTAAAGAATAATTTCATTAATAATTAAATATTAATGATTATTAAGTTATTATTAATGATATTAAATTTATTTAATAATTATATTAAATAAATAGTTGATAAATAGTTTTATTAATTTAAAAATCATGAAAAAGGGATATAAATGAATTAAAAATATTTTAAGTTATACTTAATGACTTTTAATATTTTGATAATTGAAATATTAATACTTTAATATTAATGATAATTATTTAAAAATAATTTTAAATGTTTTAAAAAATTATTTAAGGGTAATATTAATACTTTAAAAATATTCTAAGTTATTATAAATAATTTTAATATTTGAAAATGATTTCATTAATAGTTTAATATTAATTAAATATTAATGATAATAGAATTGATTAATATTTAAATCATTTAATAATGATTCCGATGTATAAAAATTCATGATAAATTATAATAAATATTTTAAAATTATATTAAGTCATTTAAAAATAATATGACTGATACTCAGTTATAGGACAGAGTCTTAGACTCGATAATTACCCGATAAAGCCGTCGGTACACCGACATGTTTCAGAAACTGATCTGGACTTAGATAATTTAATTAGATATGTGATTATTTGTGATTCAATGGTTGTTAAACATGGGTAATAATGTGATTAGGTTATGTGCTGACTGTGAAATGCAGAACTATGTTTTATAGTATATTGTTCTAATTGAATGAACAGTCTTATTAATGATAAGTCGTGAGATAAAAGATAAAACTAATCAGATTGTAATAGCTCCAGAAGATCAAGAAAAGACAACCTTTACATGTTCGTATGGTACTTTTGCTTTCAGAAGGATGTCTTTTAGTCTTTGTAATGCCCCAGCCACTTTTCAGAGATGTATGATGGCTATTTTTTCAGATATGGTGGAGCAAAATGTGGAGGTATTTATGGATGATTTTTCAGTATTTGGGGATTCTTTTGAGTTATGTCTTGAAAATTTGGTCATGGTTTTCAGAAGATGTGCTGAGACAAACTTGGTATTGAATTGGGAAAAGTGTCATTTTATGGTACAAGAAGGAATAATTCTGGGACATAAGGTATCGAAGAAGGAACTTGAGTTAGACAGAGCTAAATTAGAAACTATTGAGAATTTGTCGCCATCAACTTTAATAAAAGGTGTTCGAAGTTTCCTAGGACATGCAGGCTTTTACCGCAGGTTCATTAAAGACTTCTCCAAGATAACTAAACCACTCTGTAGTTTATTGGAGATGGATGCAAAGTTCAAGTTTGATGAGGATTGTGTGTCTACATTTGAGCATTTGAAGAGGAGGTTAACTTCAGCACCAGTAATTATAGCACCGGATTGGGACCTACCATTCGAATTGATGTGTGATGCTAGTGATTATGATGTGGGGGGCTATTTTGGGTTAGCAGAAGGAAAAGATTTTTTATGTGATATACTATGCAAGCAAGACCCTTACTGATGCACAATTGAACTACACTACTACAGAGAAGGGATTACTGTCAATTGTGTATGCTTTTGACAAGTTTAGAGCATATCTGATTGGTACAAAGGTGATAGCGTACACGGATCATGAGACAATTTGACACTTAGTGGCAAAGAAGGATGCAAAGCCTCGTTTAATCAGATGGATACTACTATTGCAAGAATTTAATTTGGAGATCAAGGACATAAAGGGAACTGAGAACCAAGTGGCGGACCACTTATCTCGATTGGAGAATTTGGGAAGGGAGGCAGATGATAAGGTTGTGATTAATGAATCCTTTCCAGATGAGCAGTTGTTTGTGGTGAAAGGGGAAGTGCCATGGTTTGCAGATTATGCAAACTACTTGGTAAGCAGGATGCTTCCTTCTGACTTAGTGGGATATCAAAAGAAGAAATTTTTGCATGATGTGAAGTGCTTTATATGGGATGAACCATATTCGTTCAAGCAATGTGCGGATTAGATGATAAGGAGATGTATCTCATATAGTGAGACTGAGGGGATTTTGCATGATTGTCATGCTTCTTTATATGGTGGTCACTATGGTGGAGAGCGATCAACGGCTAGAGTGTTACAAGCAGGATTTTACTGGCTAACAATTTTCAAGGATGCTTACAGTTTCGTCTAGAGATGTGACAGATGTCAAAGAGTCGGGAACATTTCGAAAAGGAATGAAATGCCATTGAACACGATCCTCGAGGTGGAAATTTTTGATGTTTGGGGGATAGACTTCATGGGCCCTTTCGTTTCTTCATGTGGAAATCTATACATTTTGTTAGCAGTTGATTATGTGTCAAAGTAGGCGGAAGTGTCAGCTCTTCCAACGAATGATGCCAAAGTGGTGCTAAGGTTTTTACAGAGGAGTATTTTCATGAGGTTTGGGACTCCAAGGGCTATCATTAGTGATGAGGGCAGTCATTTTTGTAATAGGCAGTTCACAGCTCTGTTGGCTAAGCATGGGGTGAATCATCTCATTGCTACAGCTTATCATCCTCAAACTAATGGCCAAGTAGAGGTTTCGAATCGTGAAGTCAAGAGAATTCTGGGAAAAGTTGTGAACCCCACAAGAAAGGATTGGTCATTAAAACTTGATGATGTTGTATGGGCATATAGAACTACGTATAAAACTCCGTTGAGCATGTCACCTTTTTAGCTGGTTTATGGCAAAGCCTGTCACCTTCCTATGGAGCTTAAGTATAAAGCATATTGGGCAATTCAGAAGCTCAATTTTGATTTGAAGGCTGCAGGAGAAAAACGCCTACTCCAACTCAATGAGTTGGATGAATTTAGACTACAGGCGTATGAAAATTCAAAGTTGTACAAGGAAAAGGTGAATAAATGGCATGATTGCAAGATCATAGAAAGAGTATTTAAGCCGGGACAAAAAGTTTTGTTGTTCAATTCCAGACTTAAACTTTTTCCTAGGAAGCTCAAATCAAGGTGGTCAGGGCCATTCACAGTGAAGACAGTTTTCCCATATGGTGCAGTAGAAGTGTTCGACAAGTTCCCGGATAAGCCGTTTAAAGTGAATGGACAGCGGCTAAAGCATTATTTTGGTGGCGAGGTTGACAGACAAAAAGTAACCTCAATTCTCTCTTCAACATGAAAAGTCAGAGACAGTCAAGCTAATTGACAATAACTTAGAGCTTGATGGGAGGCAACCCATTATTTCTATCTTTATCTTCTGTTTATTCTGTTAAGATTATTTTTTTTGTTAGTTCATTTTCATACTTAGTTGTGTTAGTTTGATTAATTCTGTATAAATATCTTGAGAGCTGAATTTACACATGATTATGTTTGAGTGTAGCATAGAATGTATGGTGATAAGATAGTCATTCTTGTTTATTCAGTCATTCAAGCTTTGATATTGTTAATTGGTGTTTATGTAGGTGTATTAGAATGAAGTCATCACTTTGTTGATGTCTTTGGGATGCAGATTGACATTGCAGGATGCAGGGTCGCGCGGCCACGCCATGAAAACCTTGAGAAACCGCGCGCCCACACTGAAAGTTTGTGCAAAAAAAGCAATCGCGCGCCCGCACCATGTCCCCATTTAGAACACGCGCGGCCGTGCTCGACACCGGATTTTGAAAAAAATGTTGGGTTTTAAAGACATGTCTTGCCCCATATCTTCCATCATTTGAAATAACAGAGAGCATATTTTCTTGTTCTCCACAACACACACGACTCTTCCTTTCCAAACCGTTCCAAATTGAAGGTGTAATGTCTCATCTCCACTGCGTGTTTATCGCATCAGCTCTCCAACCCACATTCAACATCTACACTGTTAAAACTAGGGCTTCAGTGGGTTTGTGCAATATAAGTTTGGGGGTTCTCTGTGCAGCAAATATATCACTCACGATTATATCAAGCAAGTTTTCTTCTTCTTTATTCAGAGAAATGGGACCAAAATGTGCTCATTCTAGCATTCCTGAGTCATCATCTAACAGTAGTCAAAGTGGTGATAATGTGGACTTCTCCAAATTTGTCAGTGTGGATGTACAAATAGAGTATTACCGTATTGTAGTGAAGTCGTTTGTTCGAGAAAGAGGGTTTAAGCTAGAGGCACAAGATGGGCAATTGGTGCAGATGATTAAGGAAAAATGTTGGCATGGAGTGTGCCCTACACCAATGGCTGCACCTATGGCCATTGTAAGGGAGTTTTATGCAAATGCAAAGGAGACAATGAATGGATTTTCTTTCGTCCGAGGGGTTCAAGTGGATTATCGACCTAGGGCAATTCGTGGCATCTTCAATTTACCCGACCCTCCAACTGGACGTATAAATTGGGTTGAGGCGGAACGACTGGAGATAGATTTAGATGAGGTTATCACTGATTTGTGTATACCGGGTACACAATGGACTTGCACGCCCGGCACTAATCAGGCTAAGACCTTCCCAGCTTCCACTCTCAAACGTTATGCTAAGGTTTGGAATCTCTTTATTTATGCAAAACTTATGCCGTCATCTCATCAACATGAGATTACAACTGAGAGAGCCATCATTCTATGGGGAATTTTTAAAGGGAAATACATTGATATTGATCATCTAATCAATCAGAACATGTTACGTTATATGCGGGGGAGCACTACGGGAAGTATACCACATGCCTCGATTGTGGCTCATTTATGTGCTAAAGCAGGAGTTAGATGGTCTGATGAGCAGCTTCAATTCCTAAGTCAGGATATCACCCACGCCACTATAGCAAAATTCAAAGATTGGGCATGGGGTACCCCACACCCAAGGGGTAAGGGTTTCATCCTTTGCCCCGCTTCATCTACGCCATCATAGCAGCCATCAGGGACAAATGAAGCAGGCACGTCAACTTAAGCCACTGCTACTACTAACGATCGACATCTCCAAAGGTTGGAGAGGAAGGTTGACGCTATGTACGATAATTTTGCAGCATATGCTACGGGGTTGACGAGGTCGCTAGCAGAGGCATTTGCACAACAGGGTACTATGCTTGAGTGGCCACAATTTGGGATAGCCGTGCCATTTCCACCACCGAATCCACCACCCGAAGAGGGTGGTAGAGCTGATCAGTAGGGGAGTTCTTCTAACCCTATACATTCATTCATTGGGACAATGAATATATTAAGTTTGGGGGTATTGGGTAGTAGGTAGTAGCATGTAGTGATTGCATATTAGTTTAAATTTTAATTTTGCATGTTTAGTTTGCATGTTTATGTGTTAGTTAATAATTACAGAAAATTTTTCTATTTTTAGTCATGGTGATATGTGTTAATATATGTTTAGTTGCATTATATGTTTAGTTGCATGTCTCGCATTTCTAGCTATATGGAATTTATGTTTAGCCAATGAAAAATTTGAATCTTGAAGGATTGTTGAGTTTAATGGATAACATAAGCTTAGATATAGTGTTTTACATGATGTAATCCATGGTGCTGTTTAGATGTTTTCGGTATGCACTGATGTGTTCACAAATACTTGTAGGCATAAGGGTTATGTGTTTTATTGCTTGATAGAAAATGTGGTTTTTAAAAATAGAATTATGTGGAAAATGGACTGAAACTATGAAAACATTGATAATCAAGTTTTGGGAACACATGGGTATGCTTATTATTATTATAAAAAAAACACATACACACACACACATGACTAGCCTTATTTCGGGGCCTTTATTACTTGAGCAAGTACACCCGTAGGGGTGTCTTAACACCTAGCACCCTAAGCTATTTTATAGTCTGGGAGTCGTTGGTTGAAAGCTCGCTAAGGGGTAGCACTATTAGCCTAACGGAATGAGGCATTGCACGGTCATATATGTATATATATATATATATATATATATATATATATATATATATATATATATAGAGTAATAAACACCATGGGAAAGAGTGAAAATCACCCCCGTGAGTAAAAATAAAGCAGTTTAAACCCATTATTGAACCTTAGTTTGTATTGATATGTTAGAATAGTTATTGTTGCATGAGTATACATAGATCTTGATTTAGACTGCAATTTTCTATTTTAAGCAGTTTAACATGTAAATTCTTTGCTTTAATCAAGTTTTAGTGAACACAACACACACACACAACATCTTTATAGCATGTATGAAGTTATTTGAGTGTATAATATTATGTCTATAGCTTAGTTTAAATTTTTATTCTCGAATCTGAATAATTCGCTGAGGCATATTGGACTGAAATTCTATTCTAGCTGGAAAATGTGGAACTCATTTGCATCGTAATCTAGTCGCATAGCATATAGTTGCATTTTTAGTGTTTAATGTCGTATGCATTGCTTGAGGGCAAGCAATAGTTCAAGTTTGGGGGTATTTGATAAGTAGGTTTTATACCTACTTATTGAATATAAATTCACGAGAATTATGCTCATCTCAAGTAGATTTTAGTATGTTTTTAATTGCATTTTGTGTTTATTTTGCATTACTTATAATTAGAACTCCTGTGGTATGAAAATGCAGGAAATGGCATAGCTCGGCATTGGTAGGTGGTATGAGACTTGCGAAGGCATGGCACGTGAAATGAGTGTAGATAAGGCACTGAGCAGTGATGGAGGAACAAGCAACAAGAAGCAGAACACAAGTATGCAGAACACAGAAGCCGCGCGACCGCACGACTGAACAAGCTAGATTTCGCGCGCCCGCGCCATCAGCATGCAGAAGTTAAAATCTCATACACGCGCGCCAGCGCCCGTTTTGTATTGGGACCTCGCGCGGCCGCGCGAGTCATCCGAAGCTGTTATTTGACTTAATTTTAAATTTAAAATTTGAAGCGCTTGAGCTTATCTAAACTATTCTGGTTGGTACCAGACGTGATTATTATGTTGGTTTTCATTAGTCTATTAGAGAAAAAAATAAGGGTTCTAAGCTTTGAACTAATTCTAGAGAGGATTTGAGCATAAACTTAAGATTTTCTTCATTTTCTTCTGAATTTAGTCATTGGATTAATTATTCATTTCATTTTATTAGAAATTATTGGAGATTTGGATAGCACTTTGGAACATAATCTGCAATTGGGTGTGATCAATTCTATATTCTCTTTGAATTGCTTTATTTATTTTCCATGTGTTACTATAATCCCATAATGGCTTTCGGTTCAAAAATGAACTAAAGTCTATTATAGGATTCTAACGGATTTTGATATGTAGTCTATAATCATTTGCTTGATTGCTTGATTGATCATTTATCATTGGAATATCTATTATAATTGATTGTTTTGGATGAATGTCTGATCACCATTCATTTTATATGCTTATATGGAATTAAAAAATGACATGTGAGTATGGCTGTAATCATGATAACACGCGTTTATGAGGCTGAAATGTTTAGCTTTATATTTCGTGAACCAGATAGAAATATATTGTTTCACCGTGTGTATTAATATAAAAGCTTGTGCTTCAATTCAATATTGCTGCAATTTCACATAGAAATATAGTGATTTTGGTTGTATTGATGATTACATGATTTCTATTGCATATGGAGGTTATGTAAGCAAGTCATAATACATTGAAAAATGGTTATGTCTAAGTTTGTGCTCTTGGCTAATTTTTCATGATATTTGTATAATCTTGCATGATGGTAATATTTAGATGAAATATGAAATGAAGTTAGAATCCCATTAATTCCAAATTTGATTTCATTAAAATAGAATTGTGTTTTAAATTACTAGTTGATTTTAGAATTAATTGCAATTGTTAGTTATTCTTTTAAGCATATAAAAAAATAGTGATACAATTGGTGTATGATAATTTAGATTTTAAAACCTTTCTCTATGGATCAATACTTTTCTTACTCTGTACTACTTGTTGACCCATGTGTACTTGCATGAGTTAGAGTCCTTTTGGTAACACTAAAAAGGAGGCAACATTGACCTCAGAATTGTGTATAATGGTCTGACCCTCCCTGAGAGCTCTCACCGCCATGACACATCGATGTCCAGCTCATCCATATACAGTGGCATGCACAAATAAGCCACTATACACATCACAAGTACATCTACTCTAGCCACATGCCACTGATCCTCTAGTGTTGTGAAATCCTCTGAGTATCGTGCGTAACTGTCCACTAATCCAAATTTGTCTATCAAAAAATGCTGGACACTACATGGCCGGATGTAATCTCATCCTGCACTACTCTACGTCGCAACCCGGTGAGGGTCATGAACTGCCGGCGCATATCTCTGACAGCCATCCGAGCGCAAGGCCTGTCTAAGGGCAAAGCTGTCAACCATTCATACTTCTCCAGCGTAAGAGTCAACTTCTGGGTCCCAAACTGGAAAACCTGCCTCTCCGGTACCCAGTGCTCTAGCATGCCATCTACGAAGCCCAATGGAACCTGGAACGTCATGAGGGACATGGAATGCTGCAATAGCTGATCTACAATCACCCTATCTGAAAGGGATACACTGTCATACCAAGATCTCAAGTGTGAGGCCACCAATACTGGTGGGGTGTGATCAATACAGCTAACTGTCGAGGAAGACATCTGTGTGGGCCGTATCATAAGACCATCCAAAGGTCAATGCTGAATAGCTCTGGACATACATATGCATGACATAATACATGCATGACAGATAATGGATGGCAATATGATGTAGGGAATAGAAAAATGTACATACATTACTAAGTACATCAGCATCTAAATACATCATCTCTGTACAACTGAAAAATACAGGGAAATGGGGTATAGACGCCCTACGACTAACAGAGGCCTATCAAAAGATATAACGAGAATGGGGCACAGCCACTCAGTATCTAACAGAGGCCTATCAAAAGATATAGCGAGAATACACATCAGAAGAAGATAATAGTGTCTATATCTACATTATTAGTCCTGTCCACTTCATGTAACTCCTCCTAAGTTACTAGATCTCCGCCAAGAGGGATGTCAGGCCTATAAAAAGGAGGATTTGCACCAACAAAGCCATATGGGTCATCTGAAGAGCCAGCCCCCGAGCTGGAAGGATCAAAAGTATCCGCCTCTGAAGGATCTCGACCTAAATGTCGGATGAAAAAATGTGCCCGATCCAACTGCCGGGTCAAACTGTTAATCTTTGTCAAATGAGTCAGATCTCGGACTTAGGTCCAATCCGTCATCATCACGGATCCAGGAACCATATCCCCCATGAACTGAGTGGCGCGAGCCTAGGCTCCAATGGTACGAGGGGACCACCAAAGGTATAATGCCTCTTGAGTAAACGGACCCTCTGACAAAGTATAGCCGTCAATGCCCATCAATGGGATATCATTGACAGGAGACTGTAACACATGCCAATAACGCCTGGTAGGAGGCAAGATCGGTACACGAATCTCTCCTGTGGTGCTCCTAATAGCACGCTCTCCTAAATAGAGCTCCCATCCTCCATCTGTGTAGAAAGGAATTCGGCGGGTGGACATCACATGCTTGACACCAGTTGGGTATCCATCCTCAAAGCCGATAGTCAAATGTTCCCCAAAAAAGGGAACCCAAGTGATGGCATCAGCTATCAATAACTCCAACTATAAGCGATAATGGGTGAAACCCTCAGCTTCAGGAGCCTCTGCCAAAATAGAGTAATGCCATCGACATCCTCGTAGATAGGTATCTAAACCTAACACACTAATAGGACGTAAACATGGAAGCCTCTCATAGGCCCAAAACTGCCAATACAAAGGCAAACATCTACTATCAGTCAACACTCTTAACATGTACATGGGAAATCAAAAGAGAAATACTCACCAGCAGAAATGGGTAAAATCCTAGCCAAGCCTCTGTCAAGCCCTGCGAATGCATGCTCCTTCCCCTGAGAAAATAGGCAAAGGTATAGGAACCAACCATACTCTCCAATACGGTCCACCTCTCGCGTGGCGCTGATCAAAGCGAATGGCACCGTGGAAGAGTTGTCTGCTATGAAACAACCCCTGATAATAACTAGGAACAATCGCCGAAGAATGCGATCCCTGACTCTCACATCAACTGGTATGGGCTCACTCAATAGCTCACTCATAAAATCTACGCTCAAAGGACTAGTACGGACGGTCCTACCCTTAAGCGCCTCAGCCAAAACTCCTAACAAGGATCTAACGGCAGTAGGGGTAATGTTTGTCATACATGACACTGGCTCCCCCTCTAATCCATCGGCATCATCATCACCTCACAATCCAACAAATAGAGAGACTGAGTTTGGTGAAACTAGAGCTCAGACAATGCCCTGAGGTAACCCCAGGGACAATAGCGGGGGATAATAGAGAAGAATGCCCCAAAGCCCCAACCATGCACAATACTTCGGTAATCTGGATGCAGAGCCTAATACAAGGAGTGTATGCTGAACCGGTTCCCTCGAGGCTGTGTAAAGCCGGAAACCTACATCAAATGCAAAATAATGTCAAAGTCTTTGCTCCTCGTCAAATAGGAAAAAAGGAAGATTCAAACCCAGCCTTTACCTCGTTTGCCTGCAAGTAAACTGACGGGTGGAGACTTAAATCACCCAGAAGATCTGGAATCATCACAGCAATGCCTGGAAGATCCCTTCGGGGAGCATTAGAGCATGACCTGAAGCCGCTATCGGTGCATCCTCCTCCTCGTCCTAAACATCTGGTACATCAACCTTGATAGGACGTATCACCGCCTCTGCCAAATGACGAGGCTGTCTGACTGAACGGGGTTGAGGCACATCAGAATCCCTCCTTCGCACACCTGAAGTGGTCCTACGGGAACTACTCAACTAATTCGAATCCATATAAATCTGCACACAAGTCTCCAAATCACCTCAGAAAGGGTGTGGTAAATTCTAACCTGGAGCTTTTCAAATGCATTTTATGACTACATACATTCATGCATTACTTTAACATACGCCTACAGTAAAGTTAATAGTGCATGTCTACCCAATGCCTAGACTTTTTGAAAATTTTGCCAGAGTCTCCTTTGCAAACAGGACTATCCACATGCACATAGGCATGACTAGGTAGCCATTCAGTAGCACACCTATCCACAGTTATAAAACATCCTATAATACATGAACACATGAAATTCATGATCCGTAAGGGTAGCCTAATTACCAGAATTACTCTACTTTCCTACCATTGCTTATTTGTCCTCAAATAGGATAAGAAATAGCAGAAAAAGGTGCCAATTTGATTGTTTCAAAAGTTAAATTTTTTTACATCATTATGTTCAGCATGGCTAAATACTAACATTTACTATGTTGAATATTTTTTTATCAAGTCATATGAGCATGCATATTCACTACTATGTGTTTAGACACATTTCATATGATAACTCATTTTCCAACGGACAAAAACTAGAAAAGAAGACATGCATACGTTACCAGGATAGTGTCAAACACTTGTACGGTGACAGAATTTGCAGAAAGACGTCCGAACTCAGCAGATCTGATGAAGAGCTCTCGAATTTCCTGTGTGGCGTAGTATGAAAATGACTTATGAAAGCAACATACCACTTAAGGCCACCCACGGTTGGCCACAGGTGTACCTGCGGCTCCCCTAGGTGGGTCCACCCCTCTGGCTCAGTCCAATTCGAGTTGCAAAGGAGGTCTCACAAGTTGAAACAGTCAAATCAGGAGAAAAGACGCCACACGATTGAGCAAAAAAGCCTGAAATCCTGGTTTTTAAGACCAAACTGCGGGTCTTTCTATCACTCATTGGTATTCGCCCATACACGAGGTTCACTATACCGATGATCACAATTACTGCGAACAACGATCGATAATACCCCACCAAGGTCCGATTCCTTCAATTAGGAGTCGTAACTCCAAAGTAACTCTCCCCAACGGGAATTTCATGGGTTTTCAACCGTTGAAGCACATTTCAACGAAGGTTAAGCAACCTTGACGTTACTTTACCCGTTGGCAATTAAATCCAGAAAAGCATTAGAGTTCATCCGATAAATTCATCCGTTAATGCACACGTCAATAAAGGTCAAGTAGCCTTGATATTATCCCCAGCAGGGATCTCAGCCGCTGATGCACATGTTAACAAAGGTCAGGCAACCCTGACCAACGCAGACTGTTGGCAAAAACTCTGACAGATCACTTGAAAGACTTGGTGATACAAACTAGGGAAGGACATCCTCATCGGGGAGGACCGATGATGGAATCTTTTATACACAATCTGCATCAGCTAAATGCTCATTCCCCCAGAGTCTCTTGTACATGAGAGAAACATCTATGGTGGAAAGTCTGTACTATGGATTAAAGACTTTGGTGATAACCCCAACGTCAACATCCTGGATGTTCTTGAGAACTTTGGAGCACACATCCAAGAAGTTCATCAGAATCATCAATGATCGCTTCAGTCCCCATCAGAAGTCATGGGAGCAAACAGTCATCACATCCCGTTGGAAAACAGTCCAATGAACCACATGCATCATACATTTGCATCATGCTGCAGTACATTGCATCATGAATATCTTGTCATGTTTAAAGTGTCTAGTGTTCTTTATCCTATCCATGCCATTACACTACATGAATATGATAAAGAGGGGCATCTATAGACACTCGAAATTTTGTATTCCTGTTACTAACCTTGCAGGAGGGCAAAGTCGTCTTCCAGAGATAACCCTAGAAGTCAAAGCAGCACAGTCCCGGAGATAACCCAGGGATACTCAGTTTGCCATCTCGGAGATAACCCCGAGATATTCACTCCAGTCCTGGAGACAACCCCGGGATACTCAGTTTCAACCTCAGAGACAACCCCGAGGAATGCAGTTCCAGTTTCAGAGCCCGGAATCCTCAGTTCCACCTCGGAGATAACCCTGAGATCTTCATTTCTAATCCCGGAGACAACCACGGGAGACTCAGTTCAACCTCGGAGACAACCCCGAGGCACACAGTTGCAGTTCCAGAGATAACCTCGAAAATGCTTGTTTTAAACCCATGCGATCGGCTTCAAAAATCGGTGATAGCCCCGAGGCACTCAGTTCTGAACCCGGAGATAACCCCAAAAGGATAGGCACACCTCAGAGATAACCCTGAGGACATCCAGCACTTACAGTAGCCCAATCTCAGAGATAACCCTGAGCAACTACTGCTAAATTAGCCCAAACCGGAGATAACCCCAGTGAGGGGCAAAATCATCATTTTGCCACCTCAATCCCATGTGGAACCGTCTCAACATACATTACATACAGGAATGTCCTACAAGAACCAAATAGCTCCAATCCCGAGTGACTACTACACAGGACAACAAACCAGATAGAATTTGAAGACTTGAAGACTCAGGGCATGGTCCCATCTTCCTGACTTCGTACAACCTCTAATCCCATGTCATTGTGTAGCTCTCAACAACAGCATGCCGAAAAAGGTCTTATACACCTCGATCGGATGCCCGAATTGAAGTTCCAAAAGTTCGAGCGAACATCACGTTGCACGCGCGCATGTACTTTGAGACGGTGGAACCCACGGAGCCCTAGGTACCCTGGACAGCCGCAGGTACATCTGCGGCTGCCATAGGTACACCTGTGGCTCCCCCTCTATAAATAGAGGGCTTGGGGCGGCCATGTTGTAAGAAAAAACGGCGAGGAAGCCCTATCCAATTTGTTATGTACGCACTATAAATTGAGTGCTTTCTCCTTTCAAATACTTGTGAGCTTATATTTGGCTACTTTTTACAGGTGAGAACCGAGTGTTCATCTATTTAAAGTTATTGAAGTCTTCTTTGGCAGTCCACTGTAAGCCTTCTTACTTTATTTAAAGCCTTTTCTCCACTTTTTACACACAATTATTCACGTTGAGAATCGCGCGTGTGTGTATGCCCGGACTGTCGGTCCATGGTTTATTGCTTATATATATATATATATATATATATATATATATATATATATATATATATATATATATATATAAGCGGTAAACGCACTGGATGTAGTAGTCACTCGGGATTGATATTTGAAATATCAAAGGCTTTAATTACTATTGAGCACAAAGGTTTGAAAAACCTTTTTCACAAAACGTCATTGCTATATCTTGTTAAAACTGAACTTTTATACAAAATTCAAACCCTTTGTATATAGGTGCAAACAAGGCATTGCATTACTTTCAAATAATTGCACATTGACACACACACACACATTCAGATAATGGTTAAAATTGAAAAGTGGTGGTTACCGTGGTAACACGGATGTCGGGGGGTGCCTAACACCTTCCCCCCGTATAATCAAGCTCTCGGACCCTAATGAATCTCGATTTCACAGACCAATCAAATAGTGTAACATCACTAGGTTAATGTGCAAACATTTTCTCGGTTGAGTTGGTGCAACCATTTAAAAATATCAACTAGCGACTCTTACTGTCCAATCGTCGACATATACATGTCGTACCTTTTCACAACTTGTTTTTTCAAACAAATCTCACCTAACCTGAGAACACCAAAAGGCAAGAACAGAAAAGGGACAAATAAAAATCTCGACGTCGACAAAAACAGTAACCAAAGCATAAAATAATAGTAATCAGACCATAATTTAATAGTAACCAAAACAGAAACATCATGTAATCAACCATAATTTAAGCAACTTGAATGTACTAAACAAATACCTAGTCATCAAATTATAATATAATATTAACAAACACTTTACTTCGATGGAACATTAACAGAAACCAAATATAGCATAATAGTAACCATAATATACTATAGTAGTAACCAAAACTTAATATGATAGTAACTAGAATATAATATGATAGTAAATCAAATAGAAACATCATGTAATCAAAACCAATTTAAGCAACCTGTGTATACCAAACAATAACACAGTAACCAAAAATATAATATGATAGTAACCAAAATCCCATTTTGAGTGCACAATAATTGTATCCAAATCATAATATAACAGTAACCAGAACATGATAAAGCAGTAACCAGAACACAACATAATAGTAACTAGAACATTTATTTAATATTAACCATTTGTTTCTATAGGAAAACAAATTTATTTGTTTTATAAATAATAATACCATTGTTAAACAACAAAAATAAACCTTTTCCTGTTGTTTAGTCCAATATTAAACCATTGATCAAACAACGCCTCTTCATATTTTGACGGTATGGCCATGCATACTTTTGGGAATGTAGAAAGACCTGCAAGTATTTGACTAGCACCCACGGCGGTAGACAATGAACCAGCCGATCCAAACTTTGTCGTATATGGAGACCGCAAAATGGCACTCTTTGTAGGTTCACAGACCGATCTACCACCGAGTTTATGGGCGCTTTTCTCCATCTCATCACACTAATCTATGTCCTGAGTGGTCAGAACCATCTGATCAAGTGAAGACATACTTTCTGCCTCGCATTTATCCCCCTTTATCAATTGACAGAAAAGGTAACATATACAATTAGATTTTCAACCCAAACACATGTAGTTAACTAATATATGCAATAACAAACTGACTGAATAATAGCCGACTGACTATAATGAACATATTATAATAGTAACCAACACAAAATATAATAGTAACCAAATCATAATATAATAGTAACTAACACACAATGTAATAGTAACCAAACCACAGTATAATAGTAACCATAACATAAATAATGGTAACCAAACCACAATATAACGGTAACCAAAACCTAAACAACATGTAATAAAAAGATGGCATGTCATTATAACACTAACCTCAGCAGCAACATACACAACAAGCTCTTTCCCAGTATATTGGTTTAATATATCAAAAGATGGCATGTCATTGTTCTTGCCAATATGTGAAAAATAAAAAACAACTAGTTAATCATTAAAACAAAACACATATAACACATAACAAAACAAACAAATATGTTTAACCTTGACATTTCCTTCATCATTGATGATAATTATTCAATGGGGTTCTTCCACCGTAACATCACGTTCGACCTCATTAACAGTTTCAGTTTCATTCTCATCCTTTTTCTCAACGACTTTCGACCGATCGTCACCATCATCATTCTCGTTCGGTTTTGAACCGTCATCATCATCGTCATTCTCCTTTCCTTTATTACCATCATCATCCTCATCAGTGTGAGGCTCTTCCATCATAACATCATGTTCACCTCTTTAACAGCTTCAATTTCATACTCATCCTTCTTCTCATCAACTTTTCACCCATCGTCACCATCCTTATCATCATCATTCTCCTTTCCTTAAAAACCATCACCATCCGCATCAGCATCATCATCAGCATCATCACCACCAGCATCATCAGAATCAAAATCATCATCAGAATCACCATCATCTTGTTTGTCATCGTTATCCCCAACGCCTTTGTTCCCGCGCAACTCCTCTCTAATAATGAACCTAAAGTCCCTGCATATCTGAACGTGT
The DNA here is from genome assembly GCA_016801055.1 of Panax notoginseng. NCBI lineage: Eukaryota > Viridiplantae > Streptophyta > Magnoliopsida > Apiales > Araliaceae > Panax > Panax notoginseng. The sequence continues at coordinate 196,175,939 of CM029014.1, forward strand.
AAAATTTGCATTTCATCCCTCATATCAGCCTGTAATTTTTCAATGTCTTTCTTAATTTCAGACACTTTCTTTTCCAACGGCCTAAACCGTGCATCAATTGCATCTTTAACGTCAGATATAGAAAATTCAACGTCTTCAACCTTCACATTTTGTTCCACCTTCTTATCAGGATCGTTCCCATTAAAAAAGTGAACGCCGCTCAAATCCAGCCGATCCTTCTCCTCAGCCGTGGGAATCAAGCTTTTTATCCTCAGCTGAAAAATATTAAGCACACTTTAATATAGCATCTAACAAACATTGTACAATTAAAATAAAAAAAATCAGTACATCAAGAATCACAAAATATAATCAGTAACCAACTACATATGTAAAGGTAACCAACTGTATAGTTATTAGTAACCTGCATAAAATATTATCAGTAACCAACTATATATGTAAAGGTAACCAACTACATTGTTATTAGTAAACTGCATAAAATATAATCAGTACCAACTGTGTATATTCAGGTAACCAACTACATTATTATTAGTAACATGCATATAATATAATCAGTAACCAAATGTGTATATAAAGGTAACCAACTACATTGTTATTAGTAACCTGCACAAAATATAATCAGTAACCAACTGTATAACTAAAGGTAACCAACTACATTCTTAGTAGTAACCTATATACCTCTCCAGAACCAAATACTAGATCGTTCAGCTTGTCATTTGTGGGGGGCTTCACTAGTTCCTTCCATTTAAATAATCAAACATCCGACGGATGCTCGTCATTACATATACCCCGAGCTTTGAATGTCAGAATGGTTTCAAATAAGAAAACTTAGAAGACATAAGGAAGTTCATTCAACTTATAAGATTTAGTATAATGGTCCTTATAGAAATTATATATCGAACCACCATTCGTTCCCTTCTTCAAACGCCCCTTCAAAACACTCGACAAAGAGTACTTTGTCTGCTCAAATGCCACTTTCCCCCAAGGATAACTACTAACATCGCCAAAACTTATAAACTTAATCATTGTCCCATCTACATAGTTATCAGAAACGTTGGATAATATGAAATTAAACACCAACATAATCATCGACATCCTCACAACCTCATCATCATCGTCAAAAATTGTCTCCCGAAGCGTCACAACCTTGTCCCCAAAAAACTTTTCCACCAGCAGATTTTCCATACCTTTGTATGCAGATATGTCATCCTCACCTTGCCATCTCAAACCAGAAATTAGACAGAACTCTGGCAAACCAAACCTGATCCTTTTCACCCCGAACAGAAACAACATTTCACCGTCGTCCCTTTGGTGAACCTCCCTCACAAGAGCATGGTGAAGAATTTGGGAATACATTTGGTGTTCACTAAAATCAAGAAAATTCCCAAAAACATAACGTCTTAAACTTTTCCAACTGACTTTGGTTCAGTTTCTTCATAATAATATCCGGGACTTCCATGTCACACCAATATATTATTTTTCCAGTGAAATTTCTATTGTGTTCTTGATAATAAAGATCCCATATATGCAAATAAACAAAATTAGATTTAAACAGTCTTTGGTAACCAATCTAAACAATATTTATACCCTAAATAGTTACCTATTAACCACCAAATAATATCGTAGTAACCAAAACATAATATAACAATTACACAGTAACCATACCAAAATATAAAAGTAACCAACATCCCACATTGAGGGTATAATAATAGTAGCTAAATCATAATATAACAGTAATCATAACATAATAAAGCAGTAACCAAACAATTATATTATTTTAACCATCACAAAATTTAATGGTAACAAAAACAGAAACAACATGTAGTTAAGCCCAGTTTAGGCAAGCCATGTATACCAAATAATTACATAGTAACCATAACAAAATATAAAATAACTATAATCCCACATTGATGGCTCACTAATAGTAGCCAAATTATAATATAACAGTAATTATAACATAATAAAATAGTAACTAAACATTTATATAATAGTAACCAGAATAGAATTTAATAGTAACCAAAACAAAAACATGTAGTCAAACCCATTTCAGGCAAGCTATATATACTACACAATTACATAGAAACCATAACAAAATATAAAAGTAATCAAAATCCCACATTAAGGGCACAATAATAGTAGCCAAATCATGCGATAATAGTAACCAAAACATACTAAAGAAGTAACCGAACAGTTATATGATAGTAATCAAAACATATTTTAATGGTAACCAAGACATAAACAACATGTAGATCAAACCCAATTCAGGCAACCCATGTATACTAAACAAATACATAATAACCAGAACAACATATAAAAGTAGCCAAAATCCCAAATTGAGGGAACAATAATGATAGCCAAATAATAAGCTAACAGTAACCAACACATAATAAAGAAGTAACCAAACCATAATATGATACTAACAATAACAGAATTTAAATTAGCACATCTTTAGAATTTTTGTGTGGGGATTATTTTCTGGCTATGAACTTCACCTTCAGTTTTAATTACAAGGACATCAAAATCAGACTCCAACTGCACTTCAGTAGGCTTTTATATCACCATGTATCATCAACCTATCATCCTTCTTACTAGATTTGTCACCTACATTCTTCCCCTTCCTCGCCATAGCAAACTTCTTCAAATCCTTAACAGAATCACCCTCCGTGATTCTTTTCCTCTGTTAGTAAATACATTAAACTACTTTAATAAATAATACATTAAACTATTGAGCCATTACTCACCTGTAACGATCAATCGATAACAACTATATTAGATTTCAAAAACTCCTTCACTACAACCAGAAACGAGAATAAACAGAAGAAAATAAACCATTGTGCAGCAGCGATACCGAGTAAGTACGAGAATGACGAACAACTGAACTAATAACGATCACGAAAATGAATAACAAATCACCAGTAACGATCAATGAAGAAGAAGAAAGCACGGACAGAAGAAAGTAATAAGGGTTTCCAATAGGCAAAATAAGGGCTTCTAACTTAAGAGTCCTATAGTAAATAACTCAGACAAATGATAAGGGTGGTTATCACGCGTTTCAAAAAAAAAACCTAACCGAACGAAAAATAGGGGAACAATTTTTTAATTGGGACACTGATTTGCCATTTCAGCACTTCATTATTAATCACCTAAATTAAAGGAATGAAAATTACATTAATTTTGTAAATAAACATGAAAAAATATATTAATTTAGTAATTATTTTATGGATACACTATTGTTATAATTTTTTTAAAAAAATATACTAAAATATGTAATTCTTCCTTTATAGTAACACATACATCCTCCTGGTTTTTGATGCTTAATTTTGGATATGAGTACTTGCTTGTAAAGGCAGCCCACATATGTCACACATCTTTGGGTTAACGAAGCACTGAAACTGGACATGATTAGGTCTGCACTTGTAAAGGTTGATTGTCACCTAATCTTTTAGGAGTAATATGTTTTTGACATACCTAATACTGTTACCATATTGGAAATTTTATTTCTACAAAAAAAATATGATATTTTTTTTAAAAAAATAGCATGAATTGTCCATATAATATTCATATAATTTTTTTTAATATAACTATAAAACCTTTTTATTAAAATATCAATTCACTTGCAAGAAAAAAAAATTTCTTGGCTAAGAGATAAGGAAGGACCTTTGACATTTACCTATTGATGGCCCCCACCCTCAATTCTTTTGCCCATTTTGTGTGAATAAAGGCATTTTAAAGATCTCATGAAATCATGTCTAAAGCGGTAGCAAGTGCTTTTTATTTCTTTTTTTGTCTTTTACTGTATAAATCAGGCGATAGTTTTGAAAAAAAATATATTAAATAATGCACTCTAGAGTGTTGAAATTGGCTTTGATTAAACAGAAACTAATAAAATAAATATAAAATGTATTGTTGGAGCTCGAATTATATGGTAGGTCAAAGTTCACGTGCAGTTATCTTAGTAGGAACCTTTTTGATAGTTGAGTAATTTAAGAAATTAAATATTCTTAATTATATTTGGTTTCTAATCCCCAAGAAAAGTGTCATGGTTTAAACTGACTTTCTTTTCTTAAAAGAAATATATTTGATCCCATTAAGAAATTATACCTAATGAGGATTTCCAATTCTATACGAGAAAGGACTCTATGGAGGTGGTGAGATCATTATAAATATAAGACTTTACCCAGATTTTAATGTACATACACACTCATTAATATTATTTTACAGCACTACAGTATTAAATCTGCTTTTGGTGTGACTTTGTTTCTGTGCAAAATTTGACGCATTTTAATAATTAGACCGCGTGGACGAATCTTGTGACAATCGAGAATTTGGAAAATTTTTAAAATTTTTATTAATTAATTTAGGGATCAAAATTAGAACCTAGACAGAAAATAAGTGTATGCGTTTAATATTTTTAAGATAGAATTTTGAGAATTTCAAAATTCTGTGAAGGATTTAGGTGAATTATTCAGGATTAAGTGAATACGTGAATATATTCTGTGTAAATGTTATTATACGTGTACAGTATGTGGTTAATGGTCAAAGATTGACCAGATAAATTATATTTGTGTCAAACCCTAATCGTATCTTAAGAACGTCAACGTTCGGTTAGAAAACCCTAATGATTAATAAGAAACCCTAGAAATCGGTTCTGGAAACCCTAACTTCAGTTCTGGGAATTCGAAACCCTAATTTGTGGGTTATAAACCCTAATGATCATTTTGACCCTAATTGCTAAATTAGTAATTTTAATTAGGAATTATTAATCCTAATTAGCAATATTTAATTGGTGATTAAGAAATTTTAATATAATTAGAAAATCCTAATTATAATTTAAAAATATTAATTTTCTATTTTTGGAAACCTAAATTGGAAATTTTAGAAAATTAAATTTCTAAACTTGAGGGTTCAAACCCTAAACTCTAAAGGGTTCAAACCCTAAACCCTAAAGGTTTGGTCAAATGTCAAAAATGCCATTAAAATTAAAAGAAAAAAGACCAAAATGCATTTTTCTTAAAACTTAAGCAAAAGATATGACAATCTTGGTGACTCACTACTCTAATGTTTATCCCATGTGCCTTAAATCATCCCAAGATCATATTTGGGGACACCTAGCAACATTAGATGCAATGAATCAAAACATAAGAGATTTAAAAGTAAGAAAATACTTACTTTACTTTTCGTTTTTGCCAAGACCATTCTCTCTCTTCAATTTAAAAATCTAGAGTGAGAGCGAGAGAGAGAATCCAAGCTAAGATCAGTTCATAGCCCTTCAATAACAAGATCAAAGTCAGATCCAAAAAAATCAAAGCATAAGAAGGTAAACCCTAAAATTTTGAAATCCTTTGATCTTATGTTGTTTAATGTTAGTTGTTGGTTAAATATGTGTTATAAAGTGTCAATTAGATATCTGGGTTGTTGGATCATGGATCCATAACATCTAGATGCACGAATCAAGCATTTTAAGAAATCTGGGAAAATTTTGAAAAATCGTCTGACAGCCATATGTCAGCCCTCATAAATCTGTGTGTGTTAGTTGTTTAGTGTTATTTTTGTTTTGGACCTGTTCTCCGCCATGTGGTCTTTAGTCTAGAACTTGAATCATGTTCATAGCAGGTCAAGATTTGTAGTTATGATCAGTCAAACTACGTTGACCGATCACAGGAATGGGTTTCTGGGCAACCCAGAACCCAGATTGTTGTCTGACAAGCACTTTCAAGGCCTCTGATCTTGCATGTGTTTGAGTTTTTAAACGATTTGTTGTTTTTATGCTGCAGTATGGTATAAGTACTACCCAATAATGCTCTTAGAACAACCAGATACATAACTGAATCATAGATAATGGTGGTCAAACGACCGTTGACGAACTGACCGGATGAAGATTCTGGGAAAACCCAGATCTTCAAGAACGCGTCCCTGACTTGTAGTTTGACCGGCCTAGATATACTTCTTGTGATGTTGTAAGTTGGCTTTAATATTATGTTGTTATACAGTTACACATCTACTACAAGTTTCAGTTCATAGATCACCTAAACAGTTCTTAGAATCAAAAATATAAGACTGCAAAGTAGGGACCTTCGCACTGTTTGAATTTCTAGGTAGCCCAGAAATTCAAGAACACCTCTGACAAGGTATTCTGTAGATTAGATCTTGCTGTGATGTTGTGTAATGACATTGAACCTTGATTTTAATTGCAGTACTACACGAACACTACAACATTTGCACCATAACCAGCCAGATAATATCAAGAACACTATTTAATTGATGGTCAAAGTAGTAACATCGCAACTGACTATGAGTTTCTGGAAAAGCTCAAGAACATCCCAAGAACACATTTAGTGATGGATTCCTCGCCAGAAGCCTCTATAGCGACGGTTGTATTATTATTTAATTTCTAAATTTTTGGAAATTAATTAATAAATCGAAATAAATAGATTTTAATTATTAAAAATACTAAATAAATTTCAAAAAATTATTTTAAATTCTGAAAAATAGTTTTCAATTATTTTGAGTATATTTCAAAAATATTTAATATTTTTGGAATATAAAAGGTATTTAATTTATTTAATTATAATATTAACTAAATTATTTAAAAATAATTTTAATTCATAAAAAATTATATTATGGTATAAGAAATATTTAAAGATATTTTCAGTGACTTTTAATATTTTATGATGAAATTCATTAATTAATCAATATTAATGATAATTAATTTATTTACCAAATGTATTAAATAAATTAAGAAAAAATAGAATTAATGATTTAAAAATCATATAAAAATAATTTAAGTGTTATAAAAATATTTTAAGTTATAAAATATAACTTTTGATATTTTGTCATGAAAATATTAATATTTTTAATATTTATAGCAATTATCGGATAATAAATTTAAGTGTTTAAAAAGCATATAAATGTGATTTTAATATATTAAAAATACTTTGTGATATTATAATTATATTATAATATTATGTGATGTATTTCATTAATATTTAATAATAAATTAATATTAATGATAAAAGAATTATGTGGTATTTAATTCTTATAAATACGATATTAATGATTGAAAAATCATGATAAATGATAATAATTATCTGAAAATTATTATAAGACTTAGAAAAATATTTTGACTGATATTAAAATTATCTGAGATAATTGTTAGGTGTTAAGGCAGAGTTTAATTGAACTTAGACTCGATTAAAGTCCGACTAGACCGTCGGGATGTCAGTTTTGTGTCGGGTTCAACTCAGACTGTAATAGTTTGACATGATACCGAGTCCTATGTGTGTTAGAGACTGATAGGGATGTGTGTTATGTGTTTAGGTTATTCTATGTTTATATATATATAATAGTATTATATTGTGATGATATTATTCTAATATTGGATATCTATATTACTAATATTAGGTATTCGGATAAAGCGTATAAATTGCGTAGCGGTGATCAACGGTTCAGGTAAGTTTGTTTTTATTTAACTCTATTAAGAGTTGTTTCATTCGGATAAGCTTATGGTTAATCATTGCTGATTGCCATGTATAATTGTACTCTGTACATATTGCATGTATACGTCAGGTATGAAAGGCTGATCACTTTCATTACAAGGTGGTTCAGATATATTTGTTCATGTATAATACGTGTTCAGCCATAAATTTGTTCCTGCTAGTTCACAATTATATTGTTGAATTATAGCCAGCTTATTATTCAGACTCTTTCAATCATGATATATCGTTATATTATTGAACTTAAACTTGTTGGGCAATCCTTATGCTCACCCTTGCTATATCATGATAAACATTGCAGATTAAGGCGAATGCGTCGAATATAAGGAAAGGTTAAAGACAGTTCCAGCTTAAAATTAATGTGCGCGATTAGTTTTATAATTGTATAAGTATGGTATATTAATGTTATTGTAAGTCAAGTAAGTTATGAATTGTGTATAAGTTAAGGTTACTCGACCTTGGGGAAATAGTGTGTAATGTATTGTATAAACAATTTATGTTTATATCTTCCGCAAATATAGTAATAGTGTTAGAATGATCGAACCGGATCCGCGGTGATTCGGGACCTCAGATTCGTGGTCGTCACAGTTGGTATCAGAGTTGTTGGTTATGAAGCTTAGGTAGGAATACCTGAGACCAATAACTGCAGTGCTTAGGATTAGTACTAACTCACATAGAGTTAGTTGGGTCTGTAAGATTCAAAGATGAATCTCGACGAGTTATAAGATACAGAGTTCCCTAACTCTGATAATAAAAGTTGAATAGTAGTGAGAAATAGATAGAGTCTAAAAGACTGAAAGTGAAGTGATAGGAGATCGTAAAACAAAACGATCTAGATATAGAAATGAATCGTAACGTATACGATGATATCACCCCGTGATCGGATAAGGTTTTAGTATGGAGAAGGATCAAGCGAATGATTGAACAGTTTACAGCAAGATTGCTGGGTGTCAGTTGTACTATGAATTGGTTCAGATTCAGGAAAGGACTATGAATACGAGTTGAATGAAATTCGTATTGAAAAGGGGGTTAGTGTTAGGTGGGGATTCAATTGAGGATTCATGTCGGCAGCTGAGTTGTATGATTCCTTGTATGGGCGGGGAATTGTACTTGGTGTAAAAACAACTTAGTTTCTGGCATTGATAATCATTGAAATGTTTGTGTCGCGCTATTTGCTATATGCATGTTAAGATGGTGATTCCTTTCTCATGTGTATAACAGATAGATAGGTCATAGGTAGAGGATATAAGGTTAAGTACGAGTTCTTAAAACTCATACTTATGTGATATTCTTGATTCATAGTTATATGAAATTTTTATAAACCCCTCAGCGAATGGACGCCAAATGTCTGACTAGGGTAAGTTCTTAAACTCATATGATTGTGGCAAGTAAATGAACTCATAAGTGTGATTTTACGAACTGGGCATAGTTGTGTGTGAATGCAGTATTGAGGATAATAGGAACAGATAGATTATTAAGCAAAGGATTATTAGTGGAGAAATAAGTTTTCTAAAAATCCTAGCTATGCTAGATTTCGAAATGATTGACATCAAGCTAAATACGCACTATGTGCCTTTAAAACAATAAATATGTAGACTCATAATCATTTTTGAAACGGTTTAAAGTATAGTCTATGCTACTTATTTCAGCTAGACGCAAATGATTTGAAATATCAAAATATATTTTATTTATCACCCATGTACCATGTAATCTGGTGCAGAGATAATAAAAAGGTGATGGAGTTGTAAATACAGGAATACTTAGTGTGAATTTGATCTAAAATCGTTATTCCACTACTGTATGATGTGTTATGACAAAGTCATACAATGTCGGCATGCTCAAACGGACTGTGAATACAGCACGTCATCATGACGTCATTCTCAATAATAATTTTTAAAAATTTTAATTTGCCAACGGGGTTTGGCTACACCTAAATAATTCGATTGAATTGAATTATTGATATAAGTCTATGATATTCGATTCAGCTAGACTAAAGTTTATGAAAACTATAAGTGTTCATTGAAAGAAATTTCTCGAACCAAATTGTTTTGGTGCAGAATCCAGTAAGACTGAGGTAAAGTTTTGTGCCTATGGCAGTGACGAGAAACAGATAAAAGCAGTACTTGGCCAGTACAGGGCGTATCGGGCTAATCACCCTTTCTGTCCGTAAGTAATGACGGTTTGCGGATGAATTTTCATAAAACCTTTGCGAAAATGGCAGACAAATAGTCGATACGACTCCTCATCACAATTTGAAAACTTTTACTCTTGTGAGTGGTGTATTGGGTAGCATGTGGTGATGTGTGAATGGTGTTAGCAGTATGGCGTAAGGTGTAAGGTGAATTTCGGGGACGAAATTCTTAGAAGAAGGGGTGAATGTGACAACCCGAGAATTTGGAAAATTTTTAAAATTTTTATTAATTAATTTAGGGTTCAAAATTAGAACCTAGACAGAAAATAAGTGTATGCGTTTGATATTTTTCAGATGAAATTTTGAGGATTTCAAAATTCTGTGAAGGATTTAGGAGAATTATTCAAGATTAAGTGAATACGTGAATATATTCTGTGTAAATATTATTATACGTGTACAGTATGTGGTTAAAGGTCAAGGGTTGACCAGATAAATTATATCTGTGCTAAACCCTAATCGTATCTTAAGAACGTCAACGTTCGGTTAGAAAACCCTAACAATTAACCAGAAACTCTAGAAATCGGTTCTGGAACCCTAATTTTAGTTCTGGAAATTCGAAACCCTAATTCGTGGGTTATAAACCCTAATGACCATTTTGACCCTAATTGCTAAATTAGCAATTTTAATTAGGAATTATTAATCCTAATTAGCAATATTTAATTGGTGATTGAGAAATTTTAATATAATTAGAAAATCCTAATTATAATTTAGAAATATTAATTTTCTATTTTTAAAAATCTAAATTAGAAATTTTAGAAAATTAAATTTCTAAACTTGAGGGTTCAAACCATAAACCCTAAAGGGTTCAAACCCTAAACCCAAACCCTAAACCATAAGGGTTTGGTCAAATGTCAAAAAATGCCATTAAAATTAAAAGGAGAAAGACTAAAATGCTCTTTTCTTAAAACTTAAGCAAAAGATATGACAATCTTGGTGACTCACTACTCTAATGTTTATCCCATGTGCCTTAAATCATCCCAAGATCAGATTTGGGGACACCTAGCAACATTAGATGCAATGAATCAAAACATAAGAGATTTAAAAGTAAGAAAATACTTACTTTACTTTTCATTTTTGCCAAGACCATTCTCTCTCTTCAATTTCGAAATCTAGAGTGAGAGAGAGAGAGAGAATCCAAACTAAGATCAGTTCATAGCCCTTCAATAACAAGATCAAAGTCAGATCCAAAAAAATCAAAGCATAAGAAGGTAAACCCTAAAAATTTTGAAATCTTTTGATCTTATATTGTTTAATGTTAGTTGTTGGTTAAATATGTGTTAAAAGGTGTCAATTAGAGATCTGGGTTGTTGGATCATGGATCCATAACATCTAGATGCACGAATTAAGCATTTTAAGAAATCTGGGAAAAGTTTGAAAAATCGTCTGACAGCCATATATCAGCCCTTATAAATCTGTGTGTGTTAGTTGTTTAGTGTTGTTTTTGTTTTGGACCTGTTCTCTGTCATGTGGTCTTTAGTCTAGAACTTGAATCATGTTCATAGTAGGTCTAGATTTGTAGTTATGATCAGTAAAACTACGTTGACCGATCACAGGAATGGGTTTATGGGCAACCCAGAACCCAGATTGTTGTCTGACAACCACTTTCAAGGCCTCTGATCTTGCATGTGTTTGAGTTTTTAAACGATTTGTTGTTTTTATGCTGCAGTATGGTATAAGTACTACCCAATAATGCTCTTAGAACAACCAGATACATAACTGAATCATAGATAATGGTGGTCAAACGACCGTTGACGAACTGACCGGATGAAGATTCTGGGAAAACCCAGATCTTCAAGAACGCGTCCCTGACTTGTAGTTTGACCGGCCTAGATATACTTCTTGTGATGTTGTAAGTTGGCTTTAATATTATGTTGTTATACAGTTACACATCTACTACAAGTTTCAGTTCATAGATCACCTAAACAGTTCTTAGAATCAAAAATATAAGACTGCAAAGTAGGGACCTTCGCACTGTTTGAATTTCTAGGTAGCCCAGAAATTCAAGAACACCTCTGACAAGGTATTCTGTAGATTAGATCTTGCTGTGATGTTGTGTAATGACATTGAACCTTGATTTTAATTGCAGTACTACACGAACACTACAACATTTGCACCATAACCAGCCAGATAATATCAAGAACACTATTTAATTGATGGTCAAAGTAGTAACATCGCAACTGACTATGAGTTTCTGGAAAAGCTCAAGAACATCCCAAGAACACATTTAGTGATGGATTCCTCGCCAGAAGCCTCTATAGCGACGGTTGTATTATTATTTAATTTCTAAATTTCTGGAAATTAATTAATAAATCGAAATAAATAGATTTTAATTATTAAAAATACTAAATAAATTTCAAAAAATTATTTTAAATTCTGAAAAATAGTTTTCAATTATTTTGAGTATATTTCAAAAATATTTAATATTTTTGGAATATAAAATGTATTTAATTTATTTAATTATAATATTAAATAAATTATTTAAAAATAATTTTAATTCATAAAAAATTATATTATGGTATACGAAAATATTTAAAGATATTTTCAGTGACTTTTAATATTTTGTGATGAAATTCATTAATTAATCAATATTAATGATAATTAATTTATTTACTAAATGTATTAAATAAATTAAGGAAACATAGAATTAATAATTTAAAAATCATATAAAAATAATTTAAGTGTTATAAAAATATTTTAAGTTAAAAAATATAACTTTTGATATTTTGTCATGAAAATATTAATATTTTTAATATTAATAGCAATTATCGGATAATGAATTTAAGTGTTTAAAAAGCATATAAATGTGATTTTAAACTATTAAAAATACTTTGTGATATTATAATTATATTATAATATTATGTGATGTATTTCATTAATATTTAATAATAAATTAATATTAATGATAAAAGAATTATGTGGTATTTAATTCTTATAAATACGATATTAATGATTGAAAAATCATGATAAATGATAATAATTATCTGAAAATTATTATAAGACTTAGAAAAATATTTTGACTGATATTAAAATTATCTGAGATAATTGTTAGGTGTTAAGGCAGAGTTTAATTGAACTTAGACTCGATAAAACTCCGACTAGACCGTCGGGATGTCAGTTTTGTGTCAGGTTCAACTCAGACTGTAACAGTTTGACTTGATACAGAGTCCTATGTGTGTTAGAGACTGATAGGGATGTGTGTTATGTGTTTAGGTTATTCTATGTTTATATATATATAATAGTATTATATTGTGATGATATTATTTTAATATTGGAGATCTATATTACTAATATTAGGTCTTCGGATAAAACGTATAAATTGCATAGCGGTAATCAACGGTTCAGTCAAGTTTGTTTTTATTTAACTCTATTAAGAGTTGTTTCATTCGGATAAGCTTATGGTTAATCATTGCTGATTGCCATATATAATTGTACTCTGTACATATTGCATGCATACGTCAGGTATGAAAGGCTGATCACTTTCATTACCAGTTGGTTCAGATATATTTGTTCATGTATAATACTTGTTCAGTCATAAATTTGTTCCTGCTAGTTCACAATTATATTGTTGAATTATAGCTAGCTTATTATTCAGACTCTTTCAATCATGATATATCGTTATATTATTGAATTAAACTTGTTGGGCAATCCTTATGCTCACCCTTGCTATATCATGATAAACATTGCAGATTAAGGTGAATGCGTCGGATACAAGGAAAGGTTAAAGACAGTTCCAGCTTAAAGTTAATGTGCGAGATTAATTTTATAATTGTATAAGTATGGTATATTAATGTTATTGTAAGTCAAGTAAGTTATGAATTGTGTATAAGTTAAGGTTACTCGACCTTGGAGAAATAGTGTGTAATGTATTGTATAAACAATTTATGTTTATATCTTCCGCAAATATAGTAATAGTGTTAGAATGATCGAACCGGATCCGCGATGATTCGGGACCTCGAATTCGGGGCCGTCACAAATCTTGGCGTTAACATGTATAAATAAATAAACAATGATAGAGTCCGTTTAACGGTAAGAATTTTATGTAATCGATTTGTTTGAATACAAATAAAAGTCCTGTTATAAATTGTGAAAACTTATCACCATATATTTTTACGTTGATTTTAATCTAACTTTATCAAAATATTAATCGATATGTATATTATTTTTCTACGAATAATAGTAATTTGTAATAGAAAAGGTCAGAGGGAGTGGTAGACGAAGCTATGTCTAATTATCTGTGGGCATTGGGCCACTATTGAACTTCTTTTCTCTTTTTTTTTTTTTTTTTAATTTATAAATATATGCTAAATTTTAAAAAATTAGGTAATATATAAATTGACTCCATTGAAATTCGGTAAGTTTTTCTAATATATAGGATCAAACTAAATTTTGTAAATTTCAATCTGATATCAGTCTTACCTTGTTTATATATTCATCTTCCTCTAATATTTTTATATTAAATAATAATTTAATTTATATTATTTGCAAAATATTTATATAATCAAGTATTTATAAACAAATTTATGATTAAAAAACCTATACGGGTTCAATATCATACATAATGTTGATTATGTATATATTATTGTAATCAAATACTCTCATTTTTTAAATTAAATATGAAATTTTAAAACGACAATATACAACTTGAAGAGTATAAAATTCCATATAAAATTTGGTTCGGATCGCTGCCCTAAACCCTACCTAAATTATTTGTACCTTATAATATTTTTGACCCCATTGAGTGATATTCTGGCTTCGTTATTGGAGGGAGATTAATTATTACTCTCTCAATTTTAATAAAATAATAATTTTTAAAAAAATTATCCCACACATTTGTGAGAATATAAATAGTGATGTCAAAATTTTCATGTTCATTATAACTTAAAATTTTAAATTTTATTTTTAATTTCGTTATCCTAAATAAAATGGACACTCACTTTTGAATTGTTAAAACATCAAAAAGAACTTTGTGATGTACTCAGATATATTTTAAACATTGGGAGTGCAAATCTCAATAACCCTACAGACTTTGAGGAGGTTTAAACTGTATTTTAGTCTATATTTTTCGGTATTTATTTTTATTATCAATTCTCTAATCACTAAAACACTATCAATTTATTCACTTCGTTCCAAATTATAAAATCATTGTTGAGTTTTGAAAGTTAATATGAACATTTCAAACTCAAAATTAGTTAATTTATTAAAAAATTTATTTTATTTATTTATAATAAGAAGTATTTTTTAGATAATTTACAATATGTATCATTGTATTACTAAAATATTTTAATTAATTTTAAAAAGTCAATATTAATTTTATATTATAGAAGAGGGGAGTATTATATACAACATCCAAATTTTAGGCATCCACATGATTAAAAAGAGACAAAAGAATGTTGGGGCTAGTTTGGATACGGTAAAAAGTATTGTTTGGTCAGCATCAAGCTTAAATTATTGATTAAGATATTTCAAGAATTGCGATAGGAATATCCATAATCCACTAGGGATCAAAATTTGATCCGGCGAAAATTCAAATAAAGTACAAAGAAGTGGTCCATTTTCATGCATAGTCATTTATCAACTACATGATGCGGTTTCTTGTAGTTTCTTAGCCTGGAAAAATCACCCTTCTTCCCCCACTTTTTGGAGCCTTTTTTGTTCTATTTTCTTCTCCAGCATGTGTTAATGCATATATTTATGTTCTTGTATGAAGTTTTTATGCGGTTGTAATTATTTCTTCCATTTCACCCAAAAATAAAAATTTTTATTTGGCGACTCTCTCTGAACCCAAGATCCTGAGATTTGTTTTTCATTTTCTGATATATGAAGTGTTTTATTTATATTTAAATCAAATCTATCTGTCTGAGAGTTAGGTGAATATTCGGACGTGTTCAATGATTAAGATTTTGATCTAATGAACAAGTTTAAAAGTTTTGAATATCTTTTAATTATACTGAATCTAATCTAAAACGAGTGTTAGGGTGTATAATCTTACCAAATGGGCCTCAAACATGAAGCCCAAATAACTTATTTGGTCATGGAGCCCAAGTGGCCTAGATGGTGGTGACCAAGCCCAAGTAGCCAGGCTGACTCTCTCCCTCTATGTCCCTAATATATTTTTAATGTCTAAAATGTATTACTAATTCAAACACAGGAGGGTTTTCTCAACGACTACAGCCGTCGGTCACCGATTTATTATCTTGTACATGTTACAATTATATGACGATGACGATGACATCGCGAAGAAGTATGACATTAACAATGAGATAATTTTTGTAACACTCAAAATTTTGTATTCAGGGACGGAGCCATAATTTAATTTTGGGGAGAGGGGGCCAAAATCAAACTTCCAATCTTCAGACTTTTTAAGATAAAAGGTTATGCCATTGAGCTTCCCAAGTCCCAACTCCAAAAAATAATTCCCACCAATCCTAATTTCTGCCATTATTTCTTCTAACCACAAGTCCACAATCCCACTGTATTTACGAAACAGTCCATTATCTCCACCAATCCTAATTCCTAGCATTATTTGAGATTTGGGAGTGCATATAAATCTCAATAAAAACAAATCTAACAACGCAAATACACAATGACAAGACTTTGTTTGTTGGTGTGTATTGTGTAGTGGAGAATTGGAGATAATGAAATGAAATGGATTGCCACAAGGCCCACAAATAACAAATTTAATCTCACAATTCAAGTGAGTGAGCCTTAGTACTTAAAATTTTTTAAAATCTTGGGGGGGGGGGGGGGCATGCCTCCCTTGCAAAAAAGGCTAGCTCCGTCTCTGTTTGCATTCCTATTACTAATCATGCAAATCGTCTTTCATCTTCCAGAGACAACCTTGAAATCAAATCATCAAATCTAAGTCTGGTGACAACTCCGGGAGATCAAATCCAAGCCCAGGAGACAACCCCAGGAGACCAAGTCAAAGCCCCGGAGACAAACTCAGGAGATCAGGTAAAGCCCTGAAGACAACCCCGGGAGATCAAATCTAAACCCCGGAGACAACCCTGGGAGATCAAACCATCTTTCAGAGGCAACCCTGATGACTGTCAAAAGTCAACGACAATCTAATTTCGGAGACAACCCTGAGAAAAGACGGTTACAACTGCATCAAGTCTAGAACCAACTCGGGAGGGGCAAAATAGTAATTTTGCCTACTCAACATCATTTCAGCCCAAATCAATGCAAAAGAAGTCATGCAGAACCATAACATCAATCTCGAGTGAAAACTGCACAAGGCAGCTCAACGGATAGACTGCGAAGACTCGAAGATCTGGTTATGGACCCATCTTCTTGGATTCGGAAAATGTCAAATGTAACGCCCCGAAATCCGATCTATCTTCACACCGTACGTCACAGTTCCATCTTCTTCCAAACATACATCATTATATAGTTAAATATAACAAAATACATTCTCAAATCCCAGGTTCTAATACCTTATAACCTCGTTCATTATAAATAATGATAATTACATTAGTCTTTACAACTTACAAGAGTGACTTTCATCCGCCACCAAGGATACATAATAGTTCATTGAACTAGTCTATAGTTTAATTAAACTATTCTACATTACAAGTCTTGACTTGATCTTCACGTTCATTTATGTAATACCCGAGAATTTTCATATATTAATAAATAGATATATTAATGGAAATGAGTATTTATTTGAATAGAAATGATTTCGTGTTATGAGACGAGTTACCTCAATTATATTAAAGTAAATAATTGTAATAAAGGAGGAAATGTGGAGTTGTAATAAACTCGTTGAAATGCCTTGTGTGGCATCGTGATGAGAAATAATAGTAATTATATTATTAACGAAAGAATGGTTAAGCGAACAATTAATCTATATTAATTGTTATTTGTTATTAAAGAATATTGAGTAATTGTTATAGAATATTAATGGTGATTAATAATATGTGATTATTATTAGTGTAAGAGATATAATAACAATGAGCAACATGTTTATAAATATTACAAGATTCATATTTATTTAATCAATTGTTATAAAGATTAATAATGTCATTGATTAATAGGGAAGGGATTAATTAATATTATTATTAAATTGCTATATGCAAGCATGTGATAATTATATATATATATATATATATATATATATATATATATATATATATATATATATATATATATATATATAGTAGCTACCTATATGTATAATATAAAGTGTAAAGTGCAATGTGGTTATATTATATATAGAAACCATATAAGAAGATTTATATTTATTGAGATCATATGTTATGAATACATCATGAAATGCTTATGTGACAATATGTGTGTGGGTGTATATTAAAATAATATACCATGAACATATTGTAAACTATTATTTTAATAAAGAAGACAATGTAATGTGATAACATCCGAATAAAGTATATCGGTGTGATAAAATGTACATGGATTATATGTGTACCAATTTATACTTACTACATTATGAGAATTATATAGTGTCATTTCAATTGAAATTGAAACCTAAGTGTATTTAAACCATGTGTATGTATAAGATGTATATAACCTAAGTGGGCTTATACATGTAACTATAGTATGTGGTATTAGTTGAATTGCAAATGCTGAGATTAAGGCTTGTCCCAAATTTTGTGTCCAATTGCTCCTCATTTCTCATTCACGTGTAACACATAAAGGCTATGAGCTATTCCACATTCTTCTCCCAAGCTTCTTCTAGCTCATGATTATGGGGGGAGTGGTTGTCATGATGATCTTCAACATTCATTTACCAACTCTCTCTTAACCATCATGTAATCTAACATTCTCATTGGTTTAATTTGATGTATATATGCATTTTCTGTATATTGGTTTCTCTATAAATATAACCCATCTCCTTCTAATTTGATTTGCTGAGAATTTTATTGAGTCTGTGAATTGAAAGCATACAAGTATTCTAAGAGTTTGGGAATTCATTTAGTAGCAAACTCATTTCACATTATAGAAGTATAATCCCTCTTCCTTGCTTTTCATTTTCATTCTCTGTCAAAAGAATTTCTTGAGTTCTTGAATTTCAATTTCTTGATTATGCCAAGTTGAATTGTGATTGGGTTGTAGAACACTTATATAGTTATTGTATAGGCTTATTCACATGTTTAGTATGCAATGCGACTTGGTGAAGAAAATTTGATATTGGGCTTGTTATCTGCCGAGGTTGGGAGGTCTCTGGTCTGGAACGTGAGCTGCGCGGCCTCGCGTATCCCTAGTACAAATGGCGCGCGGCCGCGCCCCTCTGCAGATTTTATTGGTTGTTTTGTTATGATATCTGGTTTATAGAGCATGCTAATACAACTTAGTTAAGCTTATTTTAGTTCTTGACATATTAATTATGTTACCTTTCATATAATTACTGACCTAACTTGATTTCAAAAGAAAACTTAAGTTTTCAATGTGCAAACTCAATAGACCATGTGTACCTTAAAGTTCTAACTTGAAGACATGTTAGTGTGGTCTGATTTCATTTGTGCATAAGCATGCGAGCAGGATGTATAGTAAGTGAAGTAGTTTAACATACTAAATGACATTGATAACATGCTAATGGAAACTTAGAGTTTCAAAATGGACATTGACTTATTATATCCATTTTGATATTCTGATCTTGGAAGCTTGTTAGTATGATTTTGAAATGCATGTCGGACATACTAACTTACGTATATGGATTTCGCAATGAAGCATGAACTTGTTGGACTTATTAGTAAGCTTTACTAATGAAAATACGAACTTTGAACATGAATGTTAACGTGCTACTTTGAGAGTTAGAATATGATATTTGTGAACATGTTTGATGATACTCTTAGACTCACTCATGTATCATAAATGTATATATACCATGCTTAGGTATCGTAATTCAAGTGAAGCATAAACGAAGCATATTTTCAAACCAAAACGATGCTAATTACACATATGTGATATCAATACTCACAAGCATGTCTAATATGAGTTATATGACTACCTTATATGTTTAAGACGCAAGCATGTTAGATTTTGTGGTTTCATAACCTTGAATGACCTTAACTTGTTGAGATGTTCAACTTAGAACCATATTATGAAAGAAGGGACCTAGATTGAACTTGAGAGATACGAAAGGACCCTTGACATGTTAATATATGTTATGTGTGTAAGGATGGGCAAGCTAGGCCTGGCAAGTGATTGTTCAGCCCTGTTTTGAACTGGGAACCGCGCGGCCGCGCGTCTCCCAAGTACAAATCAAGCTCGGCCGCTCCCTTCTGCAGACTTAGAAAGTGACTTTTGTGATTTCTGAAATGTGTAGCATGCTAGTATAACTTCATTATGCTTATTTCTGTCCATAACACACTGACAGAGGTAGCCTTGCATGTTAACACCTATCTTAGCTTGAATTGACAAGGTGTTTTTAAATGATGAAGTCTAACGATAGTTCCGAGCTACGTAATAACATTCGTATAAGATTTTATGATTGAGTCATATATGTACACTTGAACTATATATCAAGTTTGTTTATCGAATATGTTTAACTAATGAACATCCTAAACATATAATACACTATAATAGGATTCAAAAGTGTTGGTTAAATTACGTGGATAGACTACGCTAAAGGCAAGTATCCGAACCCTACTTTTATTGTGCAAGTTTCCTAACGTACACTCTTTTACAGTGCAAGTATTCTATCCAGGTATATTGTGAGCTAGTTTCCTTACTTACTCGTTTAAATTGAGTTAGCATACTTGAACTCTTATTTCGTTAAGTCGAATGAAAGCTATTATTCATGCTGAACTTGGTATTGTTCTTTGATATTGTGAAAGTATCTATGCCATTTGATTCGACTAGACTATATGCATGTTTATAAAGCTGTCCAAACCAATTGACTGGTGCGGAAATCTTGAAAACTGAGTTGAACAACCCTTATGGTAAGAGGAGTGTTTATTGTTGGAAGCCCCAACACACGCGTGAATATTACTGTGGTGTTATGCATAACATAGTGTATTGTAGACTGATCATTTATCGTAATTATTTCTTTTGGGTTATCAGTTTAATATTGATGATTCTAGTAGATGTTCAATAATCCTTAGTGACTGCTCAGTATAAATTGTTTATCCAGTTGGATACATTGATAGCCTTTGAATTCATATATATCTGTTGATATATATTGAATTATTGTTTCATATTCCAAGGAATTGATTCAAAAATTGTTGATATTCGTTATTCATGATATTATTCTAAAACCCTGAACTATCTTAGGGATGATACTTCGATATTTTAAACTCGTGTTATAAAACTATTTACCCTTGTTGTATATTACTTGCTGGGCAATTTATGCTCATTCTTGCTTATTTAAAACCTTTTAGTTAAGGCAAAGCAGGGAAGTGTCTTTGGGAAAGACAAGGGCAAGGGTAAGGCTACCGACTAGCTTGTTCCTTTATGTTTAAAATTGTTATGTTGTATTAAGACTGTCTTCAGACTATGTTTAAGCTTAAGTAGGATTATGTAATAAGTCTTTATTCGATATTATTATGTAATCTATTAAGTACTGTAGGTTGCGAGATTTGGGGGAATAATTATAATAAATCATTGTATATTATTCTAGATTAGATCTTCCACTGTGAATGTGTAATTTTAGTTATTATTGTATTACGATGAGCACGTGACGAACCGAATTTGAGTGACCAAGTGGTGGTCCGAATTTGGGGGTGTCACATGTTGGTATCAAAGCTATAGTTATAAACCTTAGGAACGAGAGTCCTTAGATTATAACTTAGGAAAACTTAGAAGATAGAGAGGGATGAGACTCATACAGAGTTTTCACAAAGAGAGACTTAGTCTGTTATAGAATATAACTTCATTCTATACAATGAACTTATGTTATCTAACATTCTAATGGAGTTGTTGTTTGTCTTGTCTTATGTTGGTGATTGTAGGATGACTGACATGGGAGGACTTAGCCTAGTAGTAGAGGAGAAGCCGCGTGATATCCACATGGTATGTGAGGCACCATTGATAGTAGAGCCCATATCAGTAGTGGCCCCTATTGATGAGGATGATGAGAAGGAGGAGATGAAGCCATTACCCGAGGAGTCTGATCTGGAGGAAGAGCCTATGGAGGAGGAGCCTAAACCTATGGGGGACTCTGACGAGGCTACTTTTGAGGATCGCATGTTGGGAGAATATGAGGAACAGATTTTGGAGTTAGGATGTAGAGTGGAGGAATTAGAGGCTGAGGTTAGGGAAAGGGAGTCTTAGTTCCAGAAACTGAGGGACGAGGACCAACAGAGGAAATTAGTGATGCAGGAGATGGAGGTGGAGATTGTTCACCGTAAGGAGGCAGGGATCCAGATGGGAACTTTGTTTCACCGATCGGTGACTAGGAATGTAGAGTTGGTAGGGAAATTGGAAGAAATGGAGCAGGGAGAATTGAGTGAGAGGACGGAGAAGGAAGCACTTCGTACTCAGCTAGAGATGGAGGTAATGGATAGGATTCACTTCGAGGAGAAGAGGGAAGAAACTAATGATCGGGCTAATGACTTAGAGGATGAGGTGAGATGCAAGAGAAGGAAGATGAATAAGATGGACTATGCTCTACGCACGACCATGGAGAGATTGATTGATGGGGTAAATCACTACCCTGCTGAACAAGGACAGACCCATCATAAAATAAGCCGAGATATGGTGGTGCACATTACTTAGAAGGAATACCAGAGCGTCATGGAGCGTGGAATGTTAAATTGAGTCTAGAGAAATAAGCTTAGTAGTTGTATTATATTTATTTATGTGCTGTTTAATCTGTTGTTGAAATGTCAGTCTTTTGTGTAAGATGTGAGATAGTAGTAAACCCCAACTTTTGAAAAATGTTAGAGGGGTAGTAAGCTAGTGTTTTCCCCATCTTTTTTGATAATAGGGGATATGTGTGATCATTTATAGCAGTATGCTAGAGAGAATCATGTAATTGTAATGATTTGGCATATGAATATAAATGGAGTTTATTCAGAAACATGTTATAAATTTATTCTTTTTGAATTAAAAGAAATACTTAGTAATATAACTGAATAATAATAAAATGAAAATTTGTGATGCTGATCATGGCACCAAGACGTAGATTGACTGCACCTGAAGAATCCGTTAATAACGAGAGGGAGCAAGTAGATCCCATTCAGAAGTTGGTAGACTTGTTATGAGAGGCCTTAAGGGGAAGGAACAATGAACCCGTTCGCCCCAACCCTCAACCTGTCCCAATGACAACCTTCAAAGATTTTTGGAGTGTAGGACCCCCAGAGTTCGAGGGTACTACTGACCGATAGTTGCGCAAACGCGGATCAAGGAGATCAAAAAAGCTTTCACTATAGCTCGCGTGGGCGAAGATCAGAAGACGGTGTTTGCTACGTATATGATGAGGGGAGAAGCGAACTATTGGTGGGAGGCGAATCAGTAGAGAGCTGGCAAAGGAACGATAACATGAGATATGTTTAAGACGCTGTTCTTCGAGAATTACTTCCCGAAGAGCATGAAGAATCGAATGGAAGTGAAATTTCTAGAATTAAAACAAGGTGAGATGATGGTGGCGCAATATGCGGCTAAGATTAATGAACTAGTGCGGTTTGCAGAGCACTAAGTAGGAGATGAAGAGAGGAGGGCAAGACGCTTTGAGCAAGGGCTAAAGCCATGACTGTATAATAAGGTATTAGTCCTCCAGATTGATTCCTTTGCGACATTGTTAGAAAAGGCAATCATTACAGAAGGTGGAAGTGAGGCCTTAAGCTTGTATTTTAAGGAGAAGAAAAACAAGAACACTGGTAGTGAGTATCGTGGAGGAAGCAACGGCGGATGGAGTAACTCCGGAAAGAGAAAATGGGAAAATAACAACAATAAAAATAACAACAGAAACAATAATCAAGGTGGGAGTCACCAGGGAAACTTTAAGAAAAGGACTGAAGCCTGTAACAAGTGTGGGAGGAGTCATCAGGGGGAGTGCTGGAAAGGAAAGCGCACGTGTTATAATTACGGCCAAGAGGGGCACATATCTCCAAATTGCCCAAAATCAAAAAAGATCAAGGGATGTTTTGCTTGTGGATCAATAGAGCACCAGATAAAGGATTGCCCAAAGAAAGGAAGTGGCGGAACTGGCGGAGGCCAGAGAGGAGGAAGCAAGTTAATGATTGGTGGACCCGTGCAACACAACCGATCGACCGCCCGAACCTTTAACATGACAGTCCAGGACGCAATAGCTGCAAAGGACGTGGTGTCAGGTATAATCCCAATCAATGATATAAATGCCTATGTATTATTTGATTCGAGTGCCACCTGTTCTTTTATATCTGAAGAATTTTCTAGTAAACTTAGTACACCCCGAGAACATTTAGAAGATCCTTTGAACATAGAAGTTGCAAATAAGGAAATAATCCCTATAGACTACGTTTATCGAAATTGTCGCGCAAACATTAGAGAACATGAACTGAGCGTAGACTTGATTCCTATTAGACTGGGAAAATTTGACGTAATACTAGGAATGAATTGGTTGTATAACCATGCAGCGATAATTAACTGTCAGAACAAATGTGTGAACCTTCAGACTCCAAGTAAGTCTAAGGTAGTATTTTATGGTAGCTCATCGCTTAAGCAATCGTGTTGTGTTACGATGATGCAGGCCAAGAAATTGTTAAGGAAATGATGTGTAGGTTATTTAGCTTACATCGTAGATACTCAAAAGAAGGGAGTAGAAATTAAAGATATATTTGTAGTGAATGAATTTCAAGATGTGTTTCCGGACGACCTGCCTGGTCATCCGCCAGACAGAGAAATCGAATTCGTAATAGACTTAGCACCGGGAACGACACTTATTTCGAAAGCTCCATATCGTATGGCGCCAATAGAAATGAAGGAGTTGATGGTACAACTTCAAGAGTTATTGGATAAAGGTTACATTCGAACGAGTGTGTCTCCTTGGGGAGCACTGTTGGGTAAAATCTAATTACGCACAACACACAAGTATACGTGGTCAACAAGTAATAAAGTGTATGTATAGTATCGTTCCCACGAGAAATTATTTAATAAAAATCACCAAGTACTAACCCGTAATCAACTCAATCTTATTTAAACGAATGAATTTCAAATTATATAATTAAACTACTATTAAATTCTACTAGCTAAATTAAGATTACAGAGATTTAAAATCACAACTTCACTTATTGCTTCATTTAAGTTAACACGCTTCTCATCAACTATTCTCTATCCTGAATTGATAATCAAGAACACTAAAGTAGATTAAACCGCCTCTCGATGCATAATACCCATACTCACTTAAATCCACAGATGATAGAATTAAGCAAGACACCCTAATTAACTAATCCACTATATCTCTATGTGAATTACAATTAAAAAGGATTTAAAGCACAAGTTCTCTATAAAATTACATATGGTGTAAAGACATATCTCTATCCTAAACACGAATCATGAATTCCATGTATGCAAAAATCACAAACACATGCTATCATGATCCAATCTAACTCTATACTTCATCTCTCGAGTTCATATAGATTATCACGGTAATTGATAGCCAATCAATTAAAAAATTAAGTCCAAATCATAATAGACAATCCTCACGATAGAACATAATAATTGATAGCGAAGCATATTAAAATAAACTACACAATAAGATCCATTGTAATCTCAAACAAAGAATTAGTTTATTGGATTAAAACTAATAATCCACACTTGAATACACATTAAAAGATAAAAATAAGAGTAGAGTAAAGAATAAATCCGTTGTCAGCAAATCTCCATCTTCCTCTAGCTCCTGCTCTTGATCTTCAATGATCTCCAAGTTGCTTCAATCTCCAAATCTCATAAGAACTAGGGTTTTGTTCATAATCTAGTCTAATCTAATCTAATGGAATCCTTCAAAACTAGCTCCCCAATCCAAGTTAAAATAAAGTATTTATAGTTCTAATGGACACCCTAGCAAGTTAGGCAACTAAGAATCCTATTCTAGCTCAAATTGGACAATATAACACCCAATTTAACTCTCCCCTGGTCGATCGGCCCGCCCTGCACCGTTCCTAGGCCATTTTGGGTGTGCCCCGCGCTACTGTAGCAGAGAATCTGCTGGCTCAACGCGCCCCACGTCAGTTTTAGTTCATTTATGGCGCGCCCCGCGTCGCTCTATTTTTTTTACTACGACATCCTTTGGTAAAATAGGCATAACTTTTGATCTGCTAGGAGTTATGGGGCCTGCATCCTATCAAATAGAAGATATCGACGAGATCTACAACTTTTATTCTTTACAAAATGACAGATTCTGGCCGAATCAAGATCAAAATCAGGCTTGAAGTAGATGATATGTAAATTGCAAGCATGTCAACTTTGAGCTTTGATCTTTGTTGATAAAAAGGCCATAACTCTCGCATCCGAGCTCCGATTAGGATGATTCAAGATGTTTCGAAAAGCTAAGAAGTAGATATATAATAAAATCTAAGTTCCAAGCCAAGAACATGCATCCAACTTGGTGTTAAAAGCCTTGCAATCTTCCCTTCTTGTATTTGCTTGCATATTTTAGTCCAAAAGATGTTTGAATTACTTTTCCTTGCTTCCTCATGCCAATGTTGTGTTATAGCCTACAAAATAACATAACATGTATGAAATGCACACACAATGCATG
Organism: Panax notoginseng; assembly: GCA_016801055.1. Classification (NCBI taxonomy): domain Eukaryota; kingdom Viridiplantae; phylum Streptophyta; class Magnoliopsida; order Apiales; family Araliaceae; genus Panax; species Panax notoginseng. Next base: position 196,202,262 of record CM029014.1, read on the forward strand.
CAAAGTAACTACGAAATACAGGCTTAAACAACTAATTCAAGTAATAGATACCGGATAAGTAGGTATAAAACCTACTTATCAAACACTAATGTTATTCGTGAAGAAAAAGGATGGATCGATGAGGCTCTGTATCGATTATCGAGAATTAAATAGAGTAAAAATCAAGAACAGATATCCACTACCGAGGATAGATGACTTATTGGATCAACTGAAGGGAGCAAAATGTTTCTCGAAGATCGACCTACGGACGGGATATCACCAACTAAAGGTACGGGATGAGGACATACCAAAGACTGTGTTTCGAACCCGTTATGGACATTACGAGTTTTTGGTAATGTCATTTGGTTTGACTAATACTTCGTCAGTATTTATGGATTTGATGAACCGAGTTTTCAAGCCATACTTGGATAAATTTGTAGTAGTTTTCATCGATGATATTTTGATCTACTCAAAGACAGAGGAAGAACATGCCAAACATCTGAAGATTGTTTTGGAGGCCCTGAGGAAAGAGAAGATGTATGCAAAGTTTTCAAAGTGTGAATTTTGGATGGAGAAGGTTTAATTCTTAGGTCACGTGGTGGATAAGAATGGAATCTCAGTAGACCCCGCAAAGGTCGAAGCAGTAAGTAATTAGGAACAACCGAGAACACCGATGGAGGTGAGAAGTTTCTTAGGGTTAGCTGGGTACTATTAAAGATTTATCCAAGATTTTTCTAAGATAGCAACCCCGTTGACCAATTTGACAAGGAAGTCGGTAAAGTTTGTATGGACAGAAAAATGCGAAGACAGTTTTTAGGAATTGAAGAAGAGATTGAGCGACGCGCCTGTGTTATCATTACCAGATGATGCGAAAAATTTTGTGGTGTTTAGTGATGCATTGCACAAGGGACTTGGTTATGTGCTCATGCAACACAACAAAGTCATTGCGTATGCATCACAACAGTTGAAGGATTACGAAAAACGATACCCTACTCATGACTTAGAGTTAGCGGCAATAGTTTTTGCGTTAAAGATATGGAGGCATTACTTATACGGGGAGAAATGTGAGATATACATGGACCATAAGAGTCTGAAATATATCTTCACACAGAAAGAGCTGAACATGCGGTAGAAAAGGTGGTTGGAATTAATTAAAGACTATGACTGCGATATTCTTTATCACCTGGGGAAGGCAAACGTGGTTGCCAACGCTCTGAGCAGGAAAGGAAGGGAGAAATTGTTTCATTTGATGACTCAGAAAGAGTTGATAAGAGAGATGGAGAAATTGGAGATAGAAGTGAAAGGACCAGAAAGGTCTGGAGAGAAGTTATTTGTAATGGAAGCTTGTCCGACATTGTTGGATAGAGTAAAGGAAGCACATGAGAAAGATGAAGAATGTGAAAAGATCAGAAAGAGGATTATAGAGGATGAAAAAGAGAAATTCTGAATGGATAAAGACGGTGTATTAAGATTCGAAGGAAGAGTATGGGTACCAGTGGTAACCGAGTTGAGGGAAGAGATTTTACATGAGGCACACAATACAATATATTTCGTTCATCCGGGAGGCACGAAGATGTACCGAGAACTAAATCAACTTTTTTCGTGGCCCAATTTGAAACAGGAAGTGACAGAGTGCGTCAGTAGATGTTTGACTTGTCAACATGTTAAAGCAGAGCATCAGCGGCCGAGTGGTTTATACAACCTTTGGAAATATCGGAGTGAAAATGGGAGTATATTACGATGGACTTCGCGGTAGGACTTCCAGTTACGCAGAAAGGTTATGATGCCATTTGGGTTATTGTGGATCGACTTACAAAGACCGCACATTTTCTACCGATCAAGATCCGCTACAGTTTGAACTAGTTAGCGAGCCTATGCATAAAGGAGATTGTCTCACGACATGGAGTGCCGGTATCTATTGTCTCTGATCGAGATGCGCACTTCACGTCTAATTTTTGGAAGAGTTTGCAAGAGAGAATAGGAAAACAGTTAAGGTTGAGTACTGCTTATCACCCTCAGACAGACGGATAAAGTGAGCGAACTATACATGCTTAGGAATTGCATGATGGACTTCAAGGGAAATTCGGACGACCACTTACCCTTAGTTGAATTTACGTATAACAATAGTTACCATACGAGTATCAGCATGCCACCATACGAAGCTCTTTACGGGAGAAAGTATAGAACGCCATTATGTTGGGATGAAGTCGGAGAGCGACGAATACTCGGACCAGAGTTAGTACAACAAACCGTAGACGTGGTGATAGTGATAAGAGCCAGAGCCAGACTTGTAGCAACTCAAGATCGCTAGAAGAAATACGCAGTTTTGCATCGGTAGGACCAAGATTATAAAGTCGACAGTTTTGTTTTCTTGTAGGTATCTCCATGGAAGGAAAAAATTTGTTTCAGTACGAAAGGAATGTTGAGTCCAAGATTCATAGAACCGTTCGAGATACTGAAGCGAGTGGGCGAAGTGGCATACAAAGATGCATTACCACCCGAGTTGGAGCACATTCACAACGTATTCCACATTTCCGTGTTGCGATCGTACAAGGCCGACTACATGCACGTGATTTCTTACGAGCCCATTCAAGTGGAGAAGAACTTGATGTATGAAGAAATTCCTGTCCAAATACTAGATAGTAAAGAGCAAACCTTGAGAAATAAAGTTATTTCCTCAGTAAAAGTACTTTGGCGTAACCACGATGTCGAGGAGGTAACGTGGGAGTTAGAAGATAGGATGATGATGGATTATCCCCATCTATTTGTGTAACCTTGTAGTAATTCTGGAATGAAATTTTTATAAGGGGGGTAATACCTGAGAATTTCCATATATTAATTAATAGATATATTAATGGAACTGAGTATTTATTTGAATAGAAATGATTTCGTGTTATGAGATGAGTTAACTCAATTATATTAAAGTGAATAATTGTAATAAAGGAGGAAATGTGGAGTTGTAATAAACTCGTTGAAATGCCTTGTGAGGCACCGTGATGAGAAAGAATAGTGATTATATTATTAACGAAAGAATTGTTAAGCGAACAATTAATCTATATTAATTGTTAATTGTTATTAAAGAATATTGATTAATTGTTATAGAATATTAATGGTGATTAATAATATGTGATTATTATTAGTGTAAGAGATATAATAGCAATAAGCAACATGTTTATAAATATAACAAGATTCATATTTATTTAATCAATTGTTATAAAGATTAATAATGTCAATGATTAATAGGGAATGGATTAATTAATATTATTATTAATTAATTGGTAAGATAAATAATTTATTAATTGCTATGTGCAAGCATGTGATAATTAAAATATATATATATATATATATATATATATATATATATATATATATATATATATAGTAGCTACCTATATGTATAATATAAAGTGTAAAGTGCAATGTGGTTATATTATATATAGAAACCATATAAGAAGATTTATATTTATTGAGATCATATGTTATGAATACATCATGAAATGCTTATGTGACAATATGTGTGTGGGTGTATATTAAAATAATATACCATGAACATATTGCAAACTATTATTTTAATAAAGAAGACAATGTAATGTGATAACATCTAAATAAAGTATATCGCTGTGATAAAATGTACATGGATTATATGTGTACCAATTTACACTTACTACATTATGAGAATTATATAGTGACATTTCAATTGAAATTGAAACCTAAGTGTATTTGAACCATGTGTATGTATAAGATGTATATAACCTAAATGGGCTTATACATGTAACTATAGTATGTGGTATTAGTTGAATTGCAAATGCTGAGATTAAGGCTTGTCCCAAATTTAGTGTCCAATTGCTCCTGACTTTTCATTCACGTGTAAAACAAAGGCTAGGAGCTATTCAACATTCTTCTCCCAAGCTCCTTTTAGCTCATGATTATGGGGGAGTTTTTGTCATGATGATCTTCATCAACCATTTACCAACTCTCTCTTAACCATCATGTAATCTAACATTCTCATTGGTTTAATTTGATGTATATATGCATTGTCTGTATATTGGTTTTTTTATAAATATAATCCATTTCCTTCTAATTTGATTTGCTGAGAATTTTTTTGAGTATGTGAATTGAAAGAATACAAGTATTCTAAGAGTTTGGGAATTCATTTAGTAGCAAACTCATTTCACATTACAGAGGTATAATTCCTCTTCCTTGCTTTTCATTTTCATTCTCTGTCAAAAGAATTTCTTGAGTTCTTGAATTTCAATTTATTGATTATGCCAAGTTGAATTGTGATTGGGTTGTAGAACAGTTATATAGTTGTTGTATAGGCTTATTAACATGTTTAGTATGCAATGCAGCTTGGTTACAATCGAATTGGTGAAGAAAATTTGATATTGGACTTGTTATCTGCCGAGGCTGGGAAGTCTCTGGTCTGGAACGGGAGCCGCGTGGCCGCGCGTATCCCTAGTATAAATGGCACGCGGCCGCGCCCCTCTGCATATTTTATTGGTTGTTTTGTTATGATATCTGGTTTATGGAGCATGCTAATACAACTTAGTTAAGCTTATTTCAGTCCTTGACATACTAGTTATGTAGCCTTTCATATAATTACTCACCTAGATTGATTTCAAAAGAAAACTTGAGTTTTCAATGTGCAAACTCAATACACCATGTGTACCTTAAAGTTCTAACTTGAAGACATGTTAGTGTGGTTTGATTTCATTTGTACGTAAGCATGCGAGCAGGATGTATAGTAAGTGAAGTAGTTTAACATACTAAATGACATTGATAACATGCTAATGGAAACTTAGAGTTTCAAAATAGACATTGACTTATTATATTCGTTTTGATATTTTGATCTTGTAAGCATGTTAGTATGATTTTGAAATGCATGCCGGGCATACTAACTTACGTAAATCGATTTCATAATGAAGCATGAACATGTTGAACTTATTAGTAAGCTTTACTAATGAAAATACGAACTTTGAACGTGAATGTTAACGTGATACTTTGAGAGTTAGAATATGATATTTGTGAACATGTTTGATGATACTCTTAGACTCACTCATGTATCATAAATGTATATATACCATGTTTAGGTATCGTAATTCAAGTGAAGCATAAACGAAGCATATTTTCAAACCAAAACAATGCTAATTACACATATGTGATATCAATACTGTGACGCCCCCAAATTCAGACCAACACTTGGTCACTCGAATTCAGTTCGTCACGTGCTCAAAGTATTACCATAATAACTAAAATTACACATTCACAACGAAAGGTCTAATTTAGAATAATATATAATGATTTATTATAATTATTCCCCCAAGTCTCGCAACCTACAATGCTTAATAGATTACATAATAATATCGAATAAGGACTTATTACATAATCATACTTAAGCTTAAACATAGTCTGAAAATAGTTTTAATACAACATAATAGACTTAAACATAAAGGGACAAGTTAGTCGGTAGCCTTACCCTTGTCCTTGTCTTTCCCAGAGACACTTCCCAGTTCCGCCTTAACTGAAAGATTTTAAATAAGCAAGGATGAGCACAAATTGTCTAGCAAGTAATATACAACAAGGGTAAAGAGTTTTATAACACAAGTTGGAAATATCAAAGTATCATCTCTAAGATAGTTCAGAGTTTCAGAATAATATCATGAATAATGAATATCAACAATTCTTGGAAAAAGAACGATAATTCAATATAAATCAACTGATATATGAATTCAAAGACTATCAACGTATCCAACTGGATAAACAATTTATACTGAGCAGTCACTAAGGACTATTGAACATCTACTAGAATTACCAATATTAAATTGATAACCCAAAAGAATCAAGCAGTATAGATGATCAGCCTACAATACTCTAAGTTATGCATAACACCACAATAATAATTTACTCATGTGTTGGGGTTTCCAACAACATACACTCCCCTTACCATAAGGGTTGTTCAACTCAGTTTTTGAGATTTTCGCACCAATCAATTGGTTTGGACAGTTTTATAAACATGCACATAGTCTAGCCGAATCAATGACATAGACCCTTTCACAATATTCTAGAACAATACCAAGTTCAACATGAATAATAGTTTTCTCAAGAATTTTCATAATAGCTTATTTGAACGAGTAAATAAGGTAACTTGCATTCAAAGAGATATGGGTTGCTTACGACATTCTTCGAATAAAGTAATGCAAGAATACTTTGCACAATGTAAAGGATAGTTTAGATACTTGCCTCAAGCGTAGTTTATCGACGTTTAAGAAATCAATGCTTTTGAATCCTATTTATAGTGTATTACAAGTATAGGATGCCCATTAGTTAAACATATTTGATAAACAATCTTGATATATAGATCAAGTGTACACATATAACTCAATCATGAAATCTTAGACTTATGTTATTATGTAGCTCGGAACTACCGTTACACCTCATTATTTTAAAACACTTTGTCAATTTAAGCTAAGATAGGTGTTAACATACAAGGCTACCTCTGTCAGTGTGTCATGCACATAAATAAGCATAATGAAGTTATACTAGCATGCTACATACTTCAGAAATCACAGAAGTCACTTTCTAAGTTTGCAGAATGGCGCGGCCGCGCCTAATTTGTACTAAAGAGACACTCGGCCGCGCGGCTCCCAGTTCAGACCAGGGCTGAGCAATCACTTGCTTAGACTAGCTTGTCCATCCTTACATACATAACATATATTAACATGTAAAGGATCGCTCAAGTTCAATCTAGGTCCCTTTTTTCATAATATGGTTCTAAGTTGAATGTCTCAACAAGTTAAGACCATTCAAGGTTATGAAACCACAAAGTCTAAGATGCTTGCTTCTTAAACATATAAGTTGGTTATATAACTCATATTTTGACATGCTTGTGAGTATTCATATCACATATGTGTAATTAGCATCATTTTGGTTTGAAAATTTATGCTTCACTTAAATTACGATACCTAAGCATGGTATATATATATATATATATATATATATATATATATATATATATATATATATATATATATATATATATATATACATGAGTGAGTCTAAGAGTATTATCAAACATGTTCACAAATATCGGATTTTAACTCTCAAAATAGCATGTTAATATTCACGTTCAAAGTTCGTATTTTCATTTGTAAAGCTCACTAATAAGTCCATCATGATCATGCTTCATTCCGAAATCCATATACGTAAGTTAGTATGTCCGACATGTATTTCAAAATCATACTAACATGCTTGTAAGATCAGAATATACATTACCCCAAGTTCACAATTTCTAGTTTTCCAAATCTTAAAGTTTTCTTTGAACGTTTATACTAAAATCAACTAACATGGCTTACTATAAACATAACATCCTCATTCCATGTGTTAAGGTGGTTTATATGCATATACTAGCTAACATAGCATACTCAGACAAAGGCAAGATCACAAAATCTGCACACAGGACTGGCAGCCGGCGCGGCCGCTCGGTCATGTACTATAGAAGTGGCGCGGCCACGCTACTTCGAACATAATGAAAAATAAAGGCTTTGTTTCTGCAGAGTTCCAACACAACCAACATCAAACCTGAATCTAAACCAACTATACAGCTTCTAGACATGCAAACAAACCCAAACAACACAATGGCCTGCTATTCTTCATCAATTAACAGAGAATTTCTGAAATTATAAGAATTTAGACAAACTCAAGCTAAGAACAAAAACAAAAATTATACCTCCTTGATGCTTAAATTGAATTCCCTCTATTCTCTAATTATGCTCCCTCAATGTTTTAGCAACTCACACTTCTATATGCAACTAATCAGATAATTTCAAGCAACAAAGAATGAGAAGGGAATGTTCAATTTATTGGAAACCCATTGACCATGCCTAGCCATTACCTAAGAATTCAAACCAAAGGATGGAAGAAGAATTCATTGGATTGAGAGAGTTTGGTGGAAAGATTTCATCAACTCCACCCTCCCCACTTCTCAATTCATCATCACAGCTAAATCCTAGCAGCTTGAAATCACGCAACTGAGGTTAGGCCACTGTTTGGTTACTGTTTTGGTCACTGAATATGGGACAAGGAGTTTTCTCTGAGGTGTAGTAACAGAATGTTTACTAATACACTTAGGTTTATTTCCTTTTTGCCTTATAATTCCACATTTAACAACTAAATGTTATTATAAACTAAAAAGTTAGGGATTATATATGTATCCACATCATATAATCCATGTACATTAGTTCAGTCTAATTAATATTTATAGCATGTATGGACTCCATTAAATTGGTCACTAACAATTCAATATTTCCTTACAACTTTATTAAAATAATAGTTTACAATATGTTCATGGTATTTTAATGTATACCCACACACATATTGTCACATAAGCATTTCATGATGTATTTATAACATATGGTCTCAATAAATACAAATCTTATTATATGGTTTCTATATATAATATAGCCATATTGCACTTTTCTATTTATATTATACATATAGGTAGCTACTATATATATATATATATATATATATATATATATATATATATATATATATATATATTTAATTATCACATACTTGCACATAGCAATAAATAAATTATTTATCTTACCAATTAATTAATTAATAATAATAATAATAATTAGTCCCTTCCCTATTAATCAATGACATTATTAATCTTTATAACGAATGATTAAACAAATAAGAATCTTGTTATATTTATAAACACGTTGCTCGTTGCTAATATATCTCTTACACTAATAATAGTCACATATTATTAATTACCATTAATATTTAATCAATATTCTTTAATAACAATTAACAATAAATATAGATTAATTATTTGCTTAACAATTCTTTCGATAATTAATATAGTCACTATTATTTTTCATCACGGTGCCACACAAGGCATTTCGACGAGTTTATTACAACTCCACATTTCCTCACTTGTTACAATTATTCACTTTAATATAATTGAGTTAACTCGTCTCATAACACAAAATTATTTCTATTCAAATAAATACTCATTTCCATTAATATATCTATTTATTAATATATGGAAATTCTCGGGTCTTATATCCTCCCTCCCTTATAAAAATTCTGTCCCGGAATTGCTATAAGGTTACACAAATAGATGGGGATAATCCCTCATCATCCTATCTTCTAACTCCCACGTAGCCTCCTCGACATCGTGGTTATGCCAAATTACTTTTATAGAGAAAATAACTTTATTTCTCAAGGTTTGCTATTTCCTATCAAGAATTTGGACAGGAATTTCTTCGTACGCCAAATTTTTCTCCACTTGAATGGGTTCATAAGAAATCACGTACTTGTAGTCAGGCTTATACGAACGCAACACGGATATGTGAAACATGTTATGGATGTGCTCCAACTCAGGTGGTAGTGCAACTTTGTATGCTACTTCGCCCACCCGCTTTAGTATCTCGAACGGTCCTATGAATCTTGGACTCAGTTTTCCTTTCTTGCCGAAACGGATCTTTCCCTTCCATGGAGATACCTTCAAGAATATAAAACTGCCAATTTTAAAATCTCGGTCTTGCCGATGCAAATCCGCATACTTTTTTTGGCAATCTTGAGCTTCCACTAGTCTAGCCCTTATTACTGTCACCATGTCTGCGGTTTGTTGTACTATCTCTGGTCTGAGTATTCATCATTCTCTGACTTCGTCCCAACATAATGGCGTTCTGCACTTCCTCCCGTAAAGAGCTTCATACGGTGGCATGTCGATACTCGCATGGTAACTATTATTATACGCAAATTCGACTAAGGGTAGGTGGTCGTCCCAATTTCCCTTGAAGTCCATCACGCATGTCCTGAGCATGTCCTCTAGCGTTTGTATTGTTCGCTCACTTTGTCCGTCTGTCTGAGGGTGATAAGCGGTACTTAACCTTAACTGTGTCCCCATCCTCTCTTACAAACTTTTCTAGAATTTTGACGTGAAATGCGGGTATCGGTCAGAAACAATCGATACCGGCACTCCATGTCGTGAAACAATTTCCTTTACGTACAGACTCGCTAACTGATTCAAATTGTAGTGAATCTTGATCGAAAAAAAATGTACGATCTTTGTAAGTCGATCCACGATAACCCAAATGGCATCCAAACCTTTCTACATGACTGGAAATCCTACCACGAAGTCCATCGTAATATGCTCCCATTTCCACTCTGATATTTCCAACGGTTGTATCAACCCACTCGACCGCTGATGCTATGCTTTTACGCGTTGACAAGTCAAACACCTACTAACGCACTTTGCGACTTCCCGTTTCAAATTGGGCCATCAAAAATATTGCCTCAAGTCTCGATACATCTTAGTGCCTCCCTGATGAACGGAATATGTCGTATTGTGTGCCTCGTGCAAAATCTCTTCTCTTAACTCGGTTACTTTCGGTACCCACACTCTCTCTTCGAATCTTAAGATACCGTCTTTATCTATTTGAAATTTTTCTTTCTCACTTTCCGTGATCCTCTTCCTAATTTTCTCACATTCTCCATCTTTCTCCTGTGCTTCCTTTACTCTATCCAACAATGTCAGACAACTTCCATTATAAATATTTTTTTTTCAGACCTTTCGGGTCCCTTCACTTCTATCTCCAACTTTTCTATATCTCTTATTAACTCCTCCTGAGTTATCAGTTGAAACAAATTTTCCCTTCCTTTCCTGCTCAGAGCGTCGGCAACTACGTTTGCCTTCCCCGGGTGATAAAGAATATCACAGTCATAATCTTTGATCAATTCTAACCACCTTCTCTGACGCATATTTAGCTCCTTCCGTGTGAAGATATATTTCAGACTTTTGTGGTCCCTGTATATCCCACATTTCTCTCCGTACATATAATGCCTCCATATCTTTAACGTAAAAACTACTGCCGCTAATTCTAAGTCATGAGTAGGGTATCGTTTTTCGTAATCCTTCAATTGTCGTGAAGCATACGTAATAACATTGCCATGCTGCATCAGCACACAACCCAGTCCTCTATGCGATGCATCACTATACACCACAAATCCTCCCATATCATCTGATAGTGATAATACAGGCACCTCGCTTAATCTCTTCTTCAACTCTTGAAAACTCTTTTCGCACTTGTCGGTCCATACAAATTTCACCGTCTTCCTTGTAACGATCGAGGAATTTGTAATTTAATTTAAATATTTATAGAATTAAATAAATTTTTTTAATAATTTATTTATTGAGACAAATAAATATTTGTTAAATTGTGAGGTAATAATTTAGTTGAGTATGTATGCTAACTAAATTAATGAATGGTAATTTGTGTATGAAAGATTTAATTTAATGAAATAATTAAATTAAATGAATTGTTTAATATTTAAGAAAAATAAATAAATTGAATAAAGTGATGTTTAAGGCAAGTTTATTGATTAAATTAGGTATATAATTATTTATTAATTATAAGTATAGTTATAATAAGATTATAACTATTATTATTATAAGTTATATAAATTAACTAAAATAAGTGTGACAAAAGTAACTATATAATATAAGTATTACAAAAATAATCTATAAGTGGGAGAGTTGTGTTAGCCAAACAAGGCCTTGTGGCCTCTGGTTTATTCAACCGACGCCTTTTTGTTTTTTTAACTGAAAGAGTACGTGCCATATCAGTTTATTTTCTTTCGCGTCTTATTTTTTCCTAAGGCTAACTAAGACAGAGTTGGGAGAGAAGAAAGAAATTACAGAGGTTTTGAGAGAGCTTGAGAGAGTTTTTTGAGATTATCAAGAAGAAGGAGAAGGATTTCTATAACTTGTGATCATCTTGCAAACAAATTAAGCATTGAATGTATAAAAACTTAAGTTTGTGTTCTAAATTTTTAATATGAGATTGTGTGAATTTGATAATGTGATTGTTAAATTAGTTTATGTAATCAATTGGTTGATATTTATACATGATTGTAGTAAGAGAATTCATGGAAAAATTGGTTTGAAAGAAGAAAGTTAGAATAAAAGTGTTTATCCATGAAAATGGCTTTAGAAAGTATAAAATTTCATGTTTAATATATATGATAATCTATAAATTTATGTTAGATTATGATAGTAAGTTAAGAAACGAAAGCGGCGTAGTTTGAATTGTGTCAATTGGTTAAGAAACGAAGTCGTGGAGATCGAATTTGCTAAAAGTGTTAAAATTGAAGAAATTTGGAAAATTGTGGTTTTGATTCTTCAAATTTGTTTATATGTGATTTTTATGTAGTTAGAATGGTGTATATCATGCTTAACTATGTTACTACAAAGTTTTAGATGATTGAGTTTCATGAATTTCTGTGAAATTGGGATTTTTGGCTTAAGAGCAGAGTTTGATTTCGTTACTGTAAAAACTGATTCTGGTGTCTAACGCAGGCGCGCCGAATTCAAAGGGAAATATGGTGCGACCGCGCCAGTGGTAAGTCAGACCCAGTGTTGAGCTGCTAATAACATAACTTTGGAAATGCTAACCTAACTTATTTTAATGACCCTAAAATATGTTATAAGACATAATAACATATTGTAATCACAACGTTAAAACTATAAATTGTGAACTAATAAGTTGGGAGAGTTTGAAATGTGAGGTCATGAGAATTGGAATTGTTTTGTAATCACCATGTCGTATACTATGATATAATTGAGAATTTAGTTTCGTGTTACGTGAATGAGTAGGATAATCAAGTCCTAAGTTAAGGATTATAGAGTTGATTAAAATAAAAACTAAACTAATGAAATTGATGTTAATATAACTAATTGTTATTGTAATTTCAATGACATATGTAGGGTAATTGGCAAATATTATTACTTGTGTCGCTTACATACAAGGCAAGTTTTCTAACTTCATTCTCTTTATAATGAATGCAAGTTTCTTATCCTAAACTTTTATTGAGCAAGTTTTCTAACTTCATTATCTTTATAATGAATGCAAGTTTCTTATCCTAAACTTTTATTGAGCAAGTTTTCTAACTTCATTATCTTTATAATGAATGCAAGTTTCTTATCCTAAACTTTTATCGAGCAAGTGTAACGAATGAGTGGTTTTAGTTGTGATTCTGAGGACAGAATCCTTGTAAGGAGGGAATGATGTAACAATCTAGATTTTTATTATAATATTTAAATATTTATTGAATTATATAAATATTTAATGGATGTGTTTATTGTTGAATAAGTATTTGTTTAATTATTTTGGTGTGATTTGATTATTTATTTGTTTAATAAATAATTAATGAGTTAAGGAAAGTAATTATTTTGAAATAGTAATCTAATTTTATTTAATAATTAAGTTAGAGAATTTATAATGATTAAATAAATTATTATATTATGCAATGAATTGTTATTAGAATTAATTAAATTAAGTATGAAAACTTAATTAATTAGAAGTGTGACAAATAACTATATTATAAGTGGTTATTAAAATAAATTAAAGTAGTTTTAATTTATTTTGCCAAACAAGGCTTAAGTTTATTAAGTCTCTCAGTTTTAAATTGTTTTGCCAAACAAAGCCTTATGGCTTTTGTTTTTTTTTTTAATTTTGAATTAATAATAAAATAAATTAAATAAATAAAATATATTTATAATGGATATACGTTTATTATAGTGTAACTGATATATTTAGTATTGGAATTAAGGCCATATCGGTTTCTTTTATTTTACGTATACTTGAGTTATCAGTTTTATTATTTGCTATCCTGAGGAAGAGAGAGTACAGAGAACTTGAGAGAGAATAGAGGGAGAAGCTGAGAGAAAGTCTAAGAATGTCAAATAATTTATGTGGTGTCTAACAAGTATTTTTTCAAGCAAGAAAAGGTATGTGGCTATAACTTTAATATATGTAAGTATATATGTTTTACGTCATTATGCCTAAGTCTCTGTGTTCTTCACTTATGTATAAAGTTTTTACAAAAATTGTATGTAAACCATATTTTAGAATTGGTTATGATGTTATATGTATTTGTAAAGATAATTATTATATCTAGCATATATATATATATATATATATATATATATATATATATATATATATATATATATATATATGATTGTATGCTAATTACGATCAAAAGAAAGAAAAGAGTTTTTTTACAGTAAAAACATATGAGTATGAACATGTTTTGTATGATAACAAAAATTAGTAGGTGATTGTATGCTATTTATGAAATTGAACGTCATGTATGTTAATTGGGTATGAATTTCAGAGAATCGTACTTTAAAGTAATCAAGTTTGGGTTATTATTGATATTACAGTGTTAAACAAACGTTAACAATGGAGTTTTCTTAAAACAGTGTTTTCAAAGAATTATGTTTTCTAAGGTAGTTGTTTAATTATTGGTAATTGTTATATGGATGATTATTAACGTTTATATGTAGTTTACAATGAAGTTATGCATGTTAATTGGGGTTAATTTTCTTTAAAAATAAAGACAGTAACTTCGTTATGTTCTTCGTGGTTGGGTTTTGCAAGTTTCGGCGCCCCAGCGCAAAAATTTGAGCCCCAGCGCCAAATTTCGCGACCCAGCGCCACTGGCTAGCTTATAATTCGCGCCTAGCTTATAATTCGCGCCATAGCGCTAGAGCTCGCGCCCCAGCGCTGTAACTCGCGCCCCGACGCTGGTACTCGCGCCCCGACGCCACTGATCCGCGCCCCAGCGCCGGATTTGTGGTCTGACTTGGACAGTTTTGACCTCCTGTAGTAAAATAGCCATAACTTTCTCATACGAACTCCGATTGAGGTGATTCAAGATGATCCGGAACTAGGACGAGTAGACCTACAACTTTCGTTCTTTAAGTGTTTCAATTTGAGGTCATTAGAATTGGTCAAAATGGTTATCTTTAGGACTGTTGTGTTTTTGGAGGCAATCGGAGGGTGTCGGGCATGCACATATGCATGTGTAGTGCTCCAGACCATAAAAGATGATGTCCTAAGTTATAAAACATGAATATTAGTAATTATAATGATGCTTAACATTAATACATGATGTATTAGATGAGTTATAGAAGCATAGTAAGCATACACAAGAGAGGCAAATCGGGCGTGTGACGAATGAACGTCGAAACGCCGTGCCAAGTGTTAATGAACTTAAAAAGTATTCCAATTCAATTGAAATGAATATTATAAGATATGGAGTGGATTTAATATAAAGCTAATAAGTAGTCCTAGCAAGACTTAAGTACTTGAATGAACTGCGAATATGAAATACAGTGAGATATAAGTTGAAAGTTAACACAATATAATTGAACATTGTGTGCTAATTAATAGGAAAGATTATGAGATGTGGAGTAGAGTTTACATTACAATTACTATGTGTTGTTATGTGACTAATATTTGATGTGTATGATTATATAATTGCGTAGGGCACGTGAAGTGCAGATAGCTGTAAGCTGTTAAACTGTTATTGGTAAACAACGATCAAGGCAAGTCTTTCAGTTCCTATTTTCTACGTGGATTTGATGAACTGTTTTAAATTACATGATATGTTATGCATGTTGAAATCATGAAATGTTAAAGTCAATATATGACTGCATTGTTTTGGCTAAGTAATGATGATTGAGTAAGGAACTCGATCTTTATATTTGTTATGTGAATTAAAAGCATGTATGCCATGTTACTTTAATGAGATGTATGTCGAGCATGTTATTAGGTGCTTTGTGATGCATGAAAACTGTTAGACTTTGCTGGGCTGTCGAGCTCACTCTTGCAAATAACCACTTTTGCAGGTCAAGATTTTAAGGTAAAGATACGTGCTATGTGAGTTATAGAGATCTATATTCACGAAGATTACTTATGTTTTATGAGAAATGTATTTCATATTTTGAACGTAACATGTTTTTGAAATGTAAGTTGAGCTATCTAACGTATATGGATATTTAGTTATGATGTAAGACTTTGTATAGTTATTTTGTTGTAACGATTCATGACATAAGATTGAATCAAAGAGATGTAATGTAATGGTTGCGATTCAGGGCAAGAAAGAAGGAAATGTATAAAAGTTTTAAATATTCCGCAATTTTATTAAGTTTAACATCGAATAATGATGTATTATTTAGAGGTTGAATGTATGGTTAACGACCAAAGTCGGGATTTAAATTATATAGATTTTGGGGTCGTTACAGTTGGTATCAGAGCTATAGGTTATAAACCTTAGGTAGGAGTACCGTAGGCTATAACCTTAGAGAAGGGATGTGAAGATAATGAAAGAATAAGCTCAGATAGAGTTTGATCAATAAGAAGTAATTTAAGAAATTTATAAAGAAATGATTTAAACTTGCGTGAAAGGATTCAAAGAAGAATCTCGCAGAGTTATCAGGAATATGAATGTGGGGTTACCCAACTTCAATAATAAGGATGTAATGTGATAATAAATAGACAGTGTCTATAAGAAGAGAATGATAAAGAGGTCAAGAATAGAGAGTTATATTCAAGTGTGGTACAATTGTACTCTTTAATAGTTGATGTATGGTATCTGGGCTAAACGATTCCTTCATAGAGCGGAGGTATATACGAACTAGCAACTCGGAACCTAGTTTGTTGGTTGTTTGTGAGAAACCACTCAGCGTACCATACCGAAACTATTAGAGACTCGATGTGTACCAAGTGTAGAGAATGGATGTGTATGATGAAAGTGTAGAACTCGAATGAAATTTTGAGCGATGTAAATGAAGTTCGAAATTCTTAAAGGAAGAATTGTTATATAAACAAGAAGATTCGAAGAAGAATCTTGAAGAGATATAAAGATAAGAAATGAGAGTTTTATAACTCCAATAGCTAAGATAACGAATAATGTCGTAAATGATGGAAAAAAAAGGAAAAGAAAGAGGATCGTAAAAACAAAACGATCACAGGTTAAGAAAATAATTTTATGGGAGATGATTATAGAATAAGGTCACGACGTGATCTGTTTAAGTTATAAAAGATGGTCTGTAATGTTTGAATGATTATAGCTTAATGCTATGAAGATGGTGTACTATGAAATAGTACGAGATAACTCATAAGGAGTTATAGATGATGTGATACGAGAAATTCGTATCGAGCAAAGAGCAAGTTAAAAGAAAGATAGAGTTAGGTGGGATTTCAATTGAGAACTCATGTGATGGCTGAGTTGTACAAACCTTTTATGGGCGAGGGTTTTGTGCTTGCACTCAGTTTATCACATTGATAATCATTGGAATGTTTATGTCGCGTTATTTGCTATATGCCTGTTGAGAAGGTGATTCTTTTCTCATGTGTATAACAGATAGGTAGAGTATAGTTAGAGAATATTATAAGGTTAAGTGCGAGTTCTTAAAACTCATACTTATGGTAGGTTCGTGACTCATAATTATATGGTATGTTTTTGATCCCCTCAGCGAATGGACGCCTATGGTCTGACTAGGATAAGTTCTTAAACTCATATGATTATGGCAAGTTCCTGAACTCATAACGTGTGGTAAGTTTGATGAACTAGGGTATAATTAAGTGTGAATGGAGTATTGAGGATGATAGGAATAGATAGACCTATTAAGCAATGGATCATTATAGAAAGTGGAGTTGATGGTGGAAGCATAGGTACTCTAATTCTATTAGCTATGCTAGACTTTCAAAATTTATTGACTTCGTGCTGGTGCTTACACTTTTATTTTCTTGAAAAACATTGGATCAAATGATGGAACCAATGAGTTTTAGCAAAAATACTGTTATTCGTGTGTCTACGCTAATTGCTTCAGCTAGACAAAAATAATTTGCACTATATCAAAATGTATTTTATATCATTAATGCATCATGTAACCTGGTTCAAAGATGATAAACATGATGGAGTCAGCATTGCAGTATTACCTAGTGTTGGATGTGATCTAAGGATCATCAGCCCACTATGGTATGATGTAGTATGATAAAATCACCAAATGACAGAATCCTCAACGGACTGTAAATACAATGCGGTATCATGACGTCATAAAAAGATTTTTGAGATTTCTTTGAGATATGAGAATACATACGTATGCATGTAAATGTATATTTTGGTTGATGTCCGAATTGTTGTAGAGGTCTATGCTATTTGATTCAGCTAGACAAATATTGAAAAATGTTCATGAAATTCAAGAGTTTCTTGAGAAGTTATGCCAAACCACATTGTTTTGGTGCGGATTCAGATGTTGAAAAGTTGAGATGAACAACCCTAATATTAGGGGTTACGCTTAGTTTATACTTTGCATTAAAATGTTTGTGCACAATACATTGTACGAAGGATTGATCCCCCTAAGTACGTGGAGTCCTTATAGTCTTATGACTGTTAAAGTTAAAGTTGAAAGATTACTTATAACTGTGGACATGGTTCGTGGTCATTAGACCCTCAGTTGAATGCTTGCACTCCAAATTCTGAGATGAACAACTCTTTTATTAGAGGTTACGCTTAGTTTACACTTTGCGCTAAAATGTTTGTGCACAATACATTGTACGAAGGGCTTAACACCCTAAGTACGGAGGCCCATATAGTCTTATGACTGTTAAAGGTTCAAGTCGAGATATACTTGATAACCTGGGACGTAGTTCAAGGTCTTGTGACCCCTCAGCATGATTGGATAATCTTTTAAAATCTTGAGTTATTCATACTGCTTCCCAATTATTGAGCAATTGTGGAGGATTCATGTTATTCTGAAGTGAATATGGAAAGGAAAGTATTCCTTAGAAAGAAGTAAGTCGTAGAATGCGACACTAAATGATGAATGTGTTGATTAAGTAAGAAAAGAGATTTTGAAATGAGAAGGGGATGAGTTATCAAAGAAATTTGTGAAACTTTTAACAGAAAAGTTAATAATTGTATGAATTGTAGAATGATCTTTGTGGAAAGAAAGTGGTTATAGAAACCAATGAATGAATGAAGTAGTGATGTAAATCTACTTTGATAGAATAAATGAATAAAAAATTAATAAATAAAATTTCGAGGACGAAATTCTTAGAAGAAATGGTGAATATAATATCCCGAATGTTTATGATAGCGATTCCCGAGTGTTTATGATAACGATCCTTAGAAAAGGAAATGAATGGGTTAAAAGATATAGAATACTCAAAATATAATTGAGTTCAAATGAAAGTTATGAAATGAAACCTAGAATTTGTTAGGTAATGAATGTAGTAGGAAATATAAAATCTATATTTAGATAAAATGATAAAAGATTTCTCTGAGTTATTTGTTTAATTTGTGTCTTCGATTCTGGAGACAGAATCTTTGTAAGTAGGGAAGATTGTAACGAATGAGTGGTTTTAGTTGTGATTCTGAGGACAGAATCCTTGTAAGGAGGGAATGATGTAACAATCCAGATTTTTATTATAATATTTAAATATTTATTGAATTAAATAAATATTTAATGGATGTGTTTATTGTTAAATAAGTATTTGTTTAATTGATTTGGTGTGATTTGATTATTTATTTGTTTAATAAATAATTAATGAGTTAAGGAAAGTAATTATTTTGAAATAGTAATCTAATTTTATTTAATAATTAAGTTAGAGAATTTATAATGATTAAATAAATTATTATATTATGCAATGAATTGTTATTAGAATTAATTAAATTAAGTATGAAAACTTAATTAATTAGAAGTGTGACAAATAACTATATTATAAGTGGTTATTAAAATAAATTAAAGTAGTTTTAATTTATTTCGCCAAACAAGGCTTAAGTTTATTAAGTCTCTCAGTTTTAAATTGTTTTGCCAAACAAAGCCTTATGGCTTTTGTTTTTTTTTTTAATTTTGAATTAATAATAAAACAAATTAAATAAATAAAATATATTCATAATGGATATACGTTTATTATAGTGTAACTGATATATTTAGTATTGGAATTAAGGCCATATCGGTTTCTTTTATTTTACGTATACTTGAGTTATCAGTTTTATTATTTGCTATCCTGAGGAAGAGAGAGTACAGAGAACTTGAGAGAGAATAGAGGGAGAAGCTGAGAGAAAGTCTAAGAATGTCAAATAATTTATGTGGTGTCTAACAAGTATTTTTTTAAGCAAGAAAAGGTATGTGGCTATAATTTTAATATATGTAAGTATATATGTTTTACGTCATTATGCCTATGTCTCTGTGTTCTTCACTTATGTATAAAGTTTTTACAAAAATTGTATGTAAATCATGTTTTAGAATTGGTTATGATGTTATATGTATTTGTAAAGATAATTATTATATCTAGCATATATATATATATATATATATATATATATATATATATGATTGTATGCTAATTACGATCAAAAGAAAGAAAAGAGTTTTTTACAGTAAAAACATATGAGTATGAACATGTTTTGTATGATAACAAAAATTAGAAGGTGATTGTATGCTATTTATGAAATTGAACGTCATGTATGTTAATTGGGTATGAATTTCAGAGAATCGTACTTTAAAGTAATCAAGTTTGGGTTATTATTGATATTACAGTGTTAAACAAACGTTAACAATGGAGTTTTCTTAAAACAGTGTTTTCAAAGAATTATGTTTTCTAAGGTAGTTGCTTAATTATTGGTAATTGTTATATGGATGATTATTAACGTTTATATGTAGTTTACAATGAAGTTATGCATGTTAATTGGGGTTAATTTTCTTTAAAAATAAAGACAGTAACTTCGTTATGTTCTTCGTGGTTGGGTTTTGCAAGTTTCGGCGCCCCCGCGCAAAAATTTGAGCCCCAGCGCCAAATTTCGCGACCCAGCGCCACTGGCTAGCTTATAATTCGCGCCACAGCACTAGAGCTCGCGCCCCAGCGCTGTAACTCGCGCCCCGGCGCTGGTTCTCGCGCCCCGGCGCCACTGATCCGCGCCCCAGCACCGGATTTGTGGTCTGACTTGGACAGTTTTGACCTCCTGTAGTAAAATAGCCATAACTTTCTCATACGAACTCCGATTGAGGTGATTCAAGATGATCCGGAACTAGGACGAGTAGGCCTACAACTTTCGTTCTTTAAGTGTTTCAATTTGAGGTCATTAGGATGGGTCAAAATGGTCATCTTTAGGACTATTGTGTTTTCGGAGGCAATCAGAGGGTGTCGGGCATGCACATATGCATGTGTAGTGCTCCAGACCATAAAAGATGATGTCCTAAGTTATAAAATATGAATATTAGTAATTATAATGATGCTTAACATTAATACATGATGTATTAGATGAGTTATAGAAGCATAGTAAGCATACATAGAGAGGCAAATCGGGCGTGTGACGAATGAACGTCGAAACGCCGTGCCAAGTGTTAATGAACTTAAAAAGTATTCCAATTCAATTGAAATGAATATTATAAGATATGGAGTGGATTTAATATAAAGCTAATAAGTAGTCCTAGCAAGACTTAAGCACTTGAATGAACTGCGAATATGAAATATAGTGAGATATAAGTTGAAAGTTAACACAATATAATTGAACATTGTGTGCTAATTAATAGGAAAGATTATGAGATGTGGAGTAGAGTTTACATTACAATTACTATGTGTTGTTATGTGACTAATATTTGATGTGTATGATTATATAATTGCGTAGGGCACGTGAAGTGCAGATAGCTGTAAGCTGTTAAACTGTTATTGGTAAACAACGATCAAAGCAAGTCTTTCGGTTCCTATTTTCTACGTGGATTTGATGAACTGTTTTAAATTACATGATATGTTATGCATGTTGAAATCATGAAATGTTAAAGTCAATATATGACTGCATTGTTTTGGCTAAGTAATGATGATTGAGTAAGGAACTCAATCTTTATATTTGTTATGTGAATTAAAAGCATGTATGCCATGTTACTTTAATGAGATGTATGTCGAGCATGTTATTAGGTGCTTTGTGATGCATGAAAACTGTTAGACTTTGCTGGGCTGTTGAGCTCACTCTTGCAAATAACCACTTTTGCAGGTCAAGATTTTAAGGTAAAGATACGTGCTATGTGAGTTATAGAGATCTATATTCACGAAGATTACTTATGTTTTATGAGAAATATATTTCATATTTTGAACGTAACATGTTTTTGAAATGTAAGTTGAGCTATCTAACGTATATGGATATTTAGTTATGATGTAAGACTTTGTATAGTTATTTTGTTGTAACGATTCATGACATAAGATTGAATCAAAGAGATGTAATGTAATGGTTGCGATTCAGGGCAAGAAAGAAGGAAATGTATAAAAGTTTTAAATATTCCGCAATTTTATTAAGTTTAACATCGAATAATGATGTATTATTTAGAGGTTGAATGTATGGTTAACGACCGAAGTCGGGATTTAAATTGTATAGATTTTGGGGTCGTTACAGCAAGTTTCACTTTCCTTAATATTATTCGAAGCATATATTGTTCTAATACATCGATTCAAATGAGATTGTTCTAACTCTTTTGGATATAGCACTTTGCATGTATATCATGGATATTCAATTATACATTGTTGTTATTCGGTCTTTAACTTTGATAACCTTGTTCAATTTTATATTGTTGTATTAAACCTTTAAGTAGTAAGCAAACTCTTATTGATTGAACTAGTCTATTATGAATAGTGTTCTAAAATTCTAGAACCACTGGTAAATTAGTTCCGAGTTAAACTTTCTTTAGTGTGGAAATTCTAAATTCAAACTGAGACGAACAACCCTAACGTAGGGGATTTTGTACGTGTAACGTTTAGATGTTTGTGCAAAATACATGGTACAAAGGGCTGATCCCCCTAAGTACGTTATGCAGGGTCTGTATAGTCTAAATGACTGTTAAGGTTAGGGTAGTAATACCTAATCACCGGGGACATAGTTTGTGGTCTTAAGACCCTCAGATATTTAAGTTCAAACTTGTTTTCTGTGTTTGATTGGTAGAACAAGTTCATTGTTGTTCCGCATTCGTTGTTCATTCTCATGCTATCATTACTTCTCTTTATATCAGTGAGCAATTGTTTACTCACTCTTGCAATTAACACTACAACTAAAGTTGAAAGAGTCGATGAGCCATCTACTAGCAAAGGAAAGGGCAAGATGTCCAAGTGTTGAAGATTTATGAGAATTTATTTAAATGAATTATGCTATAAGACTTGTTTTATTTTATGATGTATTCCGCAAACTGATGTTATAAATTAAGGTTAGTTTACCTGGGATTATTTTTAAGATGATGTAACCCTTTAATGGGAAAGATTATTGTTTAAATTATTTGATATTTTTATCCTTTACTATGGGTAGTTAGATGTAATTATTTTTATAGTGAGCACCAAATTCTATGGGAATGAAGTACCCGGATTTGGGGGTGTCACAGGTTAGTATCAAAGCTTTAGGTTATGAACCTTAGGTGGGGAAACCTTAGGAAGTAACCTTTAAGAAGACAAAAAATATAGAGGTGTCTAACTGTTATCGAGTTTTAAGGAATGGATTAAGGTATCCATTGAAGCTAAATAATAAAGCACATTATGTCCTATGTGTTATGCGTTAATAATTTATGTGCTCGCGAGTATCGAAAATGTTAAGTAAAACTTAAAATATTTTGTTGTCAGGATGTCTAATGAAGGAGGATCCAGTCTAGCTAAGGAAGTGATACCTCAGATACCTAGAGATGACGAACCCCATGATATTCACGTACTGCAGGAGCAGTTGATCCAGGAGGATAAGCCTATGACCAATCCCGAGGAGGATAGTTCAGAGGATGAGGAGGAAGAGGATCCTATGGAGTTTCCACCAAACTCCATATCGGCTGTGATGTATGATGCTTTGTATGATCGAAACATAGAATTACAGGACAAGGTTGAGTAGCTGAAGGAGTTGATTGAGATGGATGACGCTACGATGGAGCAGAAGGATGCGGAGATTCAAGAACTCGACTCACGCCTTAGAAACATGGAGTAGGACTTAGTGCAAACGAAAGGTCAGCATGAGGTTCTGTTGGCAGTGAACGAGAAGATGAAAACTGACATGGAGAAATTTAAAGATGACTTCAAAGAGGAATCAGCTAAGCGTGCAAGAGCAGAGGACGCTTGGATTAAGACGACTCATCGTGCAGACTGTGCTGAGGCTAAAGTCCAAGTGAAGAAGGCCAAAATGAACGAAATGGATCATGCATTTAATTCTGCGATTGATAGGGCCCAGGATCGAGTCTGATAGGGCCCAGTTCGTGATGGATCGTAGGACGGCGTACCATATTATGGAGGAGGAGCGTAGAGAAGCCTTACGACGTCTTAATATGCCTAGATAGAGAGAATTAAAATAATAATATATGGTTAAGTATGTGAATAAATAAACTTTAAATCCCTTATTTTGAGATGAATAAAGGGGTAGTATGAGTATGTAATCCTGAAACTTGTTTAGTTCAGGAAAGTAGATGTTAATAGCAGATATGCTATGTTTTATATGTTTTAAAGCATTATGAATGAATAAAATATTAAAGTTTATTTGAAATGTTATGTGTTATAACTTTAATTTTAGAATGTTTAAGTTAAGCTTAAGATACTCAAGAAGATGAGTAATGAACTAATAATCGTATATTTTAACAGAAAATGCTTCCTAGAAGAAGACAACCACGCCATCAACCACCTCATGAGGGGTCTACTAACAATAACAATGAGGCCAACGCTAACCCGGTTCAGCAGTTGGTAAACCTGTTAACCGGAGCACTTGCGAATTAACTGCAAGCTCAAGTCACGACCTTCAAGGAATTCAAAGCGGTTGGACCGCAAGAGTTTCAAGGGTCTAGGAATCCAGTGGAAGCCCAAACCTGGATTATGGAAATGGAGAAGGTGTTCGACGTTGCTAGAGTCAACGAAGATCAGAAGACTGCGTTCATAACGTTCATGCTGAAGTCTAAAGCTAGCTGTTGGTGGCAAGTAAATAAGGTTTGTGGGGGACAAGGAGTGACAGCATGGGATAGATTTAAGGAGACTCTTTTCGAAATATACTTTCCAGCGAGTTCTCAGAATCAGTTGGAGGTGCAATTTATGGAGCTGAAACAAGGAATCATGACGGTGCCAAAATATATTGCGAAGTTTAACGAGTTGGCAAGGTTTGCCACTTATCAAGTCAATACGGATGAGTGTAAGGTGAGAAGGTTTGAACAAGGATTGAAACCCTGGCTGTATAGCAAGGTTTCAATGTTCCAGTTAAATACATTTGCAGCTGTACTGGAAAAGGCAATTATCGCGGAAGGTGGAAGCGATGCCTTGACCAAGTACAATCAAGAACAGAAGAAGAGGAAGAATGAGAATGAAAATAAGGTTGGTGGAAGTAACGTTGGAAGTAACAATCAGAAGAGGAAGTGGAGCGAGAATTCGACTAAGGGAGGACATCAAGGAAGTCAGCAGAAGAAAAAGTTTGAAGCTTGTGTGACGTGCGGGAAGAACCATACTGGGGTATGTGTAACGCCCTAGAAAATCGAGCAAATTGTAAAATAATTTTTTTTTCAATTAATAATGAATAAAATTATATTATATGTGATAATAAGATGAAGGTTGTTCTATAACCTAACAATTTTGGAACGTCGTAGTATTTCGGCTATGCGAATGAATTAAAGTGTTTGAATTTCCAAGACGAAAATAAAAGCTTTCCGAGAATTTTTTTCAAAAACACTATTCACGCATTTCTGCTCGGGAATTATTTTTGAACTTTCGAGAAATACGTAACGATAGAATATCGAGGTGGGATAGACTATCCAATAATATTTCAGTTATGAAAAACGCAGTTTTTTGCCTGCGGACTTAAAACCTAACGGGTTAGAAAAAGTAATTTTCGAGAAGGAATTTAAATGTGTATAATGAATTATAGTGATGATCTTATAATACATAGGTATTGTACGAGGTAATGAATACGAGTATGATACGAGGTATTATACGAGTATGTATGAATAATAGTATATCGTATATCATGAATTAGTATACGAGTTAGAATACGAGATTAATACGTATATAATACGTTCTAAGGCTTTAAGCCAAATGTATTGAATTTGTAGGATTGTGTAGGAAATTGTGAAGTCCAATAAGAATTAATGAACAAGCCCAAAATTATGTAATATTAAAGCCCAAGTGGTTGTTAAGGTAAAGTCCTAAAGTAATATAATGCAAGACCAAATGATTAAGCTAAACTAATTAAATGAAAAGCCCAAAGTAAGTATCCAATGGGTAGGCATGAACCATGGGGCAACCCATGGGTGATCCAAAGTAGGGAGCAAGTAACTTAATGGCTAAGTGTTGTGATTAGTAAGAATACTTAATGGTGAAGTAAATGTGGTGGCCAAGTTAACTTAAGAGCTAGGTAATGAATAGTAAGGAGGTGGATGGTTTAATGACCATTAAGCCCTCATTTAGGATTTCCTATAAATATCAAGCTTTGTATTCATTTGTTAGTTGTTAGATTTTTCACCAATAACTTTATAACTTATAAGTTGAGAGCTTATTTACTTGAGAGAAAAAGCTACAAAAGCTAGAAAAGCTAGAAGGTTAGCCTTTTTAATTCAAAAAAGCAAGAAGAAGATTAAAGATTAACCAAGTGATATTCAAGGGTAAGAAATCATGAACCATGATGCTCTTTCTCTTAATTTGTTAGAGAAGTGGGTAGTGGTAGAACATGTATGCTAAGGAATGATAAGAATGATTAATTAATGGACTTAAGCTGTATAAGTCATGAATAAGCTATTCGTAATCATATAAGTTATGAACCAAGGAAGAATTTGTAGGAAATTGTAACATGTTTTACATTAATGAAGTTGGTATGATAAGAAAAGGTAAGGAGGATGGTTAAAAGACTTAATCTATCCTAAGTCATGAGAAAAGAAATCATAAGTAGTTTTTACTTTTATAAGTTATAAACTCACAAAGAACAAGCAAGAACTTATCATGTGTATAAGTGAATGAAGTATGTATGTCAAGATGTGAGTATGATGAATGAATCCATTTAAAACGAAGAACAAATCATAAGAAACGAAGTTAAGGCGGAATTCACGAGTTTGAACGATAATCGTCGAATTCGTAAAATTCTCGGATTGGAAGTCAAATTTTGATATTGAGCTTGGAAAAGTTGGTTTTCAATGGAGACAAGTCTTATTTGGCATTATAGAGTTGCAGACTCGAGAATGACCGAACTCTGACTTAGAACGAAGAAACGAGCGTTGAACGTTCACGAACGTTTATCGTTTTCGTTAAAAATGGACTAATAGGTGAAATTTGTGTTAACGAAGTCAAAAAGATAAAATTCTTACATGAACACGTAGAGTATGTGATTTGTGAACCGTAGGATCTTGAACGAGCCAATTCAGATTTATAACGAAGAAGTTACAAGCCCGGGAATCTCACAAAGTTAAAAGTCTGTCAAAATTTTCTGTGGCACAGAGTCCGCGCCGCGGCGGGACTCAAAGAAGAAAGGTCGGCGCCGCAGCGCGAGGCCAAGCCATAACACACTGTTAGTTAGCGCCGCAATGCGGCTAAGAAAGAAGGATGTGGCACCGCAGTACCGTGGCTGAGTTTTAGGAACAAGAAGCCCGCGCCGCAGCGCGGCATAGAGAGGCGAAGCTGGCGCCAGCACTAGAATGTGAATAGAAAAGAAAGGTTTTGAATGTACAGTGAAGGAGATGCGAATAAAGATTGAATTAAATTCTTAATCAACTTAAGGTAACATCATTTAGGATGTATAACCTTAAGCAGTACACTAGAGGTTAAAAGAAAGAATAATTTAAACGAAGAACGTGAAGGGTAATTAAGTAAACCATGAATGGTATTCAACGTTGGTACTTCACCAATGGCGATCAAGTTTCGATTAATAAATGTAAGAACGTCAGTAAGCCATAATTAAGATTAATAAGTTGAATTGATATTTATTAATGAAGTAAATTCATTTTATACATAGAAGAGAAAGAAATTGGTAAGAATGATGTAAAAGAACGACGGCAAGCCGGAACCAATAATAACAAATCTAATACATGATTAGATTGAGAAGAAGGGTAAGATTCATTAGGAACCATGAATGTTCATTCATGACCTAATGTGGTATGTTATGTGATTATGTGTTGTAGAGACCGTAAAAACTGAAAGGAAAAGTAATTATACTATAGCAGACGCTAAGGCAAGTTTTTCTTAAACGCTTGTCTAACCTTCGTGCTAGTCAGGTTTTCAGTGATTCATGTTATGAGATGCATGAATTGTTTTACGAAAAGGTCGATGCCAGTTTTAACTCAGCTAGACTAATCTTAAAGATTGATTGATTTATTTGTAACTCTTTCAATATAGAATTGCTAACGCTATCCTATGCCAAGTATTTGGTACGGATTTAAAGGTAAGTTTGTCTATGAACAAATAAATGTATTTTCATCGATTATTCGATGGGCACATGAAGTTGCCAAAACTTAAACGTACATACGTTTAAAGGATGTAGTGTTGATCAACATAGAGTACTATAGGTTGATCACCTAGAAGTGCTCGTAAGCTATACTGGACTTACGGACTTAGTGCCGGGTTGTCCTTTTTAAAGAAATTATGAAATGCTCATGGTCTTGGACCAGAATTGATGTTTTACTGAATATTGTCATTGTAAAACGTTTTGAAGGAAAAGAAATGACATTTTGAATTATTGATAGTACTTCGTAACTATTATCTAGTTATTGAAGATATACAATTCCTATGTTTCAAGCATGTTGTTTAAAAGAAATTGTTATACTTGCTGAGCTTGTTATGCTCACTCTTACTTGAACCATATGAATGCAGCTAAGGATGAGCGAACCGAGGTTTCCAGCAGAGATAAAGACAAGGAAAAGATGAATGATTAGTTTATCTTGTAATAGACTGGTATGTTTATGTATTATATTATGATGAACAAAGAATGTAATGGTTTAAGAACCTGGGAACGGGATTTATTATTATTAATGTAATAAGAATGTCGTTGGAACACACATTTTGATGTCATTTCAGTAGAATGAATGTACAGTTATGAGTACCGTGTAACCAATTGTCGGGTTAGAAGATACCCGGATTTGGGGGTGTCACAATATGTTTGAAGGGAAAGCGAGTGTGTTTCAACTGTGGTCAGGAGGGACACATTGCACTGAACTGTTTTAGCCCAAAGAAAGGAGCATGTTTTACCTGCGGTTCGAAGGATCACATGGCTCGTGATTGCCCTAAAAAGCCAGCGGGGAGTGCAAGTGGAGGAAAGGGAAACAACGGTGGTGGTGCATTAACTATCACTAGACTAGCACAGTCAAGCCGACCTACTGTGAGAACTTTCAATATGACCATGCAGGATGCTGTTCCGTCTAAGGATGTGGTGTCAGGTATCATTCCAATTAATGGTATTAATGCTTATGTACTATTTGATTCGGGTGCTACTTATTCATTTATATCCGATGAATTTGCTTAGAACTTAGATTGCCTCAGGAAAAACTAGATTATCCTTTGAGCATAGAGATTGCAAATAGGGAAGTGATTCATGTTAGGTTTATTTATAAGAATTATAGAGTGGTTATATAAGGTCACGAGATGATGGTAGATTTGATACCAATTAAACTTGGGGAATTGGATGTTATACTTGGAATGGATTGGTTATTCAATTATGGAGCAGTAATTGATTGCCAAAGGAAATGTGTTAACCTTATGACTCTGTCAAAGGTTGTGTTCTTTGGAAGCAAATCACCTCGACAAGTAAGTTGGCTGATGGTGATGCAAGCTAAGAAGTTGTTAAGACAAGGATGTGTGGGATACTTAGCCTACATAGTCGATACACAGAAGAAGAGTGCAAAGTTAGAAGAGATACCGATCATAAGAGATTTTGCAGACGTATTTCCAGACGATTTACCGGGTCTTCCGCCAGATCGACAAATCGAGTTCGTGATTGATTTAGTACCAGGAACGGGCCCGATATCTATAGAACCATACAAAATGGCTCGAGTAGAGATGAAAGAGTTAATGGTACAGTTGTAAGAATTGCTCGATAAGAAGTATATCCAGCCAAATGTTTCGCCATGGGGAGCACCATTGTTATTTGTTAAGAAGAAAGATGGATCGATGCAGCTCTGCATTGACTATTGAGAATTGAATAAGGTCACGATTAAAAATAAGTATCCATTACCAAGAATCGATGACTTGTTCGATCAACTGAAAGGAGCAAAATATTTCTCAAAGATAGACTTAAGGAGTGGTTATCACCAACTAAAGGTGAGGCTAGAAGATGTACCGAAGACGGCATTCAGAACTCGGTATGGTCATTACGAGTTTCTGGTTATGTCATTTGGTTTAACCAATGCACCAGCAGCATTCATGAATTTAATGAATAGGGTGTTTAAACCATTCTTAGACAAATTTGTGGTGGTGTTTATCGATGATATTTTGGTGTATTCCAAAACCAAGGAGGAACATGTTGCACACTTAAGAGTGACATTGGAAACATTGAGAAAAGAGAAGTTGTATGCAAAATTTTCAAAATGTGAATTTTGGTTAGAACGTGTACAATTTCTCGGGCACGTTATTGATAAGGACAAAATTTTGGTAGATCCATCAAAGGTTGAAGCTGTAATAAACTGGGAACAACCGAAAACACCGTTAGAAGTAAGGAGTTTCTTGGGATTGGCAGGTTACTACAGGAATTTTATTCAAAACTTTTCCAAGATCGCGTCCCCGTTAACGAATTTAACCAGGAAGGCGGTTGAGTTTGTTTGGACGGAGAAGTGTGAGGAAAGTTTTCACGAATTGAAGAAGAGATTGAGTTCAGCACCTGTGCTGTCATTACCTGATGATACAGGGAACTTTGTGGTGTGTAGTGATGTATCGCATAAAGGACTAGGCTATATGCTTATGCAGAATGGCAGAGTTATTTCGTATGCATCACGTCAATTAAAAGATTACGAGAAGGGGTATCTGACTCATGACTTAGAGTTGGCTGCAGTGGTGTTTGCCCTGAAGATTTGGAGACATTATCTTTATGGAGAGAAGTGTGAGATATATACTGACCATAAAAGTCTGAAGTATATCTTTACACAAAAATACTTGAATATGAGGCAGAGAAGATGATTGGAGCTGATCAATGACTATGACTGCGAGATTTTCTATCATTCCGAAAAGACGAATGTTGTTACTGATGGTTTAAGTAGGAAGGGACAGAAAAAGTTAATGATGTTGATAGCTCAAGAGAAGTTAGTGTCAAAAATGGCTAAGATGGAATTAGAAATTAAATATCCGACAAAATTCGACGAAAATTTGTTCTAGATAGGAAACGGTTTAACGTTGGTGGATAAGGTGAAAAATGCACAACTTTAGGATGAAGACTGTGAAAAGATAAAATAAAGAGTATCTAAAAGTGAGGAAAACAAATTCAAAATCGATTCGGAAGGGTTACTACGATTCGAAGGGAGAATTTGGGTTCCACCAATACTGGAAATTAAAGAGGAAATTCTGAGTGAAGCTCATAACTCGAGATATTCGATTCACCCTGTGAGTACGAAAATGCACCAGGATCTTAGACATCATTTTTGGTGGCCGAACATGAAAAAGGATGTGGCTGAGTGTGTGGCGAAAAGCTTAACGTGTCAAAAAGTTAAAGCTGAACACCAGAGGCCAAGCGGGTTATTGCAACCGTTGGAGATACCAGAATGGAAATGGGAGCATATGACAATGGATTTTGTGGTAGGTCTTGCTATGACTCAACAAGGTTATGACGCCGTTTGGGTGATTGTTGATCTATTGATGAAGTCAGCACACTTTTTGCCAATCAAGATTAGATTTAACCTAGATCGGTTAGCAAAACTGTATGTGAAGGAAATTGTTTCAAGACACGGTGTACCTGTGTGCATTATATCATACAGAGATCCGCGTTTCACATCTAATTTCTTGAAACGACTACAAGAGTGCTTGGGAACACATCTGAGAATGAGCACAGCGTACCATCCTCAGACTGATGGACAAAGTGAGAGAACTATCCAGACACTAGAAGATATGCTCAGAGCATGTATCATGGATTTTAAAGGAAATTGGGTTGAACATCTACCATTGATGGACTTGGCCTATAATAATAGTTATCATGCGAGTATTGGCATGCCGCCTTACGAAGCGTTATACGACAGGAAATGCAGAACTCCGTTATGTTGGGATGAGGTAGGCGAACGTCAGCTATTGGGTCCAGAGTTGATACAACAAACCGTCGAGATCATAAAGGTGATTCGAGCAAGATTGATAGCTGTATAGGATAGACAGAAGAAATATGCTAATCAACACCGACAAAATCGAGAATTCGATGTTGGTAGTTATGTGTTCTTGAAAGTATCTCCCTGGAAGGGGGAAATTCAGTTTGGCAAGAAGGGGAAATTAAGCCCTAAGTTTATAGGAACTTTTGAAGTGCTTTGACGCGTTGGTGAGGTGGCATACGAGGTAGCTTTACCTCCAGAGTTGAAGCACATTCATAATATTTTCCATGTATCAGTATTGAGGCCATGTAAGCCTGATTATAAGCATGTAATAGAATATGAACCCTTATAGTTTGAGAAAGACTTAACATATGAAGAAGTCCTTGTTCAAATTATCGACATGAAAGAGCAAGTACTAATGAATAAAGTGATACCTTCTGTTAAGGTAATCTAGAGGACCCACAATGCTGAAAAAGCTACGTGGGAACTTAAAAATGTTATGATGACAAATTATCCTCAGTTATTTGCTTAATCTTATATAGTGATTCTGGGGACAGAATTCTGTTAAGGAGGGAAGAATGTGACGAATGAATTTATCGAGTTGTGATTCTGGGGACAAAATCCTTTTAAGGAGTGAAGGATGTAACGATCGAGGAATTTGTAATTTAATTTAAATATTTATGGAATTAAATAAATATTTTTAATAATTTATTTATTGAGATAAATAAATATTTGTTGAATTGCGAGGTAATAATTTAGTTGAGTATGCATGCTAACTAAATTAATGAATGGTAATTTGTGTTTGAAAGATTTAATTTAATGAAATAATTAAATTAAACGAATTGTTTAATATTTAAGAAAAATCAATAAATTGAATAAAGTAATGTTTAAGGCAAGTTTATTGATTAAATTAGGTATATAATTATTTATTAATTATAAGTATAATTATAATAAGATTATAATAATTATTATTATAAGTTATTTAAATTAACTAAATTAAGTGTGACAAAAGTAACTATTTAATATAAGTATTATAAAAATAATCTATAAGGGGGAGAGTTGTGTTAGCCAAACAAGGCCTTGTGGCATTTGGTTTATTCAACGGATGCCTTTTTGTTTTTTTAACTGAAAGAGTACGTGCCATATCAGTTTATTTTCTTTCGCGTCTTATTTTTTCCTAAGGCTAACTAAGATAGAGAGTTGGGAGAGAAGAAAGAAATTACAGAGGTTTTGAGAGAGCTTGAGAGAGTTTTATGAGATTATCAAGAAGAAGGAGAAGGATTTCTATAGCTTGTGATCATCTTGCAAACAAATTAAGCATTGAAGGTATAAAAACTTAAGTTTGTGTTCTAAATTTCTAATATGGGATTGTGTGAATTTGATAATGTGATTGTTAAATTAGTTTATGTAATCAATTGGTTGATATTTATACATGATTGTAGTAAGAGAATTCATGGAAAAATTGGTTTGAAAGAAGAAAGTTAGAATAAAAGTGTTTATACATGAAAATGGATTTAAAAAGTATAAAATTTCATGTTTAATATGTATGATAATCTGTAAATTTATGTTAGATTATGATAGTATGTTGAGAAATGAAAGCGGCGTAGTTTGAATTGTGTCGATTGGTTAAGAAACGAAGTCGTGGCGATCGAATTCGCTGAAAGTGTTAAAATTGAAGAAATTTGGAAAACTGTGGTTTTGATTCTTCAAATTTGTGTATATGTGATGTTTATGTAGTTATAATGGTGTATAGCATGCTTAACTATGTTACTGCAAAGTTTTAGATGATTGAGTTTCATGAATTTTTGTGAAATTGGGATTTTTTGCCTAAGAGTAGAGTCTGATTTCGTTACTGTAAAAACTGATTCTGGTGTCTAGCGCAGGCGCACTGGATTCAAAGGGAAATATGGCGCGGCCGCGCCAGTGGTCAGTCAGACCCAGTGTTGAGCTGCTAACAGCATAACTTTGGAAATGCTAACCTAACTTATTTTAATGACCCTAAATCAAGTTTTATGACATAATAACATATTGTAATCACAACGTTAAAACTATAAATTGTGAGGTCATGAGAATTGGAATTGTGTTGCAATCACCATGTCGTATACTACGATATAATTGAGAATTTAGTTTCGTGTTACGTGAATGAGTAGGATAATCAAGTCCTAAGTTAAGGATTATAGAGTTGATTAAAATAAAAACTAAACTATTGAAATTGATGTTAATATAACTAATTGTTATTGCAATTTCAATGATATATGTAGGGTAATTGGCAAGTTTTATTACTTGTGTAGCTTATATACAAGGCAAGTTTTCTAACTTCATTCTCTTTATAATGAATGCAAGTTTCTTATCCTAAACTTTTATTGAGCAAGTTTTCTAACTTCATTCTCTTTATAATGAATGCAAGTTTCTTATCCTAAACTTTTATCGAGCAAGTTTCACTTTCCTTAATATTGTTCGAAGTATATATTGTTCTAATACATCGATTCAAATGAGATTGTACTAACTCTTTTGGATATAACACTTTGCATGTATATCATGGATATTCAATTATACATTGTTGTTATTCGGTCTTTAACTTTGATAACCTTGTTCAATTCTATATTGTTGTATTAAACCTTCAAGTAGTAAAAAAACTCTTATTGATTGAACTAGTCTATTATGAATAGTGTTCTAAAATTCTAGAACCACTGATAAATTAGTTCCGAGCTAAACTTTCTTTAGTGTGAAAATTCTAAATTCAAACATAGACGAACAATCCAAACATAGGGGATTTTGTACGTGTAACGTTTAGATGTTTGTGCACAATACATGGTACAAAGGGCTGGTCCCCCTAAGTACATTATGCAGGGTCTGTATAGTCTAAATGACTGTTAAGGTTGGGGTAGTAATACCTAATCACCAGGGACATAGTTCGTGGTCTTAAGACCCTCAGATATTAAAGTTCGAACTTATTTTCTATTTTTGATTCGTAGAACAAGTTCATTGTTGTTCCGCATTCGTTGTTCATTCTCATGTTATCATTACTTCTCTCTATATCAGTGAGCAATTGTTTTCTCACTCTTGCAATTAACACTGCAACTAAAGTTAAAAGAGTCGATCAGCCATCTACTAGCAAAGGAAAGGGCAAGATGTCCAAGTGTTGAAGATTTATGAGAATTTATTTAAATGAATTATGCTATAAGACTTGTTTTATTTTATGATGTATTCCGCAAATTGATGTAATAAATTAAGGCTAGTTTACCTGAGATTATTTTTAAGATGATGTAACCTTTAATGGGAAAGATTATTGTTTAAGTTATATGATATTTTTATCCTTTACTATGGGTAGTTAGATATAATTATTTTGATAGTGAGCACCAAATTTTGTGGGAATGAAGTACCCGAATTTGGGGGTGTCACATTCTTCGTCAGATTAGTCAACAGGGTCGCTATCTTAGAAAAATCCTGGATAAATCTGCGATAGTACCCGGCTAACCCTAAAAAACTTCTCACCTCCATCGGTGTTCTCGGTTGTTCCCAGTTATTTACTGCTTTGACCTTTTCGGGGTCTACTGAGATTCCATTGTCATCCATCACGTGGCCTAAGAATTGAACCTTCTTCATCCAAAATTCACACTTTGAAAATTCTGCATACATCTTCTCCGTTCGTAGTGCCTCCAAAACAATCTTTAGATGTTCGGCGTGTTCTTCCTCTGTCTTCGAGTAAATCAAAATGTCGTCGATGAAAACTACTACGAATTTATCTAAGAATGGCTTGAAGACGCGGTTCATCAAGTCCATTAATGCTGCTTGAGCATTAGTTAAACCAAATGACATTACCAAAAACTCGTAATGTCCTTAACGGGTTCGAAACACAGTCTTTGGTATGTCCTCATCTCGCACTTTCAGTTAGTGATATCCTGTCCGTAGGTCGATCTTCGAGAAATATTTTGCTCCCTTCAGTTGATCAAATAAGTTATCTATCCTCGGTAGTGGATATCTGTTCTTGATCGTTACTCTGTTCAATTCTCGATAATCAATACAGAGCCTCATCGATCTGTCCTTTTTCTTCACGAATAACACTGGTGCTCCCCAAGGAGACACACTTGGTCGAATGTAACCCTTATCCAATAACTCTTAAAGTTGTATCATCAATTCCTTTATTTCTAATGGCGCCGTACGATATGGAGCTTTCAGAATCGGTGCTGTTCCCCGGTGCTAAGTCTATTACGAATTCGATTTCTCTGTCTGGCGGAAGACCAGGTAGATCGTCCGAAAACACATCTTAAAATTCATTCACTACAGGTATATCTTTAATCTCTACTCCCTTTTTTCCGAGTATCCACAATGTAAGCTAAATAACCTACACATCCTTTTCTTAACAATTTCTTGGCCTACATCATCGTAACGCAACACAATTGCTTAAGCGATGAGATACCATGAAACACTACCTTAGACTTACTCAGAGTCTGAAGGTTCACACACTTGTTCTGACAGTTAATTATCACCGCATGATTATATAACCAATCCATTCCTAGTATTACGTCAAATTCTCCTAGTCTAATAGGAATCAAGTCTACACTCAGTTCATGTTCTCTAATGTTTGCGCGATAATTTCTATAAACGTATTCTACAGGGATTATTTCCTTTTTCGCAACTTCTATATTCAAAAGATCTTCTAAACGTTCTCGGGGTGTACTAAGTTTACTAGCAAATTCTTCAGATACAAACGAGCAGGTAGCACCCAAATCAAATAATACATAAGCATTTATATTATTGATTAGGATTATACCTGACAGCACGCCCTTCGCAGCTACTGCGTCCTGCACGGTCATGTTAAAGGTTCAAGCGGTAGATCGGTTGGGTTGCGCAGGTCCACCAATTATTAACTTGCTTCCTCCTCCCTGGCCTTCGCCAATTCCACCACTTCCTTTCTTCGGGCAATCCTTTTTCTGGTGCTCTGTTGATCCACAAGCAAAACATCCTCTGATTTTCTTTGGCTTTGGGCAATTTGGCGATATGTGCCCCTCTTGGCCGCAATTATATCAAGTGCTCTTTCCCTTCCAGCACTCCCCCTGATGACTTCTTCCATACTTGTTACAAGTTTCGGCCCTTTTCTTGAAGTTTCCCTGATGACTTCCACCTTGATTATTGTTTCTGCTGTTGTTGTTGTTATTTTACCACTTCCTCTTTCCAGAATTACTCCCTCCACTGCTGCTTCCTCCACGATGCTCATTATCAGGGTTCTTATTTTTCTTCTCCTTAAGATATAGATTTAAGGCCTCACTGCCACCTTCCGCAATGACTGCCTTCTCTAACAAGGTCGTAAAGGAATCAATCTGAAAGACTGATACCTTATTATACAACCACGACTTTAACCCTTTCTCGAAGCGTCTCGCCTTCCTTTCCTTATCCCCAAATTGGTGCTCCGCAAATCGCGCTAGTTCATTAAACTTAGCTGTGTATTGCGCCACCGGCATATCTCCTTGCTTTAACTCTAGGAACTTCACTTCCATCCTACTCTTCATACTCGTCGGGAAATAGTTTTCGAAGAACAACGTCGTAAACCTCTCCTATGTTATCGTTCCTTCCCCCACTTATTAGTTTCCCACCAATAGTTCGATTCGCCCCTCATCATGTATGTGGCAAATATTATCTTCTGGTCTTCACCCACGCGAGCTATAGTGAAGGCCTTCTCGATCTCCTTGATCCAGGTTTGCGCATCTATCGGGTCAGTAGTTCCCGCGAACTCTGGGGGTCCTACACACTTAAAATCTCTGAAGGTTGTTATTGGGACAGCTTGGGGAATGGGTGTTACAGGTTCATTTCTTCCCCTCAGAGGTTCTCCCAATAAATCTACAAGTCTCTGTATCAGATCTATTGGTCCTCTCTCATCATTAACTGACTCTTCTAGGACAGTTATTCTACGTCTGGGCGGCATTTTCTGCATCACAAAAATTTCATTTTATTATCTAATTATAATACTTAGACATTTCTCAATTGAAAAGAACTGGAGGTTTAAAACACGTTTCTGAAATAAGACCATTTATATTCATATGCCAAATGGTTACAATACATGTTCTTTTCTAGCATACTACTTTAAATGATAACACATATCCCCTATTATCACAAAAGACGGGGACAACACTAGACACTTTTCAAAAGTTGGGGTTACCATCATCTCACATCTTACACAAATGACTGAGATTACAACAACATATTAAACAACACATAAATAAATACTACAACTGCTAGACTTCATCCTCTAGACTCAATCTAACATCCCACGCTCCACGGTGCTTTGATATTCCTTTTGGGTAATGTGCACCACCATGTCTCGACTTATGGTATGCCGGGTCTGTCCTTGCTCAGCTAGGTAATGATTTACCCCATCGATCAACCTCTCCATGGCCGTGCGTAGAGCATAGCCCATCTTGTTCATCTTCCTCCTCTTGCACCGCACCTCATCCTCTAAATTATCCACCGTGTCATTGGATTCCTCTCACTTCTCCTCGAAGTGAATCCTATCCATCACCTCCATCTCTAACTGAGTTCGGAGAGCCTCCTTCTCCGTCTTCTTACTTAAAACCCTATGTTCCATTTCTTCTAGCTTCCCTGCTAACTCAACGTTCCTTGCCACCGATCGGTGAAACAAGGTCCCCATCTAGATCCTTGCCTCCTTACGATGAGCAATTTCCACCTCCATCTCTTGCATCACTAATTGTCTCTCAAGAGTCTCAGCCTCTAGCTCCTTGACTCTAAATCCTAATTCCAAAATCTGCTCTTCATACTCTCCCAACATCTGATCCTCAAAGGTAGCCTCGTCGGAGTCCTCTATGGGCTCGGGTTCCTCCTCCACAGACTCCTCCTCAGGGTCAGACTCCTCGGGCAATGGCTCCATCTCTTCCTCCTCATCATCGTCATCGACAAGGGCCACTACTGAAATAGGCTCCGCTATCAAGGGTGCCTCATAGACTACATGGATATCACGCGGTACCTCCTCAACTACTCGGCTAGGTCCTCCCATGTCGGTCATCCTAAAATCACCAACATAAGATAAGACAAACAACAACTCCATCAGAATGTTAAATAAACATAAGTTCATTATATAGAATGAAGTTACATTTCATAACACACTAAGTCTCTCACGGAAAACTCTACATGAGTTTTATCCCCTTCCTAACTTCTAAGTTTTCGTAAGTTATAATCTAAGGACTCTCATTCCTAAGGTTTATAACTATAGCTTTGATACCAACCTGTGACGCCCCCAAATTCGGACTGCCACTTGGTCACTCGAATTCGATTCGTCACATGTTCAAAGTATTACCATAATAACTAAAATTACACATTCACAATTAAAAGTCTAATTTAGAATAATATACAATAATTTATTATAATTATTCCCTCAAGTCTCGCAACCTACAGTGGTTAATAGATTACATAATAATATCGAATAAAGACTTATTACATAATCCTACTTAAGCTTAAACATAGTCCGAAAACAATTTTAATACAACATAATAGACTTAAACATAAAGGGACAAGCTAGTCGGTAGCCTTGCCCTTGCCCTTGTCTTTCCCAGAAACACTTCCCAGTTCCGACTTAACTAAAAGGTTTTAAATAAGCAAGGATGAGCACAAATTTCCTAGCAAGTAATATACAACAAGGTTAAAGAGTTTTATAACACAAGGTTGAAATATCGAAGTATCCTCTCTAAGATAGTTCAGAGTTTCAAAATAATATCATGAATAATGAATATCAACAATTCTTGGAATACGAACGATAATTCAATATAAATCAACAGATATATGAATTCAAAGACTACCAATGTATCCAACTGGATAAATAATTTATACTGAGCAGTCACTAAGGACTATTGAACATCTACTATAATTACCAATATTAAACTGATAACCCAAAAGAATCAAATAGTATAGATGATCAGTCTATAATACTCTAAGTTATGCATAACACCACAGTAATAATTTACTCATGTGTTGGGGTTTCCAACAACGTACACTCCCCTTACCATAAGGGTTGTTCAACTCAGTTTTTGAGATTTCCGCACCAATCAATTGGTTTGGACAATTTTATAAACATGCACATAGTCTAGCCGAATCAATGACATATACCCTTTCAAAATATTCCAGAACAATACCAAGTTCAACATGAATAATAGTTTTCTCAAGAATTTTCATAATAGCTCATTTGAACGAGTAAATAAGGTAACTTGCATTCAAAGAGATAAGGTTTGCTTACAACATTCGTCGAATAAAGTAATGCAAGAATACTTTGCATAATGTAAAGGATAGTTTAGATACTTGCCTCAAGCGTAGTTTATCGACGTTTAAGAAATCAATACTTTCGAATCCTATTTATAGTGTATTACAAGTATAGGATGCCCATTAGTTAAACATATTTGATAAACTATCTTGATATATAGATTAAGTGTACACACATGACTCAATCATGAAATCTTAGACTTATGGTATTACGTAGCTCGGAACTACCGTTAGACTTTATTATTTTAAAACACTTTGTCAATTCAAGCTAAGATAGGTGTGAACATGCAAGGCTACCTCTATCAGTGTGTCATGCATAGAAATGGGCATAATAAAGTTATACTAGCATGCTACATACTTTAGAAATCACAGAAGTCACTTTCCAAGTTTGTAGAATGGCGCAGCCGCGCTTGATTTGTACTAAGGAGATGTGCAGCCGCGCGACTCCCAGTTCAGACCATGGCTGAGCAATCACTTGCTTGGCCTAGCTTGTCCATCCTTACATATATAACATATATTAACATGTTAAGGGTCCTTTCGTATCTCTCAAGTTCAATTTAGGTCCCTTTTTTCATAATATGGTTCTAAGTTGAATGTCTCAACAAGTTAAGACCATTCAAGGTTATGAAACCACAAAGTCTAACATGCTTGCTTCTTAAACATATAAGGTAGTCAAATAACTCATATTTACACATGCTTGTGAGTATTCATATCACATACATGTAATTAGCATCGTTTTGGTTTGAAAATATGCTTCGTTTATGCTTCACTTGAATTACGATACCTAAGCATGGTATATATATGTATTTATGATACATAACTGAGTCTAAGAGTATCATCAAACATGTTCACAAATATTAGATTCTAACTCTCAAAGTAGCATGTTAATATTCACGTTCAAAGTTCGTATTTTCATTTGTAAAGCTCACTAATAAGTCCAACATGATCATGCTTCATTACGAAATCCATATACGTAAGTTAGTATGTCCGATATGCATTTCAAAATCATACTAACATGCTTACAAGATCAGAATATACATTACCCCAAGTTCACAATTTTTAGTTTTCCAAATCTTAAAGTTTTCTTTGAACGTTTATACTAAAATCAACTAATATGGCTTACTATATACATAACATCCTCATTCCATATGTTAAGGTGGTTTATATGCATATACTAGCTAACATAGCATGCTCAGACAAAGGTAAGATCACAAAATTAGCACACATGACTGGCAGCCGGCGCGACCGCGCCACTTCGAACAGAATGAAAAATAAAGGCTTTGTTTCTACAGAGTTACAACACAACCAACATCAAACCTGAATCCAAACCAACTATACAGCTCCTAGACATGCAAACAAACCTAAACAACACAATGGCATGCTATTCTTCATCATTTAACAGAGAAATTCTAAAATTATAAGAATTTAGACAAACTCAAACTAAGAACAAAAACAAAAATTATACCTCCTTGATGCTAAAATTGAATTCCCTCTATTCTCTGATTATGCTCCCTCAATGCTTTAGCAACTCACACTTCTATATGCAGCTAATCAGATAATTTTAAGCAACAAAGAATGAGAAGGGAGTGTTCAATTTATAGGAAACCCATTGACCATGCCAAGCCATTACCTAAGAATTCAAACCAAAGGATGGAAGAATAATTCATTGGATTGAGAGAGTTTGGTGGAAAGATTCCACCAACTCCACCCTCTCCACTTCTCAGTTCACCACCACAGCTAAATCCTAGCAGCTTGAAATCACGCAACTGAGGTTAGGCCACTGTTTGGTTGCTATTTTGGTCACTGAATATGGGACAAGGAGTTTGCTTTGAGGTGTAGTAACAAAATGTTTACTAATACACTTAGGTTTATTTACTTTTTGGCTTATAATTCCACATTTAACAACTAAATGTTATTATAAACTGAAAAGTTAAGGATTATATATGTATCCACATCATATAATCCATGTACATTAGTTCAGTCTAATTAATATTTATAGCATGTATGGACTCCATTAAATTGGTCACTAACAATTCAATATTTCCTTACAACTTTATTAAAATAATAGTTTACAATATGTTCATGGTATTTTAATGTATACCCACACACATATTGTCACATAAGCATTTCATGATGTATTCATAACATATGGTCTCAATAAATATAAATCTTCTTATATGGTTTCTATATATAATATAACCATATTACACTTTACACTTTATATTATACATATAGGTAGCTACTATACATATATATTTAATTATCACATACTTGCACATAGCAATTAATAAATTATTTATCTTACCAATTAATTAATAATAATATTAATTAATCCATTCCCTATTAATCAATGACATTATTAATCTTTATAACGATTGATTAAACAAATAAGAATCTTGTTATATTTATAAACACGTTACTCATTGCTATTATATCTCTTACACTAATAATAGTCACATATTATTAATTACCATTAATATTTAATCAATATTCTTTAATAACAATTAACAATAAATATAGATTAATTGTTCGCTTAACAATTCTTTCGATAATTATTATAATCACTATTAATTTTCATCACGGTGCCACACAAGGCATTTCAACGAGTTTATTACAACTCCACATTTTCTCACTTGTTACAATTATTCACTTTAATATAATTGAGTTAACTCGTCACATAACACGAAATTATTTCTATTCAAATAAATACTCATTTCCATTAATATGTCTATTTATTAATATATGGAAATTCTCGGGTCTTACAAATACTAACAAGCATGTCTAATATGAGTTATATGACTACCTTATATGTTTAAGAAGCAAGCATGTTAGACTTTGTGGTTTCATAACCTTGAATGACCTTAACTTGTTGAGATGTTCAACTTAGAACCATATTATGAAAGAAGGGACCTAGATTGAACTTGAGAGATACGAAAGGACCCTTGACATGTTAATATATGTTATGTGTATAAGGATGGGCAAGCTAGGCCAGACAAGTGATTGTTCAGCCTTGATTTGAACTGGGAGCCGCGCGGCTGCGCGTCTCCCTAGTACAAATCAGGCACGGCCGCACCCTTCTGCAGACTTGGAAAGTGACTTTTGTGATTTCTAAAATGTGTAGCATGCTAGTATAACTTCATTATGCTTATTTCTGTCTATGACACACTGACAGAGGTAGCCTTGCATGTTAACACCTATCTTAGCTTGAATTGACAAGGTATTTTTAAATGATGAAGTTTAATGATAGTTCCGAGCTACGTAATAACATATGTGACGCCTCCAAATCTGGGTATCTTCCATCCCGACAGATGGTACTACACGGTGCTACAGTTCACATAAACA
This sequence comes from Panax notoginseng, assembly GCA_016801055.1. Taxonomy (NCBI): domain Eukaryota; kingdom Viridiplantae; phylum Streptophyta; class Magnoliopsida; order Apiales; family Araliaceae; genus Panax; species Panax notoginseng. The sequence continues at coordinate 196,245,904 of CM029014.1, forward strand.
TTCCATTGAAATGCCTCAAAAGAACGAATATGCCTTATATATAGTCTAAAACAATATTACCATTCCCCAGGTTCTTTATAACCATTACATTTTTTCTTGTCATAATATCAAATATTATCATTACAAACCTATACTATTACATAGGTAATCTACGGTTTCGCCTTCGCCTTCCCTTTATCCTTGCCGGATCCTTCGGTCCGTTCGGTCTTAGCTGCATTCATATAGTTCAAGCAAGAGTGAGCATAACAAGCTTAACAAGTACAACAATTTTATTTAAACGACATGCTTGAAACATAGGAACCATATATCTTCGATAACTGAACAATAGTTACGAAGTACTATCGATAGTTCAAAATAGCACTTCTTTTCCTTCAAAATGTTTTACAATGACAATATTCAGTAAAACATCAATTCTGGCCCAAGACCATGAGTATTTCATAATTTCTTTGAAAAGGACAACCCGACACTAAGTCCATAAGTCCGACATAGATTACGAGCACTTATAGGTGATCAGCCTATAGTACTCTATGTTGATCAACACTACATTCCTTAAACGTATGTACGTTTAATGTTTGGCAACCTGGCGTGCCCATCGGATAATCGATGAAAAATACATTTGTTTATTCATACTCAGGTTTATCTTGAATCCGTACCAAATAATTGGCATAGGATAGTGTTATCAATTCTATATTGAAAAACTTGTAAAGAAATCAATCAACTCTTCAAGATTAGTCTAGCCAAGTCAAAACTAGTATCGACTCTTTCGTAAAATAATTCATGCGTCTCATAACATGAATCACTGGAAACCTGGCTAACACAAAGGTTAGACAAGCGTTAAGAAAACTTGCCTTCAGCGCCTGCTACAGTAAAATTACTTTCTCTTTGAGTCTTTGCAGTCTCTACAATACATAACCACATAACATACCACATTAGGTCATAAATGAACATACATGGTTCCTAATGAATCTTACCCTTCTTCTCAGTCTAATCATATATTAGATTTGTTATTATTGGTTCTGGCTTGTCGTCGTTCTTTTACATCGCTCTTACCAATTTCTTTCTTTTCTATAACTTAATTGAAATTATTTCATTAATACAACTCGGTTCGAGTTGATCATCCTTCCTTATGGCTTACTAACGTCCTTACGTTATTAATCGAAACTCGATCGTCATTAGTGAAGTACCAATGTTAAATACCATTCACGGTTTACTTAATTACCCTTCACATTCTTCGTTTAATTATTCTTTCTTTCAACCGCTAGTATATTACTTAAGGTTATACATCCTAAATGATGTTACATTAAGTTGATTAAGAATTTAATTCACTCTTCATACGTTTCTCCTTCACTTTACATTCAAAACCTTTCTTTTCTATCTACATTCTAGTGCTGGCGCTGCGACGCCAGCTTCCCTTCTCTATGCCGCGCTACGGCGCGAGTCAGTAATTTCTAAAACTCGGTCTTGGGGCTGTGGCGCCATGCCTAGTTCATTCGGCCTCGCTGCGACGCGAGAGTTCAGTAGCTCACAGCCTTTTGTGGCTCTGCGGCGTGACTTGCTTTGCCTTGACTGGCGCCGTGGTGCCAATACTCAGCACCAGAAAATTTTTGACAACAAAATTTTTATGTGAGATTCCCGGGCTCATAACTTCTTCGTTATAAGTTCGAATTGACTCGTTCAAATGCCGTTAGTTCACAAATTACATACTCTACGTGTTCATGCAAGAATTTTACATGATAAGTTATTACTTGCTCTTTTTAAGTTTAGGACTTATAAAAGTATAAACTACTTATGATTCCATTTCTCATGATTTATCATGGCTTTAATCTTTTAACCATCATTCTCACATCTCCTTATCATACCATCTTATAAAGGTAAACATATGAGAAGTTCATATAGGTTCCTCATGAGTTCATAACTTATTTAGTTTTGAATTACTTATTCATGACTTATACGGCTTAAGTCCATTGATTTATTCATTCCTACTCCTTCTTAGCATACAAATCCTACCACTACTCACTTCTCTAACAAATGAAGAGAAAGAGATTCATGGTTTAAGATTGCTTACCCTTGAAGTTCACTTGATTAAGCCTTAATCTCCTTCTTGATTCTTGAACTATAAAATCTAGCTTTTTCTCTCTAACCAATAAGCTCTCAATTTGTTGGATGAAATGAACAACCAACAAAATGAAATCCAAGCTTGTTATTTATAGGACTTCCAAGTTAGGGTATAATGGTCATTAATCCATCCACCTCCTTACTATTCCTAGCTCAAACAATAAGTTAACTTGGCTTCCACATTATTTGCTTGCTCACCACTTTAATTACTTGGCCATCACAACACTTAGCCATTAAGTTACTTTAGTTGGCCACCACTTTGGGTCATCCATGTAATCATGAGTTATCCCATGGATCAACCTTTCTTTGGACTTTAAATTCAATTAATCTTATCTTATACTTTGGGCTTGCATTAACAAATCTTTGGGCTTTACCATTTGCTTGCATTGGGCTTGCACATTAATCCCTATTGGACTTACACATTCCTACATTTGGGCCTTATTATAATTCCCATTGGACTTTACAATTTCCTACATAATCCTACAAGTCCAATCCATTTGCTTAAAGCCTTATAACGTATTGTCTACATATTATTCTCGTATTCTAACTCGTATACTTATTCATATACGGCATACCATCATTCATACATACTCATATAATACCTCATATCAAACTCGTATTCATTCCCTCGTACAATACCTACGTATTTATACGATCATCGCTTTAATTCATTATACGCATTTAAATTCCTTCTCGAAAATCACTTTCCCTAACTGTTAGGTTTTAAGTCCGCAGGCAAAAAACTGTGTTTGCCATAACTGAAATATTATTGGATATTCCATCTCGTCTTAGAATTTTAACATTACGTATTTCTCGGAAGTTCAAAAATAATTCCCGAGCAGAAATGCGTGAATAGTATTTTTCAAAAAGCTTTCATTTTCGTCTTGGAAATTCAAACACTTTAATTCTATCACGTAGCCAAAATACTACGACGTTCTAACATACCTAGGTCATAGAATGACCTTCAATTAGCTTACTCGCATAAATAATTAATTAAATTTATTTAATCCATATAATTAAATAAAAATTTAATTCTCATAAAAATTTGATTTTTCTCGGGCGTTACAACATACGTATAAGATTTCATGATTGAGTCATATGTGTACACTTGAACTATATATCAAGTTTGTTTATCGAATATGTTTAACTAATGAACATCCTAAACATATAATACACTATAATAGGATTCAAAAGTGTTGGTTAAATTACGTTGATAGACTACGCTAAAGGCAAGTATCCGAACCTTACTTTTATTGTGCAAGTTTCCTAACTTACACTCTTTTACAATGCAAGTATTCTATCCTGGTATATTGCGAGCTAGTTTCCTTACTTACTCGTTTAAATTGAGTTAGCATACTTGAACTCTTATTTCGTTAAGTCGAATGAAAGCTATTATTCATGCTGAACTTGATATTGTTCTTGGATATTATGAAAGTATCTATGCCATTTGATTCGGCTAGACTATATGCATGTTTATAAAACTGTCCAAACCTATTGATTGGTGCGGAAATCTTGAAAACAAAGTTGAATAACCCTTATGGTAAGGGGAATGTTTATTGTTTGAAGCCCCAACACATGTGACGAACGAGATTTTGTAATTTAATTTGAATATTTATTGAATTAAATAAATATTTTTTGATGATTTAGTTATTGGGTTAAATAATTAATTGATGAATTTGTGGTAGATTAATTTAATTATATGTGTTATATTGATTAAATTAATGTGGGGAATTTTATTATTCAAGGTATGTATTTAATTAAACTTATTTGATTAAATGAATTATTTAATAAGCATAATGTTATTTTAATTAATTTTATAATTAATTAGAGATTTATTGATTTGACATAATTAATAAATGAGAAATTTAATTATGTGACTATATGAATTAATGAGAAATTATTATATTTTATTTAAATTAAATTAAATAAGATATTTGATTTATTATTTAATTGGGCGTGACATGATTAAACTATATTATAAGAGATTAATTAAAATAATTAGAAAGGATACTTATGATGGTAGCCAACCAAGGCCCTATGAGGAGTTGGGAGAAGTTAAACCACGTATGGATTAACTGACCACAACTGTGCGCATTAATCAGTCTGGTTTCTCTTACGCATTTCATTTATCAGACTTAAGTTAGAATATTCAGAGAGAGTTAGAGAGAATTTGAGGGAAATTGTGTGATTGAAGAAGAATCTAAAAGGGATTTCATCTCCTACTAATCTACACTGCTAGGTAATCTCTTTAACCAAACCTTATTTACGTTCTTATATTTTTAAAAGAAAATGCTATCTTTAAGTCTTCTGTGATTGAAGAAATTTGCAATTTATGAATATAGGATGTGATGTATGTCGACGTCGGGATTTTTATTTGTCCCTTTTATGTTCTTGTTCTTTTGTGTTCTCATGTTAGGTGAGATTTATTTGAAAAAACAAGCGAAAAAGGTCCGACATGTATATGTCGACGATTTGACTATAAGAGTCGCCAGTTGGTTTTTTAACTGGTTGTACCAACACAACCGAGAAAAGGTTTGCACATTGACCCAGTGATGTGACACTGCTAAACGGGTTTGTGAAACCGAGATTCATTAGGGTTCGGGGACTTGCTTATGCGGAGGGAAGGTGTTAGGCACCCCCCTTACATCCGTGTTACCACGGTGACCGCCACTTTTCAAGAAACTGTTATATGAATATGTGTGTGTGTGTGTGGATCAATGTGTTGTTATTTGGAAGTAGTGTTATGCCTCATTTGCACCTATATACAAAGGGTTTGAATTTGTGTAAAAATTCAGTTTTAAACAAGATATAACCGTGATGTTTTTAAAAAAGAAGTTTTTCAAACCCTTGTGCTCAATAGTAATTGAGGCCTTTGACACTTCTATTTTATTTAAAATATTCGGCTTGATTTCTTTTAATTTTCGAGATGCGGAGCATCTTCAAGAAAAATAATATACAAAATAGTGTCGAATTCCTCATGGCATGAAAACCATCTGAGGAAATTCAAACACCGTGAATAAATTTACAAGCTGCTTACAGCTGAAAATGCTCATCACGGGAACCGAATCTAGATTCAGTAGACTGAATCTGTGATCACATGATTTCTAGACTCATATGATGCCGCAATTTATATGAAAACTGTAAGCAGTTATATATATAAAAGCTATAAATATATATATACAAACATGATCAACCACCACGAAGCAGCTCCATGGGGGATCGGAAATGTAAATATATAAAAGCGGTATATATATATATATATATATATATATATATATATATATATATATATATATATATATATATATATGACATGATCAACCACCACGAAGCACCTCCATGGGGGATCAAAAATGTAAATAAACTTGTAAAAGTAATCAACTGCCATGAAGTAAACTCCAGGCGGGGCGAATAGTAAAGAAAGTAGTAAAAACGGTCAACCGCCACGAAGTAAATTCCAGACAGGACAAAATATAAAGAAAGCGGTAAAAAACAATCAACCGCCACGAAGTAAACTCTAGGCAGGACAAAATGTAAAAATATATAAGTATATATATATATATATATATATATATATATATATATATATATATATATATATAGTAGGTAAACACACCGGATATAAAATCCAGGCTCATCGAACAAAGTTCGACAACAATTAATATATATATAAGTATATATATATATATATATATATATATATATATATATATATATATATATATATATATATATATATATATAAGTAATTAAACTCTCCAGACGTAAGTCTAGGCTCATTGAACAGAGTTCGACACATAGTTCATATATATAAGTATATATATACTGTCGACGTCGGGATTTTTATTTTTCTCTTTTCGTTACCTGTTCTTTTGTGTTCTCATTTTAGGTGAAATTTGTTTGAAAAAATAAGTGAAAAAGGTCCAACATGTGTAATGTCGACGATGGACTGTTAAGAGTCGCCAGTTATTTTTTTAACTAGTTGTACCAACACAACTGAAAAAAGGTTTGCACATTGACCCAGTGATGTGACACTGCTAAATGGGTCTGTGAAACCGAGATTCATTTAGGGTCCGGGGACTTGATTATGCGGAGGGAAGGTGTTAGGCACCCCCCGACATCCGTGTTGCCACGATGACCACCACTTTTTAAGAAACTATTATATGAATGTGTGTTTGTGTGTGTATGTGTGTATGTGTGGGTCAATATGGTGTTATTTGAAAGTAGTGCTATGCCTTGTTCGCACCTATATACATATGGTTTGAATTTTGTATAAAAATTCAGTTTTAACAAGATATAGTAGTGATGTTTTAAAAGAGGTTTTTCAAATTATGTGCTCAATAGTAATTGAGGCCTTTGATACTTCCATTTTATTAAATGTTCGGCTTGATTGTTTTTATTTTTGAGATGCGAAGCATCTTCAAGAAAATAATGTATAAAATAGTGCCGAACTCCTCCAGGGTATGAAAACCATATGAGGAAATCTAAACACCGTTAATAAATTTACAAGCTACTAACAGCTGAAAATGTCCATCACGGGAACCGAATCTAGATTCAATAGACTGAATCTATGATCACATGATTTCTAGGCTCACATGATGCCGCAGTTGATATAAAATCTTTAAGCATGTATATATAAAAGCTGTAAATATATATATACAGACATGATCAACCACCACGAACCATCTCCATGGGGGATCAAAAATGTAAATAAAGCTGTAAAAGCGATCAACCGCCACGGAGGAAACTCCAGGCGGGACGAAATGTACAAAAAGCGGTAAAAACGGTACACCACCACGAAGTAAACTCCAGGTGGGACGAAATGTATATATATATATATAAGTGATAAACGCACCAGATATAAAATCTAGGCTCATCGGACAAAGTCCAACAACAGTTAATATATATAAGTATATATATATTAAAGCAGTAAACGCACCGGATGTAAAATCCAAGCTCATCGAACAATGTTCGACACACAGTTCATATATATAGGTATATATATATATATACCTATATATACGAACTGTGTGTCGAACTCTGTTCGATGAGCCTAGACTTATGTCTGGTGCGTTTAAATGCTTTCATATATATATATATATATATATATATATATATATATATATATATATATATATATATATACGAAAGCCATTAAACGCTCCAGACCGAAGTCAAGGATCAATCGAGGCATAACTCGATGATGTTAGTCCATATATAAAAAAAAATATATAAGTATATATATTCAAACTGAAAAGAAACCACGGACCGAAGTCCTGGCATACACACGCAACACGACTCTCAATGTGAAGAATAGTGTGTGCAAAGATGAAGAGAAAGGCTTGAAAATGTGTGAGAAAGGTTACAGTGGGCTACCAAAGAAGACTTCAATAACTTGAAATGGATGAATATTTGGCTTTCACCGGTAAAAAGTAGCTATATATGAGCTTACAAGTGTTTAAAATGAGAAAACACTCAGTTTGGGGTGTGTACAGAGTAAATTGGATAGGGCATCCTCGCCTTCTTCTCTTCCAAAATGGCCATCCCAAGCCCTCTATTTATAGAGGAGGGAGCCACAGGTGTACCTACGGCTGGGCCGCAGGTGTACCTGAGACTGTCTGGGGTGCCCCGGGGTTCACGAGTTCTATCGTCTTGAAGTACGTGCACGCGTGTAACGTGATGTCTGCTCGAACTTTTAGAATTGCAATCCGGGCATCCGACTGAGGTATGTAAGACCTATTTCAGACCGCTGTTGTCAAGAGTTACGCAATGACATGGGATTAGAGGTTGTACGAAGTCAGGAAGATGGGACGATGCCCTCCGGTCTTCAAGCTTCAAATTCTATCTGTTACCCTGCGTAATAGTTACTCGAGATTGAACTTCCTTGGTTCTTGTGGGACATTGCTGTGTAGAAATGTATGTATGAAATGTTGAGATGACGTGATGTGGCGCCAAGGTGGCAAAATGACGACTTTGCCCCTCACCGGGGTTATCTCCAATTTGGGCTGATGAAGCAGACATTGCTCAGGGTTATCTCTGAGATTGGTCTGCTGCAAGTGTTGAAGGTTCTCAGTGTCATCTCTGAGGTGTGCCTGTCTTCCTGGTGTTATTAGCAGGCCTTGTACTGAGTGCCTCGGTATAAGCGCCGAGGTTGAAGCTGATTGCATGCATTTAAAACAAGCATTTCTGGGGTTATCTCCAGAACTGCAACTGCCTTCCTTGGGGTTATCTCCAAGGTTAGAATCTGCTATTCCCAGTATTGGGACTGAGACTGAACATCTCGGGGTTATCTCCGGGATGAATCGGTCTTCTTCGGTGGACTTTTCGGTATTAGAACTACAAGCCTCGGGGTTATCACCGAGGTTAGAAATGATGCTCCCGGTGTGTGTTCCAGGGTTAAAATTGAGCTTTCGATAGTATCCGAAATGGATGTGAGCTATCTTCCAGGGTTATATCTGAAAGACGAGTCTGCCCCCCTGCAATGTCAGTAACAGGTGTGCAGAAAATTTCGAGTGTCTATAGATGCCCCTCTTTATCATATTTATTCAATGCAATGGCATGGATAGGATAAGGAATCCTAGACACTTGAAATGCAACAAGATAAACATGATGCAATATGATGCAAGTGTATGATGCATATGAATTGCTTTACAAAATGCTGGGGATGATTACCAGCTCACTGTTGATTCTACCGGTGATGGTAATGACGGAAAGCTTGGATGTATGATCAAAACCTATCAGGATGTTGACGTTGGGGCTGTTACCAAAGTCCTTAATCTTGAATACAGACTTTACTCCAAAGATGTGCATCTCGTGTGTAAGAGATCTGTGGGGATAAAACTTTGTCTGTTTGAGGATGTGTATAACATATTCCATCATCGATCCTCCTCGATGATGTTGATCCTCCCTGGTTTGTATCGCCAGGACATATCAATGTTCTGTTGGATTTACTGCCAACAGTATGTGTTGTCAGGGGTGCCCAACCTTCGTTGACGTGTGAACCAACGGTTGACCACGTGTTGTAATCCCTGCCGGGGATCCATTTGATCCTCTGCTGACGTGTATATCAACGGACGAAATCCCTGCTGGGGATAAATGCCAAGGCTGATTGGACTTTGTTGATGTGTATACCAACTGATGCAATCATCGGATGGCTTCTGATGCGACGTTGGGTTTACTTGCCAACGGCTGAACTGACGTCAAGATTGCTTGACCTTCGCTGACATGTGTATCAACGGAAAACATGTATTGTAACCCCCACCAGGGACCTGTTTGATCCTTGCTGAGGTGTGTATCAATAGAACATGCATTGTAACCCCCACCGGGGACCTGTTTTTTGAGATTGCGTTGTAACCCCCGCCGGGGAACTATTTTTGAAAAGATTAGGGTGACAACCTTGTATTGAAGGCATTGGACCTCTGTACGGTATTACCGAATATGAACTGCAATGACTTGTATCATCGGTATAGTAAACCCTGTGTTCGGGTGAATACCAACGGATGAAAAGAAAGTCATAGTCGGGTCCAGAAAAACTGGGGTTTCAGGCTATTCTGCTCAATCGCGTAGCGTTTTTATCCCTGATTTGGCCTTTTCAGCTTGTGAGAACTCCTTTACAACTCAAACTGGATCGAGCCGAAGGGGTGGGATCCACGTAGGGGTACCGTAGGTACACCTGCTGCAGCCGCAGATGGACCTGCGGCCAACCGTGGACATTAATGTCCTGTAGGTTGCTTTCATAAGTCATTTTTAAGTTGCGCCGTGAAGGAAATCCGAGAGCTCTTCTTCAGATTTGTTAAGTTTGGATGTCTTTCTGCAAATTCTGTCATCGTACAAGTGTTCTACACTGTCCTGATAACGTATGCATGTACTTTTTTCCAATTTTTATCCGTTGGAAAATGACTTATCATATGAAATGCATCTAAACACATAGTAGTGATTATGTATGCTCAAATGACTTGATAAAAAATATTTAACATAGTAAATATTAGTATCAAACCATGCTGAACATAATGATGTGAAAAAATTTGACTTTTGAGACAGTCAAATTGGCACCCTTTTTCTGTTATTTCTTATCCTATTTGAGGACAAATGAGCACAGGTGAAAAACCAAAGTAATCCTGGTAATTAGGCTACCATTATGGTTGATGGCTTTGATTTTTTTGATGCAAATAGGATTTATGTGACTGTGGGCAGGTGTGCTACTGAATGGCCACCTAGTCATGCCTATGTGCATGTGGATAGTCCTATTTATAGAGAAAACTATGGCAAAATTTTTCCAAAATGTAGGCATTGAGTAGTTATGCATTTTTAACTTTACTGTAGATGTATGTTAAAATGATGCATGCATGCATATAGCCATTCAATGCATTTTGAAAAGCTCCAGGTTAGAAAATACCACGCCCTTTCTGAGGTGATTTGGAGACTTGTTGTCCAGATATTATGGATCCATATCAGCCGAGTAGTTCTCGCAGGACCACTTCTGGTGTACGAAAGAGGGCTTCTGAAGTGCCTCGACCCCATTCCGTTAGACAGCCTCGTCGGTTGGTGGAGGCGGTGATACGTCCAGTCCGGGTTAATGTACCAAATGTCAAGGACGAGGAGAAGGATGTTCCGGTTGCAGACCCCGGTCCTGCTGCACATATTCCCCGTAGGGACCTCCCGAGTATTCAGGTGGCAAACCTAGGGCTTCTGAGTGATTTGAGCAGACATCCCTCGAGGAGTAAAGATTCTGATGTCGATCTACATCTTACAGGTTCCCAGCTTTACACAGCCTCGAGGGAACTGATTCAGCATTCACTCTATGTACCAGGCACTTCATCCTGACTATAGAGCGATTGTACATGACTGGAGATTTGGAGCATTCTTTTCTATCCTTCGCCGCCGTTGTCCCTGGGGTTACCTCAGGGCATTGTCTGAGCGCTGGTTTCACTAGACCCAATCTCTCCATTTACTGGACTGTAAGATGATGATGATACCGATGGATTGTCGGTTTATCACAGGTATAGAGTTTGGAGGGGCACCAGTGCCTTGCACGACTGATATTACCCCAACTACTATCAGATCCTTGTTAGGAGTTCCGTCGGAGGCGCTCAAGGGCAGGACTGTCCGTGCGGGTCCTTTGAGCGTAGATGCTATGAGTGGGCTATTGAGTGAACCCATACTAGATGTTGTCAGAGTCAGGGATCACATTCTTTGGAGATTGTTCCTGATGATCATTAGGGGCTGCTTCATAGCAGATAACTCTTCTATGGCGTCGTTCGCTTTGATTAGCGCCACTCGACATATGGACCGTATAGGAGAGTACGATTGGGGTTCTTATACCTTTGCCTATTTTCTCAAGGGCATGCGTATGCGCTCGCAGGGCTTGACCGAGGCTTGGTTAGGATTTTACCCATTTCTGCTAGTAAGTATTTCTCTTGTCATTTACCATGTACATGTTAAGAGTGTTAACTGACAGCAGATGTTTGCCTTTGTGTTGGCAATTTTGGGCCTATGAGAGGCTTCTATGTTTACATCCGGTGAGTGTGTTAGGGTTGGATACCAACCCATGAGGACGACGATGGCATCATTCTATACTGGCGGAGGTCCTCATAGCTGAGGGTTTCACTCATTGTCGCCTACAGTTGGAGTTATTGACAGCGGATGTCATCACATGGATTCCATATTCTGGGGAGCATTTGGCCGTTGGATTTGAGGATGGGTACCCGGCTGGTGTCGAGAACGTGATTTCCACCCATAGGGTTCCTCTCTTCACAGATGGAGGATGGGAGCTCTATTTAGGACAGCATGCTATTAGGAGCACCACAGAGGAGATCCGTATACTGATCTTGCCTCCTGCCAGGCGTTATTGGCCTGTGTCGCAGTCACCCGTCATTGATATCCCATTGTTGGGTGTTGACGGATTTGCTCTGTCAGAGGGTCCTTGCACTCAGGATGTATTCTAGCGTTGGTGGATCCCTCGTACTATTGGAGCCCAGACCCGCGCCACTCAGTTCATGGGGGATTTGGTTCCAGGATCCGTGATGATGACAGATTGGCTAGCCTGTGTCCGAGATTCGACTCATGTGACACAGATTGACAGCTTGACCCAGCGACTGGACCGGGCACATTTCTTTATCCGTTATTTGGGTAGAGATCCGGCAGAGGCAGATTCTTTTGATCCTTCCAGGGTAGGAGCTAGCCCCTCAGATGACCCATTTGGCTTTGTCGGCGCAGATCCTCCTTTGTATAGGCCTGACATCCCTGTTGATAGAGATCCAGTGACTCAGGAGGAGTTACATCAGGTGGACAGGATTGCTGATGTAGATATTGACACAATTATCTTCTTCTAATGTGTATTCTCGTTATCTCTTTTGATTGGCCTCTGTTAGCTATTGGGTGACTGTGCCCCATTCTCGCTATATCTTTTGATAGGCCTCTGTTAGTAGTAGGGCGTCTGTGCCCTATTTCCCTGTATTTTTAGTTGTACAGAGATGATGTCTTAGATGATGATATACTTAGGAATGTATGTACAATTTTTCCATTTCCTATATCATATTGCCATCTATTATCTATTATGCATGTATCCTGTTATGCATATATATGTATGTCCAGAGATATTCAGCATTGACCCCTGGATGGTATTATGATACGGCCCACATAGATGTATTCTTCGACAGTCAACCGCATAGATTATAGCCCACCATTATTGGTGGCATCCCGTCTGAGATACTGGTATGATAGTATGTCACCCTCAGATAGGGTGACCGTAGATCAGCTGTTGCAGCATACCATGACCCTTTTGATCTTTCAGGTTCCCACATGATTCGTGGAGGGCATGTCAGAGTACTGGATACCGGAGAGATAGGATTTTCGGTTTGGGATCCATGAGTTGACTCCTACTCTGGAGGAGTATGCACGGTTGATGATGCTGCCACTGGACAAACCTTACGTGCATATGGCTTTGGGGGACATGAGTCGACGGTTCATGACCCTTACTAGATTGAGGCGTAGGGTGGTGTAGGATGAGCTGACATCTGGCCACATTATATCTCAGCATTTTCTGTTGACAAATTTGGATCTGAGGATAGTTATAGACGGCATTTCGGGGATTTCACCACACCGGAGGATCATTGGCGTCTGGCCAGGGTTGATGTACTGCTGTTGTGTGTGCAATCATATGTCTACATGCCACGGTATATGGATAAGTTGGACATAGGAGTTATCATGGCGGTGAGAGCTCTCAGGGAGGTTCGTACCATCACAGCGATGATTAAAGCCTAGACATTGAGGTCAGCTACATACTGCTGTACTTATCCGACATGAGTATTTACGGGCAGTTCGGTCATGCTATTCGTGTGGTTCATGTCACACTTGAGACCGATTGGCCCTTTTAGATGGCATGGGTATTATTTCACCCATGATATAGCTATGTCATATTCATTTTAGCCTGCGGAGTGTACATATGTTATGTCTTGGTCTGCTTTCTTAGCTGATATTGTAGACCCGTTTAGTATATTGCCATGCTCAGGGCTCAGCTCACCTTATAACTTTATTACTCATGCTCCGGGCATGGATTACATCCCTCTGGCTAGTTTGAGGGGCATAACTACTTACCATCCACTGGTCGTGATGTCACAATTTGACCAGTTTCAGGATTTTCATCCTTTTGAGGGGGCGCTGGGCCAGCGTTTAGCTTCTCGCTATCTTTCGGCAGAGGACCGATCCCGTGTGTATGCATGTTGGGATCAGAGTGAGATAGCTGCTTTCTCTATTAGTCATCCAGGTTGTTTTGCAGAGTATTCTGCATGAATGGAAGCAGAGACGACATCGGCTGAGGTGGTATCCATATTGTCGAGTATTGACTCAGATGGTGGAGAGCCCATGGAGGACATTGATTCTCACACCGAGAAGGAGCCATCTACTGGGTTGCCAGTATTTCCTTTAGATTCTCCCAGTACTAGCACTGTTGTGATTTAGCATTCAGCATAGTACTTTGAGCAGAGTCTTCATCTGATGACCTTTGAGAGAGATCAGGCTAGATCCCTGATGTTGATAGCTCTTGATGGGAGAGACGCAGCCTTGTTAGAGAGGGACGAGGCATTAGCTCGTAGAGATGTCGCTGTTGTTGAGCGGGATGTGGCCAGATCAGCCAGAGATGTAGTGATAGTTGAGCGGGATAGCGCCATATCTGCCCGGGATGTAGCCATCACAGATAGTACTGCAGTGAGGTCCCTTACCACTGGCATGCTTGCAGAGATGAGCACTTACATCGATGAGCATATGGTCACCATACAGATGGCTGCAGATCTGTTAGGTCATATGGATATCCTCGTACAGGAGACCACAGCTTTGCCTCATTCTTCGAAAAGGGATGCCATGTTGGGCTTGTTTGCTCTCATATACACCGATTTGTAGATGGACTTGTACTTTCCTGCACAGACTAGCTTAGCCATTTTGTCATGTACAGTTTACATTGTGTATACCAAACAACATTATATATAGCAGGGAAATATATTTTTGATCACTTCCCTTTTAGATATGCTCTGATACTTGCTTGATATTTGTCTGCTTCTTAGGGCTTGTACTCTTGATGTATTCTGAATTCCTCCTTGTTGGATGGACATTGAGTTGTCTCTGGATAGTTCAGAATAGATCATGGATCTGTGTGTATCCCTACCATCTTTAGTGTCTTGGGACTAGTTTCTGTATAGAAATGTGGAGAGGAGTGTGGCTTTCCTCTCTTAGATTGACTGCACCACAGATGGTCGCTAGTACTCCTATTTAGGAGGAGCCTAGTTAATTCCATATCTTATGGATTGGTGTTGCTCTTCAAGGAACAACCACATCTTAGATGGTCGCCAAATCTTCTATTTGGGAGGAGTTTAGGTAATTCCATCCCTTTGGTCTGAAGCCAAATGAAATGTGATGGATTAAAGTTTAATCCCAATACCATTGACAGATATTTGTGTTTTGGTAGGGGTTAGATATAACCATAAATGGCTTCCTACGTACTCCTATT
This sequence comes from Panax notoginseng, assembly GCA_016801055.1. Lineage (NCBI taxonomy): Eukaryota > Viridiplantae > Streptophyta > Magnoliopsida > Apiales > Araliaceae > Panax > Panax notoginseng. The sequence goes on from CM029014.1 coordinate 196,261,019, forward strand.
GAAGAGGAGATCAGGTCTGCATAGTTCGAGCCTGGTGTAAGAAGTTCAACGCTGTATGTGGCAGAAAAGGTGTAGGAATGTTTTTGTTGTTTTTATTTTTTTAAGGAAAATGGTGTAGAAATGCTTTTGTTGTTTTTTGTTTATTGTGACCGGGCCATATAGAATATGGTTGCCTACGTACTCTCGTGTATCAAGGAGATCAGGTCGACGTAGTTTGCCCCTCAAGACGAGTTGAAAAGCTTAATCCCATGTGCAGGTCATATTGCGGGGAAGAGAAAGTTTGATCCTAGGTTGAGGATAAACTGCAGGTGTGAAAAGTTTGATCCCATATTTGGGGGGACAAACTGTAAACACGAGAGGTTCAATCCCTAGTGGGATGACCAAAGTTGTAAGAGCGCAGTGAAGCCAGGCTGCGGGCTTAAAGAGTATGTTTCTCTGATGGGCAAAGTGTGGAAAAGAGTTGTATGTAATGAAGGGTTGAAGAATCAAAATGACTGGTGATCTGATGATCCAATACCAGGATGTTTACTTGATAACAACTTTAGCCATAGTATCGTTTCATGGTGTTCGAGTTGATAAGCTGCGGAAATTCATCGCCGTCCATTTCCTGTAATCTGAGAGCACCTCCTGTCAATACCTCCTTGACAATAAATGCACCTTCCCAGTTAGGAGCGAATTTTCCCTTGGACTGATCTTGGTTGTCAAGGATCTTCTTCAAAACCAAGTCATGTTGTTTAAACTGCCGTAGCTGGACTTTTCTATTGTAGGATCGGGAGATCCTTTGTTGGTATAACTGACCATGGAAGATAGTCACGGTTCGCCTTTCATCTATTAGAGACAATTGGTGATACATGTCTTGTACCCATTAATCTTCATCCAGCTGAGCGGCCATCAACACTCTATGGGATTCTATTTCTACTTCTATGGGGAGTGCTGCTTCCATCCCATAGGTTAATGCGTAGGGGGTTGCCCCAGTTGAAGTGCGCATTGATGTTCTGTAGGCTAATAGAGTAAGAGGCAATAAGTCAGGCCATCCTTTATGGTTGGCAGACATCTTTTGCATAATCTTCTTGATGTTTTTGTTATCCACTTCAACAACACCATTCATCTTTGGACGGTAGTGACGCAGTTAAGGTGTTTGGTGTGGAATTTATTGCATAGTTCCTCCATCATTTTGTTGTTGAGGTTCTTAGCATTGTCTGATACAATTACCTCTGGTTGTCCATATCGACAAATGACATTATTTCTAAGGAAAACAATGATGACTTCTTTGGTAACCATGGGGAAGGAGGCTGCTTCTACCCACTTGGTAAAGTAGTCTATCATAGTGAAGATGAAGCGATGTCCATTACTGGCTTTGGGCTCGATGGACCCGATCACGTCCATTCCCCACATTGAGAAGGGCCAAGGTTAGCTCATATTGTGGAGCTCCCATGAAGGGGCGTGATATCATTCCCATGAATTTGGCATTGATAACATCTCTTGACGTGATCATTGCAGTCAGCCTTGAGAGATAGCCAGTAATGTCCTGTCCTGAGGATCTTCTTAACAAGGAGGGGGCCACTCATGTGTGGGCCACATACTCCACCATGGACCTCATCCATGAGTCTCTGAGCTTGATCCTTATCTAGGCATTTGAGGAGACCTAGTCCTGCATCTCTTTTGTAGAGTGCATCTCCGCTCAGGTAAAATTTCATTACAAATAGATGAATCCGCCTTTGCTCAGTCAGGATCACCTCAGCGGGTGTAGATCCATCTCGCAAGTACTCCTTGATATGCTGATACCAAGGTTGTTGGATGGGAGGTAGCTCATCCGATACTTCTCCAACATAGTTCCCATAGGCTGGTACCTTTTGCAGGGCAAATGTGACGCCTAGCATATGTTCCTTTTCAGGTATGTGAATCAAGGAGGCTAAAGTTGCTAATGCGTCTACGAAGTCATTCCTATTACGAGGAATGTGTAGAAAGGAGATCTCTTCGAACTCTGAAGCCATCTGTAAAACTTGTCAATGGTAAAGAAGTAAACGTAGCTCTTTGGTTTGATAGATTCCCATGGATTGTTTTACTACCAACTCTAAATCCCCAAGGACAGTTAACCGTCTGATACCCATTGAACGGGCAAGTTTTAGCCCCATGATACAGCCTTCATACTCAGCTGTGTTGTTGGTGCTGATAAACTGCAATTTGACGGCGACGGGATACTGCTCCCCCGTACCAGTTACCAGAACTGGTTCAGTTCCAGAACCTTCCATATTAATAGCTTCATCAAAATACATGTTCTATATTTGACGTGCATCGTACTGATGGTGTTGCTGAATTGTCATTACCCCTTCATCGGGGAAATATGTTTCCAAGGGTTTGAAGTCCCCTGAAGGTGCGGCGACCAGTTGATCCGTAATTCCTTGACCTTTAATGGACTTTTACGTCACGTAAATAATGTCAAATTATTGCAGAATCAACTGCCATCTGGACAGCCGGCAATTTAATATGAGTTTACTGAACACATACTTGAGAGGATCCATGCGGTATATGAGATGGGTTGTGTGCCCATGGAGGTAATGTTGTAACCTTATGGCAGCCCATGCTAAAGCACAACAAGTCTTCTCGATCAGAGTGTACTTGTATTCACTGCTGCTGAATCTTTTGTTGAGGTAATAGATAGCTCGTTCTCAGCCTCTATCGTCTTTCTGACCCAGCATGCAGCCCATGGCATTGTCACTTATGGACAGGTACATGAACAGGGAAACATCATCCCTGGGTGGTACCAAAATAGTGAAAGTAGTATGCATACAAGCCAATCACGTATGATGATAAAGCATATACTTTGTAATCAATCTTATTTATTTACTAATAAAAGAATTATTTATTAAAGGCATTTATTATCTACATGGTGCTGTTTTAATAATATGTGATAAACCCATAATTTTAAGCAATGCTTTTAGAATCATGATGAGATCATGCTAATGAGATCTAAATTCTTAGATAACTTAAAAATAAAATGTTCCCAATCAATGGATTACTAAAAAGGGAATTAGTGATTCCGGATAGATTGATACGTACGTTGCTTGCTCATTGGATGAGGATGATTGATCTCATGATCATTTGTGTGGAGACACTAAAGCAAGTATGTAGGTGCTTATTAGAGAATAAATTCACTGAACGTGACTCGCTAATGAATACCTAATGGAGTTTTACTTGCCTGTCAATAGGAATTCCTATAGTGATAATAGTACAAATGATCCTTAGACTTGAGATCATCATAGTATCTTATATATAATGAATTACACTTTGATTTATTCCTTAAGACTCTTAGAGTATATCAAAGGGTATGCTTTGGTGTAATAAGTTATATATGAAGATAATGAATGATCAATAAAGAATCTACCACTTCTAATGAAAGAAGAGAAATGTCCTATGTGATCCGATAAATGACAGCCCAGAAATCCTTGGCCAAGGTGGAATGAAATTAGAAATTAGTTTCTAATTTGCATTCATTAGGAGTTGTGCATTTAGGAATCGAAGTACATATAATTAAATAAAATAAGACTTAACAATAATTTCATGTCTTATATTTAATTGGGACATTGTGTGGTGGAAGGATTGAATTGTACGATAACTATTAACTCAAAGGTTCTTTTATGATTAATGTTGAAATCTATATTATCTGGAAAGTCGTTGATCGCTAAGGAGGCTTATCCCTATTGCAGAATAAATATTATTTATTTAAATAAATTAATCGTTTAATTTATTTATTTAAATAAGATTAGAATTGTTTTAATAAATTTTTCACAAATTAATTACCCGGATCATCCTTTATGCATATTATTAATTAAAACGAAGAACAAGAAGTTATGGAATCATACCCTTGTAGATACGAGCTTCCACAGGTACGAGTTCACCTCCTACTTCTCCGCGATCTCCTTGAGTCTCTGTGTAGATTCCTTCTTTTGATCAATGTTAGCCACCCAAGTGTATGGCCTCTAGAGGTGATCCATCAAGGAAGAAGAATTTTTAAGAAGAAGGGTGTATTGGCTCAAACCCTAGTTTTTCCTATCTCTATAGAAAAAGGGGTGTACTCTCCAACAACTTGGAATTACGTATGTTTAATATCTGATATAAGACTCCTCTTATAAAGATATTAGGTAACCCTATTTAATTAAAATAAGGTATTATTTATTAATTAAACTCTTTTAATTAAATACTTTAACTAATTTTCTCTCCTAATCCTATTAGGAATAAATGAGAGTACTTATATTAAATTAATTCCTAAACTCTTTTAGAAATTAAAATAATAATAATTTTAAAAATATTAATAAGACTCCTCTTATTAATTTATATTTAATATTTCTAAAATATTAAATAATAAATATTAAACTATTTAATTTATTCTATCACCATAGATTAATTTAAATATACTTCACATATTATTATGATTATGCCATTAATTTTTTAAATAATTATTCTTCCTTTTATGGTGTGACCCTTTAGATTCTCCATATTAAACCGGTGGTGAATAAATCAATTAGAACAATTCTAATCTTATTTAAATAAATAAATTAAATATTTATTCTACAATAGAGATAAGCCTCCCTAGCGATCAATGACTTTTCAGATAATATATATTTCAACATTAATCATAAAAGAACATTTGAGTTAATAGTTGCCGTACAATTCAATCCTTCTACCATACAATATCCCAATTAAATATAAGACATGGAATTACTGTCAAGTCTTATTTTATTTAATTATATGTACTTCGATTCCTAAATGCACAACTCCTAATGAATGCAAATTAGAAACTACTTTCTAATTTCATTCCACCTTGGCCAAGGATTCCTAGGTTGTCATTTATCGAATCACATAGGACATTTCTCTTTTTTTACTAGAAGTGGTAAATTCTTTATTGATCATTCATTATCTTCATATATAACTTATTACACCCAAGCATATCCTTTGATATACTCTAATAGTCTTAAGGAATAAGTCAAAGTGTAATTCATTATATATAAGATATTATGATGATCTCAAGTCTAAGGATCATTTGTACTATTATCACTATAGGAATTCCTATTGACAGGCAGGTAAAACTCCATTAGGTATTCCTTAGCGAGTCATGTTCAGTGAACTTATTCTCTAATAAGCACCTACATACTTACTTTAGTGTCTCCACACAAATGATCATGAGATCAATCATCCTCATCCAATGAGCAAACAACGTATGTACCAATCTATCCAGATTCACTAATCCCCTTTTTAGTAATCCATTGATTGTGAACATTTTAGTTTTAAGCTATCTAAGAATTTAGATCTCATTAGCATGATCTCATCATGATTCTAAAAGCATTGCTTAAAACTATGGGTTTATCACATATTATTAAAATAGCACCATGTAGATAATAAACACCTTTAATAAATAATTCTTTTATTAATAAATAAATAAAATTGATTACAAAGTATATGCTTTATCATTATACATGATTGGCTTGTATGCATACTACTTTCAATCTCCCACTTGCACTAAAGCTAATCGCCGTGGTATCTCATACCCATCTTCTCTAAGTGACGATCGAACCGCTGTTGTGTTAACGCTTTAGTAAATGGATCTGCAATATTGTCTTGAGAGTCCACACGCTCAAGGGTGACGTCTCCTCTTTCAATGATCTCTCTTATCAAATGAAACCGCCGCAACACGTGTTTGGATTTTTGATGAGACCTTGGTTCCTTAGCCTGCGCAACAGGTTCGATGTTGTCACAGAATAATGGTACTAGTCCAGTAATGCTAGGAACCACACCAAGTTCGGTAATGAACTTCTTCATCCAAACAACTTCTTTTACAGCTTTACTTGCAGCTATGTACTCTGCCTCTGTCACTGAATCAGCAACTGTTTGCTGTTTGGAACTCTTCCAACTCATTGAGCCACCGTTTAAGGTAAATACATACCTCGAAACGAATTTACTATCATCTTGGTCCGTTTGAAAACTTGAGTCTGTGAAGCCCTTTAGTTTCAATTCAGACCCACTGTAGACAAGAAATACATCCTTAGTTCTTCTTAAGTACTTTATGATATTTTTCACTGCCTTCCAGTGCTCTTCTCCTGGATTCGACTGATATCTGCTTGTTACACTAAGTGCATGAGCGACATCCGGTCTAGTACATATCATACCATACATGATAGATCCAATTGCTGAAGCATAAGGAATCTTACTTATACGGTCTCTCTCCTCAGGTGTCTTTGGGGCATGTTTCTTAGAGAGATGTATTCCATGGCTCATCGGCATGAGACCTCTTTTGGAATCTTCCATGCTAAACCTCTTTAGCATCGAGTCAATGTACGTTCATTGGGACAAGCCAAGCATCCTTTTTGATCTATCTCTATAGATCTTTATCCCTAAAATATAGGATGCTTCTCCCAAGTCCTTCATGGAGAAGTGTTTAAATAACAAGATTTTAATTCATTGTAGCATAGGAATATCATTCCCTATTAGTAATATATCATCAACATATAATACGAGGAATGAAACAGCTCTCCCACTAACCTTCTTGTACACACATGGTTCATCCTCATTTTTGATAAAATCAAACTCTTTAATTGTCTCATTAAAACGGATGTTCCACCTACGAGAAGCTTGCTTCAATCCATAAATGGATCGTTGTAACTTACAGACTTGATTTGTTCCAACCTTTGAAACAAATCCCTCTGGCTGTGTCATATACACATCCTCCTCAAGTTTCCTATTGAGGAAGGCCGTTTTCACATTCATCTGCCAGATTTCGTAGTCATGGTAAGCTGTAATTGCAAGCAAAATCCGAATGGACTTGAGCATTGCTACTGGTGAGAAGGTTTCATCATAGTCAACTCCTTGTCTTTGTTTGAAACCTTTTGCAACCAGTCGGGCCTTATAGGTCTCTACCTTGCCATCTGCTCTAGTCTTTCTTTTAAAGACCCATTTACACCCAATAGGCTTAATGCCTTCAGGTGGTGAAACCAAATTCCGTACTTGGTTTTCATACATGGAGTCCATCTCGGATTTCATGGCTTCTTGCCACTTCTCTGAGTCTTTCCTACTCATAGCCTGTTCGTAATTTAATGGATCATCATCTATGATGCGTACCTCATCGTCATCCTCTATGACAAGTCCATACCTATCAGGTATCTTCGGTACTCTTCCAGATTTACGAATAGGGTGTGGTACAGAAGGAATCTCTACTTGGTTAGGTACTTCATTTTGATCTGTAGTATTTTGTGGTTCTTGAACCTCTTCAAGATATATCTTACTCCCACTGACCCCTTCAAGGATAAACTCCTATTCCAAGAAGGCAGCATGTTTTGCAACAAACACCTTTTGATCAATTGGATGATAGAAATAATACCCCGATATTTCTTTAGGGTATCCCACAAATCTACATTTGTCAGATCTAGTCTGTAGCTTATCATTTTCAAACTTTTTGACATAAGCTGGACAACCCCAATTCTTAACATGCTTAACAGTTGGTTTCCTCCCTGTCCATAACTCATATGGGGTCTTGGAGATGGATTTTATAGGTACCTTGTTAAGTATGTATGCAGCCGATTATAGGGCATATCCCCATAAGGAAACTGGAAGGTCGGTAAAACTCATCATGGATCGAACCATGTCCAACAATGTTCGATTTCTCCTTTCAGATACACCATTCATCTGTGGCGTCCCTGGTGGAGTCCATTATGAGATTATACTATTTTCTTTGAGACAATTGAGAAACTCATCGCTTAAGTATTCTCCTCCTCGATCAGATCGAATAATCTTAATACTCTTATCAGTTTGCTTCTCTACTTCACTTCTGAACTCTTTAAACTTTTCAAATGATTCAGATTTGTATTTCATTAAATACACATATCCAAATCTTGAGTGATCGTCAGTGAATGTAATAAAATAAGAATACCCTCCTCATGAAGTCGTTGTCATAGGTCCACATACATCTGTGTGCACCAACGCTAACAACTCTATAACTCTTTCTCCTTTTCCACTAAAAGGAGATTTAGTCATTTTTCCCATGAGACAAGATTCACAAGTTGGATATGATTCATAATCTGATAGCTCTAGGAGCCCATCTTTATGCAACTTGGATAATCTTATTTTATTAATATGACCGAGTCTATAGTGCCACATGAAAGAATAATTAACATCATCTCTTTTCTTTTTCTTAGTTTGTTCACTTTGAAGTATATTTTCATGCAAGTCAAGTATATAAAGTCCATTTCGCAAATTACCAACACCATATAAAATATTATCATTATAAATAGAACAACTGTTGTTCTTTATTATAAAGTTAAAACCATCCATATCCAATACAGAGATAGAAATAATGTTTCTAATGATATTTGGAACAAAATAACAATTATTTAAATTAATGAACTTGCCCGTAGGCAGTGCTAAACAATAAGTCCCTATTGCTAATGCATCAGCCTTTACTCTATTTTCCACTCGTAGGATGACCTCATCGTCGCTCAGCTTTCTACTTCTGACCAGTCCCTGCATATTATTACATATGTGAGAACCACAGCCGGTATCCAATACCCAAGTAGAAGATTGACTTTTAGAAAAATTAATTTCAATCATAAACAAACCTTGATTAGGATTCGAAGCTTCTACAAGCTTCTTCTGCTTTTGTTTCGCAAGATAATCCTTGCAGTTCCTCTTCTAGTGACTCGACTTGTTGCAATGGAAGCAAATTCCTTTGCAAGCTGGATCAGGTTTCTTTTGATCCTTCATTTTCGCCTTTCCCTTAGCCTTCTTGGATTTCTTCTTTTCAGAAGATACCTTGGGCCTCTTCCTTTTCTTGGAAGAATCATCCACCAGTAAGACATGGTTCTTCTTGGATGGGAAGTGACCTTCATCAGTTTTTAACATGTTAAGTAACTCAGGCAAGCTGACGTCCAACTTATTCATGTGAAAATTCACAACAAATTATGAGGAGGTGTCAGGGAGTGACTGCAAGATCAAATCTTGACTCAACTCCCCATCCATGACGAACCCAAGCTGCCCAAGACGTTCAATCAGATTGATCATCTTTAGGAAATGAGTCTCAACAATTGTACCCTCGGTCATCCTAAATCGGAAGAGGTCCTTAGATATTTCATATTTAGAAGTCCTACATTGCTCACCATACAACTCTTGCAGGTGCAGTAGCATAGTAGGAGCATCCATGGTTTCATGCTGACGCTGAAGCTCATTACTCATGGATGCGAGCATGATGCATTGAGCCACAGATGCATCATCTTGCCACTGTTTAAAAGCAGCAATCTCTTCCTCAGAGGCTGTCTCTGTAACTTTTGCAGGTACGGGCCAATTTAGGACATAAGAAATCTTTTCAGCAGTGAGAACAATTCTTAGATTCCTTATCCAGTCTGTGTAATTTGGATCGGTCAGTTTTTTAGCATCAAGTATGCTACACAGTGAAATTAGTGAATGTGACATTTTTAAAATTCTGCATGTAAAAAGATAATATTTTAGCAAACATTCATTTAATTAATTACCAAAATAAATTAGGTCTTATTTTATATTGGTATCTCCCATTATTTTCTTTAAACTATATTACCCTCATTTTTATAGTTCGGCAGAATCTAATTAAAGTTTTTGCTAGTGAGAATAAGGATCACATTTCAAATATATATAGCCTTGTGGTGACACAACAAACTATATATAAATAAATAGGTAGACAACTCCTTGTCAATTACATCATCATGTAACTCCTTATGTTTTGCCTCTTAGATTATTTTGATCAAGTGGTGGCACATCCGAGTCAAAATTTTCTAAGTTAAGTCCAACCTAACACTTCCATATATTCAAAAAGAAAAATATTGTCCTTGTGGTAACACAACAAAACAATATTGTTCAATTTTCTTTATAAGCATCAAATGTGATAAATTAACATCTTAAATATTTAATACTTGCCTTGTGGTGACACAACAAACTCATATTAAATATTTAATACTCTATTAATTTTATCATGCTAGAAGGCGACGTTCGATATTCTAAATATCTTTGAACGCTTAAGACTTAATATAAAAAAACTTTGAGGGATTTGTTATTATTTGTCTCATCTCGTGTTAGCGCGCATGCAAATATATATATAAAATACGCGTCATATTAGTAAGCATGCAAAGCATGTTTGCATAAAATATAATATATATAATACTAGCATGCACATATAGAATACTATATTCTACCAAGATTGATTATGGACTTTTATTCTAGTTTGGTTCATTAGAGCCACCAAGTGAACCAAAAGGTCAAACCCTAGTGTGCAAGAATAAACATTTAAATATAACTATTACATTTAAACCTGAGCTCCATTACAAACGGGTTTTCAAGTTCTCCTTGCTCCTTGATTTCCGGTTCTTCGAAAAAATTCTAACTAATCCTATTACATAAACTATTTAATTTAAATAGAAATATTGATCAGCAGTCAAGGGAAAGTACATAGGAGAGATAGAATTTACATAAAGAAGAAAATCAGAAAAGACGAGGTACGCAAACCCCATTTAATAAAGCACATTCATTCAAATATCCAACCAAAATAAATCCAATAACATTAGTCAATAGTCCATAATCAATCCCATTTATTATCATACATATCACCATATGCATCAATAAATAAAATCATTCCATATATATATGAATATCATTTAATGGGCAATGTTATGTTGCATGAAATCCAATTTTAAGATTAAAATAAACTCTTTATTTTAATTATAAAAGTATTAAATATATATGTATATATATATATATATATATATATATATATATATATATATATATATATATATATATATATATAGCTTCCACATGTACGAGTTCACCTCCTACTTCTTCGCGATCTCCTTGAGTCTCCGGGTAGATTCCTTCTTTTAATCAATGTTAGCCACCCAAGTGTATGACCTCTAGAAGTGATCCACCAAGGAAGAAGAATTTTTAAGAAGAATGGTATATTGGCTCAAACCCTAAGTTTTTCCTATCTCTATAGAAAAATGGGTGTACTCTCCAACAACTTGAAATTACGTATGTTTGATATCTGATATAAGACTCCTCTTATAAAGATGTCAGGTAACCCTATTTAATTAAAATAAGATATTATTTATTTAACTAAACTCTTTTAATTAAATGGGCTTCCTAATCTTATTAGGGATAATTAATTAAATACTTTAACTAATTTTTCCTCCTAATCCTATTAGGAATAAATTAGAGTACTTATATTAAATTAATTCCTAAACTCTTTTAGAAATTAAAATAATAATAATTGTAATAATATTAATAAGACTCCTCTTATTAATTTATATTTAATATTTCTAAAATATTAAATAATAAATATTAAGCTATTTAATTTATTCTATCACCATAGATTAAATTACATATACTTAACATATTATTACGATTATGCCATTAATAATTATTTAAGAAGTAAATGGAATAATCGTAATAATATGTTAAGTATATTTAATTTAATCTATAGTGATAAAATAAATTAAATAGCTTAATATTTATTATTTAATATTTTAGAAATATTAAATACAAATTAATAAGAGAAGTCATATTAATATTATTACAATTATTATTATTTTAATTTCTAAAAGAGTTTAGGAATTAATTTAATATAAGTATTCTCATTTATTCCTAATAGGATTAGGAGGGAAAATTAGTTAAAGTATTTAATTAATTATCCATAATAAGATTAGGGAGTCCATTTAATTAAAAGAGTTTAATTAAATAAATAATACCTTATTTTAATTAAATAGGGTTATCTGACATCTTTATAAGAGGAGTCTTATATCAGATATCAAACATACGTAATTCCAAGTTGTTGGAGAGTACACCCCTTTTTCTATAGAGATAGAAAAAACTAGGGTTTGAGCCAATACACCCTTCTTCTTAAAAATTATTCTTCCTTGGTGGGTCACCTCTAGAGGCCATACACTTGGGTGGCTAACATTGATCAAAGGAAGGAATCTACCCGGAGACTCATGGAGATCGCGGAGAAGTAAGAGGTGAACTCGTACCTGTGGAAGCTCGTATCTACAAGGGTATGATTCCATAACTTCTTGTTCTTTATTTTAATTAATAATATGCATAAAGGATGATCCGGGTAATTGGTTTATGAAAAATTTTAAAATCTGATTTTATTTTGCTTCTGCTATTTTTGCAATTTGATTGCTACTTTAATTTTCACAAAACCTTACAAATAGGAGCTTTGACTAGCTGCTCTTTGATGGTAAGGAAGGCCTTCTGGCACTCATCATTCCATTTCATAGAGGAGTTTTTCCTTAATAGCTTGAAGATAGGCTCACAGGTTGCTGTGAGTTGAAAAATGAACCTACTAATGAAGTTGACATTTCCAAAAATCCCCGTATTTCCTTCTCTGTCTGAGGAATGGAAATTTTCATAATGGCTTGGATTTTGGTGGGATCCAGCTCGATTCCTTTGTGGCTAACTAGAAATCCTAGCAACTTACCTGATTTAACGCCAAAGGCGCACTTGGCTGGATTCAACTTCAAGTTGTATTTACGCAACCTGTTGAAAAGCTTTTTGAGATGGTCTAAGTGGTCATCCTCCTTCCGGAATTTGATGATGATGTCATCCACGTAGATCTCTATCTCTTTGTGCATTAAGTCGTGGAAAAGAGCCATCATAGCTCTCTAATAGGTAGCTTCGACATTGATGAGGCCGAAAGACAACTGTCTGTAGCAAAAGGTTCCCCAAGGCGTGATGAAAGCAGTTTTCTTACGATCCTCCTCAGCAACCATGATCTGATGGTACCCTGCAAAGCAATCGGCGAAGGTGTACATGCCGTATTGAGCAGTATTGTCAATGAGAATGTGGGTAAAAGGCACGGGAAAGCTATCCTTAAGGCAAGCTTTATTCAGATCCCGATAATCCACGCAAACTCGCACCTTTTGTAATAACCCGATATTTTCTATATCATTAAATCAGAAATTTTGCGTATAATTTTTTATTTATTTATTATTTTAAAGGCGAGAATATGTGCCAGGTAATGTGTATGCATATTTGTGATAAATAAAAATTTATTTATTAGATGAATAATTTTAAATAATTTTATTTTAGAATTATTGACCATTATAAATTATATTCTTATAATAATTAGTTTTACAGTAAAAATATTTTTTTTATTATTTTTTTCCATAAAAATATGATTATATATTATTTAAATAATATATGATATGATTATAGAATTATTATAATAACTATTTTATTATATGAATTTATTTCAGAAATAATTAAGCTAATTATTTAACTTAATTAATAATGGGATGTATAGGTAAGAAAATCAGATATAGAATCCAAACCCTAATTTTTGATTTTGATCAAGGAATGAGAATAATAATATAATATTAATTATATTTTAATTTTTCAGTGCTATAAATATGTACTGGATGTACATATTGATAGTGGTTGGTCAATTATGATGTATTATGACTAAACTCTAATAATATTTTTATAAACCCTAATATTACTGATAAACCCTAGTTTTGAAGTCAAATGAGACTTTAAAATCTGTCTAGTAATTTTGTTATGTGATTAACGATATTTATTATAATATTATTTTATTTCAGTACTGTAAATATGTACTGTATATACGTGGACTGATAATGTTGGTCAAATTATGTGTATAATGTCAAAACCCTAGTTTTAAGCTGTTAAATCATAATTTAAAAGTCGAATTCCAGTTTAAGACTGTTACGTAATCATGTTAATGTGATTTATGATCGGTGTTATAGATATTAACCCTAATTAGGGAGAACCCTAATTTTCAAAACCCTAATGTTTTTTTAAGAATAAACCTTATTATTTTTTTCTTCTAAATTATAAACCTTAATTTACCTATGGTAAACCCTAATCGCTAAATTGGGAAGTGTAATGCTAATTAGTATCTCTTAAACCTAATTAGCAAAGTGCTAAGGAATTAAAGACCTAAACTAATTTAGGAAACCCTAATTAAAATTTTTAGAAACTAAATTTTTTATTTTAAATCTTAAATTGAAATCCTACAATTTTTGTGCTAAACCTTAGGGTTAAACCCCTAAGGGTTTGACAAGTTACCATGTTGCCATTAAAACTATAAATCAAATGACTATTATACCCTTAGTGTAATATTGTAGGAAACTTGTAGAATTGGCTAACATTTTAGTGGGTAACCTACCAAGGTTGACAATGTGACTTTATTGCTAGCAACTCAGCCAATTTATTAATCACATTCATTGTATCACATGATATATAGATCTAAGGAGAGAGAAAAAGTCATTTTAGTGCCCATTTATTCAACCAATGCTCAACCAAGTCTCTCTATCTCCTTACTCACGAATTTATGTAGTAGACCAGTCCCAAAACACAGCCCCACGTTTATTATTAACAAATCACAAGATCAAAATCATGGATCAAGGTGTAAAGAGGTATAAAAACCCTAGTTTGAAAATCATGTGATTTGTTGTAAGATGTTGTGTTAAAACATGTTATATGTAGTGTGTGCAGATGATCTGGGTTGATAGATGTTAGATTCATAACATCTATAAGCTCAGATTTGAAGATTTTAAGAATCTGGAAATTTTTGTTTTTGAGTATGACAGTCAAATGTTAGTGCTCATAGATCTTTGTATGTTATGTGTTTTTGTTATTTAAGTGTTTAATCTTGTAGTCTGCAATGAGGTCTTGGATCTGGAACTCAAATCAGGGTCAGATCTGGTTTATAATGAAAGATATTCTTGGTCAAAGTCGTTTGACCGACCATGACCAAGTGAAATCTGGGTAACCTAGAAAGTGATTTGCAGCGCCAGATAACTTTTTCTAATGCCTTGATCTGTCAGGTTATATGTGTATTGTTACGTTTGTTGTATTTCGGTTGTAGTATGTTGTATAGACTACAAGTTTAAGCTTTCAGATCGCCTAAATATTAAACGGATTGAAGTCAGTGGCTGGTCAAACCAGGCCAGAAGATTATGAATTGAGTTTTCTAGGTAACCCAGAAAACTCAAGAACACGAACTCTGACAACGTTTAACCAACATATATGTTGCGATTGTGTTGTTTTTTTCTTGGTTTTATGTATTGTATCTCTACTCTTACATATTGTCTACATATTGAAACCTTCAGATCATAAAAGCAGTTCATGGGTTGCACGTTATGAAGATCATAATTTGCCAACTCGGACTGTTCTTCATTTCTGGAAAACCCAGAAATGAAGAACAGCTTCTGACAAGGTTTTCTGAAGCCCAGATCTCGTTCGTTTTATGTAATATGGTCATGATTGTTGTTGTATCATGAAGTGTTACCCTAGCACTACAATATTCCATCAATAATTGTTCAAGAAACACATCTAACAAAGATTTAGGCTCGGTCAAAGTGGGCACCTTGTATACTGACTATGAAGATATGGGTTTACTGAAGAACACGATTAGTGACAGTTTTGTCACTAAAGCCACTTTTAGCGACAGATAATTTCTAAAATTAATTATTTTTATTAAATAATTAGTATTAAATAGTTTTTAATTATGAAAAATACATAATAAATTATTAAAAATTGTTTTAAAGTCCAAAAATTATATTTTAATTATTTTAAATATATTTCATAAATATTTAATATTTTTGGAATATTAAAGGTATTTAATTTATATAATTATTATATTAAGTAAATTACTTAAAAATGAGTTTAATACTTGAAAAATCATTTAAAATTATATTATGTTATAAGAAAATATGTCAAGTTATTTTCTATAACTTTTAATATTTTGTGATGAAATTTCACTAATAAATTAATATTAATGATAATTAAGTTATTTAAAACGTGCATTAAATAAATGATGAAAAATATAATTAATGATTTAAAAATCATATAAAAATGATTTAAAGGTTATAAAAATATTTTAAGTATAAAATATAACTTTTGATATTTTGTCATGAAAAATATTAATATTTTAATATTAATGATATTAGATTTTTTTTAATAATTATATTAAATAAATTAGTTTAAAAATGATTTTAATATTAGAAAAATTATTCTAAATGAAAATAAATAGTTTAAAAATATTTTAAGTTATAAAATATAGCTTTCAATATTTAAAGGTAAATTTTATTAATTACTTACTATTAATGATATTAGAATTATTTAGTAATTATATTAAATAAATTAGTTTAAAAATGATTTTACTATTTTAAAAATCATTTTAAATGATAATAAAGTGTTTAAGAATATTTTAAGTTATAGAATATAACTTCTAATATTTAAAGGATAATTTTATTAATAATTTAATATTAATGATATTAAATTTAATAATAATTATATTAAATAAAAATAGTTTAAAAATGGTTTTATTTATTTAAAAAAATCATTTAAAAAGGATATTAATGAATTAAAGATATTTTAAGTTATAATTAATGACTTTTAATATTTGGATAAATAGTGCATTAATATTTAAATATTAATGAAAATTATTTAAAAATGATTTCAAATGTTTTAAAAATTATTTAAGGGTAATATTAGTACTTTAAAAATACTTTGAGTTATTATAAATAACTTTAATATTTTGACAATAGTTTCAATAATTGTTTAATATTAATTAAATGTTAATGATAATAGAATTGTTTAATATTTAAATCATTTAATGATGATTCCGGTGTTTGAAAATTCGTGATAAATTATAATAAATATTTAAAAATTATTATAAGTCATTTAAAAATAATATGACTGATACTTACAGATGTCGAACTATATGATAGAGTTTTAGACTCGATATTTATCTGGTAAAGTCGTAGGTACACCGACATGTTTTAGAAATTGATCTGAACTTAGATAATTTTAATGTATTAATGTTTGTTTGTAATTCAATGACTGATGAATGTGTGTGACAAGGTGGTTAGGTTATGTGTTGACTGCAATAAGCAATGCTCTATGTTATAGTATGTTATTCTAATCGATCAAATGATCTTATTAATGATAGGTTTTGGTATAAAAGATAAAACTAAGTTGCGTACTGTAAGCAGCAGACCAGACAAGTATCCTACCTTTGCATTTCCTTTATGCAATGGACATGAGTAAGAAAGTTTTAGAAATATATTAATATTGTACCAGATTATTAACCCTATTGTTATATATGTTATATCCGATCATTGATTATCAACATGTTACTATATTGTAATTCAGATATATATATATATATATATATATATATATATATATATATATATATATATATATATATATATATATATATATATATAAGTCGTCTAAGCTATTTGACCAGCTAGACACAGATTTTGAAATATCATTGAATATGGTAAAACCTTTTTGTATCCAATCAAATTATTTTGGTTCGGAATCCAGACTAAGTATGAACATCCCGATCACATAAAAACTTTTATGCGCCCAAGGCGGACAGAGTGAACGATCCTATCGTTCTTGCATGCAGTATTGATCAATACAGGGCCCATGGGATGTACACCCTCGCGCCCATAAGTTATGACGGTTTGCAGATGAAGTTCTGTTTAACCTTTTCAAAAATAGAAAATAATGTTCATAGTATGTCACCTTAACCCTATATATAGTCAATACGTAGTTTCAAAAATATGATATAGAGTTGTTATGTTATTATTACCGGTTTAGTTTACTTCATAACTATTGAATCGTTGTAGAAGTGATGTATAAAGAAAACATTTAATTTTTCAGCTAATTATATTTATAATTGTTATTACTTGCTGGGCACCCAAATGCTCATTCTTGCTTTAAATTTAAATGCTTTTAGCTAAGCGTGATCAACCTGAAGGTTCAGACAAGATCAAGTGAAAAGGAAAGCAAACAAAATATGTTTAATGGTATCTTTTGTAATAGTTAGACTGCATTAAAATAATGATATGTATTATATATCATGTAAAGAATGTATTAAAGGTTGTGTACTTGGGATTAGACTTTGATAAGTGTAAATTAAGTTTGATTTTTATATTATTGTTATTATTATTAGTACTATTCCGCTCATAAAAATGGTATTGTAAAGCACCGAGTTCGGGTTTCAAGTACCTAAATTTTGGGGCGTTACACCTTTCCTCCAGGCTTAGGCACGGGCACGATGTTGGATATCCATTCAGGATATGTGGACACCATGATAATACCAGCTTAAAATTATTTTACAATTTCTTCTTTCACCTTTAAACTCTACTCAGGTTTCAATCGCCTGAGTTTCTGCTTGACTGGCTTAAATCCCTCTTTGATGGGAAGGCGATGAAGAATAATGTCGGTGGACAAACCCACCATGTCTTCGTGAGACCATGCAAACACATCATGGAATTGGGTTAGTAGCGTAACCATGTCATTCCTCTGGTTTGGGGTAAGGTCTGAACCAATCTGGATTAACTTAGGGTTTTCTAAGGTTTCAAGATTGAAGGAGGTGATTTGATCAAGGTTGGATTTAGGTTTGTCTTCGACCCATTCTTTGATCTCCGGAGGCACCTCAATGTCCTCTTGTATTTCCAGCAAGTCTGAGTCTAACTTTTCATCAAAGTTACAATCCTTGTGGAGAAAAGGCATCTTATCAGCAAGTACAGGCACATCTAAGTTAAGAGTCCTGAAACAAAATATGCTTTCACTTAATATATATAAAACTGCTTAATCATAAACAGTGTTAGCATGTACAGACAAAACAACTGCTAATACTATACAGAAAAGTAAGCAATTATAATATCTACAGGACAGAAAGAAGTCCTACCCATTTTACCCTTGTCGACCAATGCAAGGAGAGCTGCTCCAATTGGCAAGGGCAAAGTCCTGGGGGACTGCAATAATGGAGGGGCTATCATCGTCCTCCTTCTCCCGAATGATGACCATTATGTCTAGGCAATCATCGTCTGGGGTATATCTATTAGTATGTTCATCATGGAAAATGATGCGTATACCTGACATCATTCTGCTGATGTCTTGTTTAATTCTCCGTTCCTCTTCTTCCACATTGGGATCTGGAACAAAGACTTCCTTCTCCTTTACTGGTATCGGCTTAGGAAATAACATAGCCATTACGTTGGCTGGCACCTTTACCGGAGATTGTGACGACTCTAGATGTATAGGTGGAAATAATAGTCGTGCGGCTAAAGTGGAAGGAATCTGTATATGCTTATGTGGATTCCTGTAACTGGTACTGGCAGAATAGCCTAGTCCGACTGTCCCAGTTTGACTAGACACTTGAATCGGGTACTTCATACCCTGATGACTTTTTCCCAGCCCTTGTCCCGGCTGGTGTCCCAATGACATCATTTCTTGAGTAGCTGCCATCACTTCGACAGAAATCTTGGGTAGGAGAAATGGTGTCCCAATGACATGATATTGAGGGTTGCTTACTTCCAAAGTGTGGAAACTGACCGGCTCAACATTGAAATTGAAACTGATGAACGGTATGTCACCCGGTTGAGGGCATTCCAGTTCAGCATTGATTGTAACTAGGCTATTGCTGATAATGTATTTAAATTGCTAATGAAGAGTGGAGGGGACTACTCCAGCCATATAAATCCACGGTCTACCTAGCAGTAGGTTGTATCATGTATCTATTTTGAGCACGTGAAAAGGCAAATAAAATGTTTGAGGACCAATCTCAATTGGCAGCTCAATCTCTCTGACTGAATTTCGGCAGGATCCATCAAAAGCTTTAATGATCATATGACTACTTCGGATTCGCTGGAGATTGACATTCATTATCAGCAATGTAGCATAAGGAAAGATATTCAAAGACGAACCTCCATCTACCAAGACTCCAGCTAACATATAACCTGAGGATAAAATCGCAATGTGTAACGGCTTACAATGACCGATTCCTTCAGGCAGTATGTCATCGTCAATGAAAGAGGTCACATTGTTGTTGAAAATGTGATCAGCCAGATGTTAAAATTTTTCCACAACCACAAATTTCGGCAAGTAGGCTTCTTCCAAAACCTTTAGTAGAATCTTCCTGTGATCTTCAGAAGTTAAGACCAAGTCTAATATTAAAATTTGATGTGGAGTTTCTCTTAAGCTTAAAAACTACCTTGGCTTCATTACGACCCATAGCACGGAGGAATTTTTCAATCTTCTTTATGGGAATTTTTCCATTTGATTTAACAGCAGGCTTCATCACACGTTGGGGAAGATACAGTGGATTCTCCTTCGACACTGCATCAGTTATATGACATGTGGATCCTTCAACATCTCCATAATTCCAGGGAACTTTCTGTAAGCTGACAATAGGATATTGTGGTCTGAATGGCAAAATGAGGGGCTCTGGAGTAGCCACTTTCAAAGGATTGTTAATTCCTTTGAGTTGAATTGTGAGTGGTTTAACAATCTCATCGACCTCAAAGGATATAACTGCTACCATTCCCTTCCATTTAGTGGGACAAGTATTTTCACTCTCAAATATCACAGTATCATTGTCTACCAGTTGCAGGACACCACTATCGATTAAGTTTTGAATAAGGTGGCGGAGTGCCCAGCATTCTTCTGTGCTATGATCGAGAGAATGGGAATGATACTGACATACTCCATCAGGGTTAAACTGTGACGCCCCCAAAATTAGGTATACATCACCCATCTTGGGTCGTCAGATACATGGTACAGAATACAAATACAACTTACTAATACAACTGTCGTGTACAATACGACAAAACATAACTATGAGTTTGAATACAATTATTGTCTATTAGAGACTATACAAACTCAAAAGGAGTCCTCATTACAATTATTGTCACACTTTTTAATAGAATAGTGAGGACTACTAATACTATCATCTGGTCCATCACTCCGTTCCCCGACTCATCCCAGCTATATTCTCATTTCCTGAAGAGAACAGTGAAAGAAAGGGTGAGCTCAACTAGCCCAGTAAGAAATATTATGACTAAGATAATACAGAATAAATTATCATTAGCCTTTAACAGTGTTAAACTAATAAAATATAACGAACATCAAGTTTAACTGCAGCGGAACAAGCAATCCATTAAAAGAGTCAAATAGAGAATAAAATCTACTATCTTCTATGATTTAAAAGGTTTTTCAACACTGTTATCGCTGGGACTCAACTTAACAAAATAATTCACATCATCGAATCACCCCTGCACTACGGCCAAGGATATTCTTTAGTATCACGACCACAATTATCCATGCACTACGGGCCAAGAATATTTGTGTATTCATTAATGGACATGATCATGCCAACAACTGTCCATCGATGCACTACGGGCCAATGAGGACTTTTACCACATTATTTGTAACATTACGGTCATGATTATACCGAATAATCCCTGGTCATAATCATACCAAGTCCATATGTGCACTACAGGCCACAGATGACTTTCAACATTTTATAAATATGAGGATGATGACAATGTTATAAGAATTCAAAAAAACAAGTTCAAGAATTAATTTATCCAAGAATTAACAACGTCCAAATTGTCAATATGATACTACTTTGTGGAGTAAAATTCAAGAATTCTTAGAAGAATATTTTCATGAAAAGATACTAGATAAAGCGCAAATATCAAAGATATTCCACTAATTTTATGGAGTATAGAAGTCAAAGTTTTAACCAACTGAGTATAATAAAGAATGGAATAACAAAAGAAATCACCATACATGCGATAAACCGCACAGACAGGTAATTTAACAGAATAATAAATAATGGAACCAGGTCCGGCGTAAAACACACAGACAGCATATTCCAACAGAATAATAATAAAGACGGAACCAGGTCCGGCGTAAAACGCACAGACAGCATATTCCAACAGAATAATAATAAAGACGGAACCAGGTCCAGCGTAAAACGCACAGACAGGATGTTACAACAGAATAATAATACAGACGGAACCAGGTCCGGTGTAAAACACACAGACATGATGTTCTAACAGAATAATAGAAGAATGTCACCAAGTATATGGTAGACCGCGTATACAGGTTATTCTAACAGAATAATAAGCAATGGAATAACAACAGCCCTTACCGTTTTAAAGAAGAACTGAAATAAGGAAGTAGTTAAGTAGCAGAATACTTTTCTTCTCTCTCTCTATAGTTTGTCTCTATAGTTTCTCTCTCTAGAGTTCAGTGAATTCGTAAGAAATAATGAAGGAATGAGCTGCTATTTATAGAAAAATAGAATGCATAGTAACTAATCTATGAACGGTCCATATTGATTACTTTAATCTGACGGTCCATATTTAAAGAAAAATCTTTTAAATAAAATATAATATATTATATTTATAGAATAACTTTAATAAAGTATTCTGTTTTATATAAAAAGATATTTCTTTTTTATTACGTTAATAATACGAATAAAACAAAACTTCATTATCGCTAAATAATTCATATTATTAACTGACAATAATTGAATCAAACTGAGTGACTTCTCACATAAGCATTAATAATAAATATCGTGTGCTACTATGCAACCACACGTATTACTGTACTTTTACTACCGAGTAGTTCAACAGTATCAATGGTAAAACTTCCGCGGTTATTTTTAATAAAATATTTTTGTCGTTTTCTCAATCCGACAATAATTCCGCTGTGGGGTCCACCAATGATTGTGCCGTTGTACGAATATTCCCTGTTAAAACGAATATTTCCCGACCAATCGAATATTATATAACAACTTGCGTACTTTGCAAAATTTATAAATATTACCCACAACTATAACATTATATCAAATTAACTCCATAATATTCAAAAATGATATTTATAAAAAATTCATCTTTATTTATAAAAGTTAGGGTCTTACATAAATCGTCCTAAATGGGGATTGGTTGGAGGTAAGAGGGAAGTGATTCTTCCTTCATTGATTAGCATCTGAAGTATCTCCTCCATAGGTTGGCCCAGGTATATAAATTCACTTCTATTGGAAAAATCCTGACGGGCTTTGGCAGTCGCTCTCTTCGTCACTTTGTCCTCCATTGTTTCATTTTTTGAAGGTGACGATGGAATATTCATAATCAAGGGAAGGATACTAGCATGCTCCTGGCTGACTAATTGGCGTGTAACTTGATGATGATAGATCACCAGTTTTGCCAATTGCTCAATTTGCTTGCATAGAGCTTTCATCTTTCGTTCTATCGCAAACTGAAACTTTGCATAATCCCTTTTGTCAACACTATCTTTGATGATCTGGGATGCTTCGCAGTTAAAATTTGAACTTTGTCTAGTGCTCCAATTAATCATATTGACCTCTTCTTCTTTGTGTGGAGGAAGATGGTTGTCTTGCACATGAGGTTGATCTGGTTTGGTAACCATAATCTCACCGTTGTCTATTAAATCTTGGATCTTGTGTTTTAAGGCCCAACAATTTTGAGTATCATGTCCAGGTGCCCCAGTATGATAAGCACATTTTCGAGCAGCATTAAAACCCCGTCCATTAGGGCTGGCTGGTGGAAGAAGATGCGTAATTTTCTTCTGCGTGGTCAGAAGAGTGAGAATATTCTCGAGTGAGTCTTCTAAGGGTATGAACACTCGAGGGCGTTTGACTTCTCCACCTTTTGGTATTGGAGGGTTTGAAGACTGTTCTGCGTAGACACTCAAAATTTTCTATACACCTGTCACTAATATTGCAGGAGAGCAGATTCGTCTTTTAAGAGGGAACCCTGAAAGACGATCCATATCCATGCCGGATACTACCGGAAGTTCAGCATCAACCCCGGATCGCAATCTAGAAGTAACAATTCTAATCTCGAAGATAACCCTGAGGCATGCAGATCAATATCGAAACACACACCGGAGAAGACCGATTAATCTCGGAGATAACCCCGAGGTATCCAGTGTCAGTCCCAATCATGGGAATAGCCACCAACCTTGGTGATAACCCCAAGGAATGCAATTTCGGTAATAATCCTGGAAATGCTTGTTACAAATGTAACCAGCTTCAATCTCGGCACTCACAACTAGATACACTGTACCAGCCCGGTGATAACATCGGGAAGACAGGCACACCTCAAAGATGATAATGAGGACCTTCAACAAATTGTAGCAGTCCAATCTCAGCGAAGCTGAGCAACGTCTGCTTTATCAGCCCAATCCGGAGATAACACCGGTGAGGGGCAACATCGTCATCTGACCAACACAATGCCATGCCACGTAGTCTCAACGTCTCTACGCAACAGTATCCCACAAGACTAACCAATCCCGAGTGATTATTGTGCGGGGTAACGGATGAAAGTTGAAGCTTGAAGACTAGAGGGCACCGTCCCATCTTCAATGACTTCGCACAAACTCTAATCCCATGCCATCGTAAAACTCTCGACAACGGCGGTCTGAAATAGGTCCTGTATACCTCAAACGGATGCCCAAATTACACTTTTGAAAGTTCGAGTGGACATTACAGTGCCTGAGTGCACGTACTTCGAGACGACCCGACCCGAAAAACTCGGGCCAACCCAGGTTGCCTCTGGTCTACTTGCGGTCCAGCCGCACCTGCGGCTCCACCATCTATAAATAGAGGGCTTGGGGTGGCCATTTTGTAAGAGAAAACGGCGAGGAAGCCCTGCCCAATTTGCTCTGTACTCACCCCAGACTGAGTGCTTTCTCATTTTAAATACTTGTGAGCTCACATATAGCTTATTTTATACCTACAAAAGCCAGTGTTTACCCACTTTAAAGATATTAAAGTCTTCTTTGGCAGCCCACTGTAAGCCGTCTTTCACACTTTAAAGTTTTTCTCTTCATCTTTGCACACACCCTTCTACACGTTAAGAGTCGTGTTGCACACTTTTGCCCGGACTTCGGTCTGTGGTTTATTTTTAGTTTGTATATACATATATATTTAAATATATATATATATATATATATATATATATATATATATATATATATATATATATATATATATATATATATATACACACACACACACATTTATATATATGAACTGCGTGTCGAACTCTGTTCGATGAGCCTAGACTTATGTCTGGTGTATTTAATGGCTTTCTTATATATATAATTATATATATGAACTGCTATCGAACTCTGTTTGGTGAGCCTAAATTTCCCATCCGGTGCGTTTACTGCTTTAATATATATATACTTATATATATTAACTGTTGTTGGACTTTGTCCGATTAGCCTGGATTTTATATCCGGTGCATTTACACGCTTTTATATATATATATATATATATATATATATATATATATATATATATATATATATATATTTATATTTCGTCCCACCTGGAGTTTACTTCGTGGTGGTTGACAGTTTTTACAGTTTTCTGTACATTTCGTCCCGCCTGGAGTTTCCTCCGCGGCGGTTGATAGCTTTTACAACTTTATTTATATTTCTGATCCCCCATGGATGTGCTCCGTGGCTGGTGATCATGTATGTATATATATATATATATATATATATATATATATATATATATATATATACGGCTTTTAAATATATACCTGCTTAATGCTTTTATATCAATTGCGGCACCATGTGATCCTAGGAATCATGTGATCACAAATTCAGTCCCCTGAATCTAGATTCCGTTCCCGTGATGGTCCTTTTCAGTTGTAAGCAGTTTGTAAATATATTTGCGATGTTTGGATTTTCTCAGATGGTTTTCATACCCACGAGGAATTCTGCACCTTTTTGTACATGATTTTCGTACGGATGCTTCGTATCTGTCAAATAAAATTAATTCAGCTAAATACGGAATAAAATGGGAGTGTAAAAGGTTTCAATTACTATTGAGTATCAGGGTTTGAAAAACCACTTTCATAAAACATCACTGCCATATCTTGCTTAAAACTGAATTTTTACATAAAATTCAAACCCTGTGTATATAGGTGCGAACGAGGCCTCGCACTACTTCCAAATAACAGCACATTAACCCACGCACACACACATTCAGATAACAGTTTCTTGAAAAGAGGCGGTCATCGTGGTAACACGGATATCGGGGGGTGCCTAACACCTTCGCTTCGCATAACCAAGTCCCCGGACCCTAATTAATCTCGATTTCACCGACCCGCTTAGCAGTGTCACATCACTGGGTCAATGTGCAAACCTTTTCTCGGTTGTGTTGATACAACTAGTTAAAAAACCAACTGGCGACTCTTATAGTCCAATTGTCGACATTATACATGTCGGACCTTTTTCACTTGTTTTTTCAAACAAATCTCACTTAAAATGAGAACACCAAAGAACAAGTAACGAAAAGGGACAATTAAAAATCCCGACGTCGATAGGTGGCGACCCTGCTGGGGACTCCAGTAAGAGGACTTAAGCCACTATTACAATTTTTTCAAAATTGTTATCTGCTTGTGTGTGGATGTTGCATTTACATTTTATGATGAATGTGTACGAATGCATTTCCTTACTTAGTGCTTCGCACTATAAACTGCTTGTGATATTAGTGCTTCGCACTATAAACTGCTTGTGATATTAGTGCTTCGCACCATATCTGCTTGTGATATTACTGTTTCACACATGTCATCATTTTTATACGGTAAGACACGATGTATGTGAATGTATGTTGCGTGGTCCCTCCACCAGGAGGCTATCCCGTCGGTGTTTGATTACTGGAATCATGAGAAGACTAATTCTCCGAGGCTCAGGAAAGGCACCACCCAAATTCGCTCCAGTTGAAAGACTGGATTAACTTCCCATCAAGTAGATTGCGATGATTTAGGAACCTTCATGCCAAAAAGCCGCGAGAGTAACCTAAGATAGGTCAGCCTCTGATAAACCCAAAATGGAGGAAAGTCTCTTCATGCTCTCATTTCAATTACTTGTAATTATCTTCCATATCTATCTCCATGTAATGATAAATATGAAGAAATGTGTACACATACATGCTACAAACAGCTGACATCCGTTTTGTAGGATAAAATTCCTAAAGTGGGCATGTTATTATCCACCTTCCCTAAAGACTAAACTATGCAAGTCTTTTGTAGGGAATCAATCGGATCTACCACCCGTTCAAAGTCCAAAAAGGCAATAGGCCTACAGTTAATCATGTCGTCATCCGACCAGACCAAACTTAATCTAGTTTCTAGCAAAGAATTCGACGGATTAAGCAAACAGATTACAGATTTGGCTGTTCTACTAAAAGAATTACACCAGTATACACAGGGTTAGAAAATACCCGTACATGCTGAATCCTCCACACAAGGAGGAACCAAGGTCATTACAATACCTGAACGGCAGTTGGATCCGACCAACAAAACTCATGATGCTGCCCATCCCACTAGAGATCCAAACACTGATGACATCAAAAAGAAAGTCCTCTAAATGGAAGAGACTCTTCGCACTATCTAAGGAATTGGAACACATGGAAGTGTTTCATATGCTGATTTGTGTATTTTCCCTGGTATTCATTATCCAGAAAAATTTAAGACTCCTGACTTTGAAAAATATGATGGGTTAGGAGATCCTTACACACAACTAAAGGTGTTTATTGGAGAACTGGGATCTTATGCAGAGGATGAAAAACTCAGAATGTAACTGTTTCAAAAAAGTCTAACTGGAGAAGCCCGTTCGTGGTACATAAGATTAGACAATTCAAAGATCCATAGTTGGGAAGAGCTAGCACACACTTTCCTCACCCAATACAACTTTCAATCTCATATGGCTCCTGATCGGTATAAAATTACCAAGATCAAGAAACAGTCTAATGAGTCTTTTAGAGAGTATGCTCAGAGGTGGAGACGCCTGGCTGTCCAAGTTAGTCCTTCCATGACAGAATCAGAGATGGTTATGACTTTCATAGACATACAAGAAGCACCTTTCTATGAAAGAGTTTTAGCCGGCATCGACAAACCATTTTCTGAAATGGTCAAACATGGGGAGATGGCTGAAATGAGATTAAAATCAGAAAAGATTCAAGACCTAGCTGCACTCAAAGCTGTTGCTGATCACATCCAATCTGGAAATTATGGGAACAACCCCCGGAGGGTCCATAAAAAGAAAGAAGAGGATGTTTTCCTGATACTACAGGGTCAAAAAGGCAGTCAAAACATGCCTATCCAGAGGAAAAATTACACTCCCTTTCAAGCACAGTCCTCAAACCCTCCAGTACCAAAAGATGGAGAAGTCAAACGACCTCGAGTATTCACACCCTTAGGGGACACCCTCGAGAATATTCTCAATCTTCTAACAACACAGAAGAAAATCACGCATCTGCTTCCACCAGCCAGCCCTAATGGACGGGGTTTTAATGCTGCTCGGAAATGTACTTATCATGCCGGGGCACCTGGACATGATACTCAGGATTATTGGGCCTTGAAACACAAAATCCAAGACCTGATAGATAACGGTGAAATCGTGGTCACCAAACCCGATCAGCAACCCTCTTCCACAACACAAGGAAGAAGAGGTCAACATGATCAATTGGAGCAGCGGACAAAGTTCTAATTTTAGCTGTGAATCCTCCCAGACCCCCAAAGATGGTGATGATAGATGGGATTATGCTAAGTTCCAATTCACAATGGAACGAAAGATGAAAGCTCTCTATAAACAAATTGAGCAATTGGCGGAACTGGTGACTTATCAGCATCAAGTGACTCGTTAGCTAATCAGCCAGTAGCAGGCCAGTCTCCTACCTATTGTCATGAATATTCTCTCTTCACTTTCAGAAAATGAAATGCTGGAAGACAAAGTGACGAAGAGAGCGAATGCTAAGGCCCGTCGTGATTTTGCCAACAAAAGGGAATTCACATATTTGGGCCAACCTATGGAGGAAATCCTTCATATGTTAATCAATAAAGGACGGATTAGTTCCCTCCTACCTCCAATCAACCCCCGTTCAGGATGATACAACTCTGAGGGAGTATGTCAATATTATTCTCAATCTCGCGGTCACGGTACAGAAGAATGTTGGGCACTCTGCCACCTAATTCAAAATTTAATCGACAGTGGCGTACTGCGTCTGGCAGATAACGACACTGTGTTACGGGAAAGTGAGGGTTCGTGTCCTACTAAGTGGAAGAGTGTAGTAGCAGTCATATCCACTGAAAATGATGGGGTTAACAAATCACTTGTCATGCCAGTAATTCAACTCAAAGGAATCAACAATCCTTTGAAAGTGGCCGCTCCCGAGCCAATCAACTTGCCGTGCAGAGCATAATATCCTATTGTTAGCTTGCGCGTAGTTCCATGGAATTAT
Source organism: Panax notoginseng (assembly GCA_016801055.1). NCBI lineage: Eukaryota > Viridiplantae > Streptophyta > Magnoliopsida > Apiales > Araliaceae > Panax > Panax notoginseng. Next base: position 196,290,147 of record CM029014.1, read on the forward strand.
GGAGAAGGTGAAGGATTCACCTCACATATAACTGCTGCAGTGTCGAAGGAGAATCCACTGTATCTTTCCCAACGGGTAATGAAGCCTGTCATCAAGTCTAAGGGGAAAGTACCCATTGAGAAGATTGAAAATTTCCTCTGCACTATGGGTCATAACGAAGCCAACGTGGTTTTAAGCTTGAAAGAAGCTCCACAACAGATATCAATCTTGGACTTGGTCCTGAATCACCAGAAGGTCTTGTTAAAGGTTTTAGAAGAAGCCTATCTGCCGACATCAGTTGATACAGAAAAGTTTCAACATCTGGTTGATCACATTTTCAACAACAATGTGATATCCTTCACTGATGATGACATACCTCCCAAAGGGACCGGTCATTACAAACCGTTGCACATTACGGTCTTGTCCTCCGGATATATGGTGGCTGGAGTTTTAATAGATGGAGGTTCCTCTCTGAATATCTGCCTATACGCTACCTTGGTGAAGATGAATATCAATCCCAATCGAATTCGGAGTAGCCATACCATTATCAAAGCTTTTGATGGAGCTCGCCATAACTCGGTCGGAGTAGTTGAACTGCCAATTGAGATTGGTCCTTATACATTCTGCGTATCCTTCCATGTGCTCAAGATAGATTCGGGATACAACCTGCTCTTGGGACGACCATGGATTCACATGGCAGGGGCATTCCCTTCCACTCTTTACCAATAGTTGAAATACATCATCAACAATAGCCTGGTCACTGTCAACACTGAACCGGAGATTCCTCAGCACGGGGACATACCGTTCATCAATGCCAATAAGGATGTTGAGCCAATTAGTTTTCATGCTTTGGAAATAAGCAATACCCAATGCCATGCTATTGGAACGCCACTGCCCGAACCCTAGATTTCTGCCGAGGTAATGTCAGCCATGAAAGAAATGATGTCGTTGGGTCATAAACTGGGAAAAGGGTTCGGTAAAGATTGCCAGGGTATGAAGTACCCTATTCGCTTAACCAAGCAAATTGGGACAGCAGGACTAGGCTATTCTGCCAGCTCTAGTAACAGGAATCCTCATAAGCATCATTAGATTCCTTCAGCTTCAACCATGCGGCGTTTATCTTCGCCTTCAAGCTCCGAGTTCGCACAACCTCCCATAAAGGTGCCAGCTAATATAATGGCAATGTTATTTCCCAAGCCGGTACCGATGAAGGAGGAAGAAATATTTGTTCCAGATCCCGCAGTGGAGGAAGAGGAATGAAGAATCAAGCAAGACGTCATACGGATGATGTCCGGCATACGCATCATCGTTCATGATGAGCATACCAACAAATACACCCCAGACGATGATTGCCCAGATGTAATGGCTATCATTCAGGATAGGGAAGATGATGATAATCCCTCTATCACTGCGGTTCACCCGAAATTTGCTCTTGCCAATTGGAACAGCATTCCTTGCATTGGTCATCAAGGGTAAAGCGGGCGGAAACTCTTTCTGCCCTGTAGATATAATAACTGCTTACTTTTCTGTACAGTATTAGCAGTTTATTTTGCCAGTATATGCTAACACTGTGTATGATCAACACATTTCATATATACTAAGTGAAAGCATATTTTGTTTCAGGACTCTAAATTTAGATGTGCCGGTACTTGCTGATATGGTGCCTCTTCTCCACAAGGATTGTACCTTTGATGTAGAGATGATGTCAGCCTTGGTGGATATACAGGATGACATTGAGGTGCCTCCAAAAATTCAAGAATGGGTCAAAGACAAACCCAAACCCAACCTTGATCAAACCACTCCTTTCAATCTCGGAACCTTAGAAAACCCTAAGTTAATCCGGATTGGTTCAGACCTTACTCCAAACCGACGGAATGACATGGTTAAGTTACTAACCCAGTTCCAGGATGTGTTTGCATGGTCTCATGAGGATATGGAGGGTTTGTCCACTGATATTTTCCTTCATCGCCTTCCCATTAAAGAGAGATTTAAGCCAGTCAAGCAAAAGCTCCGGCGATTGAAACCTGAATGGAGTTTAAAGGTGAAAGAAGAAATTATGAAATAATTTCAAGCTGTCATTATAATGGTGTCTACGTATCATGAGTGGATATCCAACATCGTGCCCGTATCTAAACCAGGAGGGAAGGTGCGAGTTTGCGTGGATTACGGGACTTAAACAAAGCTTGCTTAAAAGATAGCTTTTCCGTGCCATTTATCCACATTCTCATTGACAATACTACGCAATAGCTTTGCGGGGTATCATCAGATCATGGTTGCCGAGGAAGATAGTGAAAAAACTACTTTCATCACTCCTTGGAGAACTTTTTGCTATAGACGGTTGTTATTCGGCCTCATCAATGCTGGAGCTACCTATCAACGAGCTATGATGGCCCTTTTCCACGACTTAATGCATAAGGAGATCGAGATCTACGTGGATGACATCATTGTCAAATCCCAGAAGGAGGATGACCATATAGACCATCTCAAGAAGTTGTTCCACAGGTTGCGTAAGTACAACTTGAAGTTGAATCCAGCTAAGTGCGCCTTTGGCGTTATATCAGGCAAGTTGCTTGGATTTCTAGTCAGCCACAAAGGGATAGAGTTGGATCCTGCCAAAATCCAAGCCATTACGGAAATGCCCATTCCTCAGATAGAAAAGGAAATACGGGGATTTTTGGGAAGAATCAACTTCATTAGCAGATTTATCTCTCAACTCACAGCAACCTGTGAGCCTAACTTCAAGCTGTTAAGGAAGAACTCCTTCATAAAATGGAATGAGGAGTGCCAGAATGTCTTCCTTACAATCAAGAAACAGCTAATCAAAGCTCCCATCTTGGTACCACCCAGGGATGATGTTCCCCTATTTATGTATCTGTCCGTAAGTGACAATGCCATGGACTGCCTGTTGGGACAGAAAGACGATAGAGGCCTAGAACGAGCTATCAATTACCTCAACAAAAGATTCAGTAGCAGTGAACACAAGTACACTCTGATCAAAAAGACGTGTTATACTTTAGCATGGGCTGCCATGAGGTTACAACATTACCTCCATGGGCACACCACCCATCTCATATCCCGCGTGGATCCTCTCAAGTACGTGTTTAGTAAACCCATACTAAATTGTCGGCTGTCCAGATGGCAGTTGTGTGACGCTCCCAAAATTAGGTATACATCACCCATCTTGGGTCGTCAGATATATGGTACAGAATACAAATACAACTTACTAATACAACTGTCATGTACAATACGACAAAACATAACTGTGAGTTTGAATATAATTATTGTCTACTAGAGACTATACAAACTCAAAAGGAGTCCTCATTATAATTATTGTCACACTTTTTAACAGAATAGTGAGGACTACTAATACTATCATCTGGTCCATCACTCCGTTTCCCGACTCGTCCCAGCTATATTCTCATTTCCAGAAGAGAACAGTGAAAGAAAGGGTGAGCTCAACTAGCCCAGTAAGAAATATGATGACTAAGATAATACAGAATAAATTATCATTAGCCTTCAACAGTGTTAAACTGATAAAATATAACGAACATCAAGTTTAACTGCAGCGGAACAAGCAATCCATTAAAAGAGTCAAGTAGAGAATAAAATCTACTATCTTCTATGATTTAACAGGTTTTTCAACACTGTTATCGCTGGGACTCAGCTTAACAAAATAATCCACATCATCGAATCACCCCTGCACTACGGCCAAGGATATTCTTTAGTATCACGACCACAATTACCCATGCACTACGGGCCAAGAATATTTGTGCATTTATTAATGGTCATGATCATGCCAACAACTGTCCATCAATGCACTACAGGCCAATGAGGACTTTTACCACATCATTTGTAACATTACGGTCATGATTATACCGAATAATCCCTGGTCATAATCATACCAAGTCCATATATGCATTACAGGCCACAGATGACATTCAACATTTTATAAACAAGAGGAAGATGACAATGTTATAAGAATTCAATAAAACAAGTTCAAGAATTAATTTATCCAAGAATTAACAACGTCCAAATTGTTAATATGATACTGCTTTGTGGAGTAAAATTCAAGAATTCTTAGAAGAATATTTTCATGAAAAGATACTAGATGAAGCGCAAATATCAAAGATATTCCACTAATTTCATGGAGTATAGAAGTCAAAGTTTTAATCAACTGAGTATAATAAAGAATGGAATAATAAAAGAAATCACCATGCATGCGATAAACCGCACATATGGTTATTTAACAGAATAATAAATAATGTAACCAGGTCCGGCGTAAAACGCACATACAGGATATTCCAACAGAATAATAATAAAGACGGAACCAGGTCCGACGTAAAATACACAGGCAGGATGTTCCAACAGAATAATAATAAAGACGGAACCAGGTCCGGTGTAAAACACACAGACAGGATGTTCCAACAGAATAATAATAAAGACGGAACTAGGTCCGGTGTAAAACACACAGACAGGATGTTCCAACAGAATATTATAAAGACGGAACCAGGTCCAGTGTAAAACACACAGACAGGATGTTCCAACAGAATAATAAGCAATGGAATAACAACATTCCTCTTCATGAATAAGAAAGAATAACCCTTTACCGTTTTAAAGAAGAACTGAAATAAAGAAGTAGTTAAGTAGAAGAATACTTTTCTTCTCTCTCTCTGTATAGTTTCGCTCTATAGTTTCTCTCTCTAGAGTTCAGTGAATTCGTAAGAAATAAGGAAGGAATGAGCTGCTATTTATAGAAAAATAGAATGCATAGTAACTAATCTATGAACGGTCCAGATTGATTACTTTAATCTGACGGTCCATATTTAAAGAAAAATCTTTTAAATAAAATATAATATATTCTATTTATAGAATAACTTTAATAAAGTATTCTGTTTTATATAAAAAAAATGTTTCTGTTTATTACGTTAATAATACGAATAAAATAAAACTTCATTATCGCTAAATAATTCATATTATTAACTGACAATAATTGAATCAAACTGAGTGACTTCTCACATAAGAATTAATAATCAATACCGTGTGCTACTATGCAACCGCACGTATTACTGTACTTTTACTACCGAGTAGTTCAACAGTATCAATGGTAAAACTTCCGCCGTTATTTTTAATAAAATATTTTTGTCGTTTTCTCAATCCGACAATAATTCCGTTGTGGGGTCCACCAATGATTGTGTTATTGTACGAATATTTCCTGTTAAAACGAATATTCCCCGACCAATCGAATATTATATAACAACTTGCGTACTTTGCAAAATTTATAAATATTACCCACAACTATAACATTATATCAAATTAACTCCATAATATTCAAAAATAATATTTATAGAAAATCCATCTTTATTTATAAAAGTTGGGGTCTTACATAAATCGTCCTGAATGGGGATTGATTGGAGGTAAGAGGGAAGTGATTCTTCCTTTATTGATTAGCATCTGAAGTATCTCCTCCATAGGTTGGCCTAGGTATATAAATTCCCTTCTATTGGCAAAATCCTGACGGGCTTTGGCAGTCGCTCTCTTCGTCACTTTGTCCTCCATTGTTTCATTTTTTGAAGGTGACGATGGAATATTCATAATCAAGGGGAGGATACTAGCATGCTCCTGACTGACTAATTGGCGTGTAACTTGATGATGATAGATCACCAGTTCTGCCAATTGCTCAATTTGCTTGCATAGAGCTTTCATCTTTCGTTCCATCGCAAACTAGAACTTTGCATAATCCCTTTTGTCAACACTGTCTTTGATGATCTGGGATGCTTCGCAGTTAAAATTGGAACTTTGTCCAGTGCTCCAATTAATCATGTTGACCTCTTCTTCTTTGTGTAGAGGAAGATGGTTGTCTTGCACATGAGGTTGATCTAGTTTAGTAACCACAATCTCACCGTTGTCTATTAAATCTTGGATCTTGTGTTTTAAGGCCCAACAATCTTGAGTATCATGTCCAGGTGCCCCAGCATGACAAGCACATTTCTGAGCAGCATTAAAACCCCGCCCATTAGGGCTGGCTGGTGGAAGAAGATGCGTGATTTTCTTCTGCGTGGTCAGAAGAGTGAGAATATTCTCGAGTGAGTCTTCTAAGGGTATGAACACTCGAGGGCGTTTGACTTCTCCACCTTTTGGTATTGGAGGGTTTGAAGACTGTTCTGCGTAGACACTCAAAATTTTCTATACACCTGTCACTAATATTGCAGGAGAGCAGATTCGTCTTTTAAGAGGGAACCCTGAAAGACGATCCATATCCATGCCGGATACTACCGGAAGTTCAGCATCAACCCCGGATCGCAATCTAGAAGTAACAATTCTAATCTCGAAGATAACCCCGAGGCATGCAGATCAATATCGGAACACACACCGGAGAAGACCGATTAATCTCGGAGATAACCCCGAGGTATCCAGTGTTAGTCCCAATCATGGGAATAGCCACCAACCTTGGTGATAACCCCAAGGAATGCAATTTCGGTAATAATCCTGGAAATGCTTGTTACAAATGCAACCAGCTTCAATCTCGGCACTCACAACGAGATACACTGTACCAGCCCGGTGATAACATCGGGAAGACAGGCACACCTCAAAGATGATAATGAGGACCTTCAACAAATTGTAGCAGTCCAATCTCAGCGAAGCTGAGCAACGTCTGCTTTATCAGCCCAATCCGGAGATAACACCGGTGAGGGGCAACATCGTCATCTGACCAACACAATGCCATGCCACGTAGTCTCAACGTCTCTACGCAACAGTATCCCACTAGACTAACCAATCTTGAGTGATTATTGTGCGGGGTAACAGATGAAAGTTGAAGCTTGAAGAACGAAAGGCAGCGTCCCATCTTCAATGACTTCGCACAAACTCTAATCCCATGCCATCGTACAACTCTCGACAACGGCGGTCCGAAATAGGTCCTGTATACCTCAAACGGATGCCCATATTGCACTTTTGAAAGTTCGAGAGGACATTACAGTGCCTGACTGCACGTACTTTGAGACAACCCGGGTTGCCTCTGGTCTACCTGCGGCCCAGCCGCACCTGCGACTCCACCCTCTATAAATAGAGGGCTTGGGGTGGCCATTTTGTAAAAGAAAACGACGAGAAAGCCCTGCCCAAATTGCTCTGTACTCACCCGAGACTGAGTGCTTTCTCATTTTAAATACTTGTGAGCTCACATATAGCTTATTTTATACCTACAAAAGCCAGTGTTTACCCACTTTAAAGATATTGAAGTCTTCTTTGGCAGCCCACTGTAAGTCTTCTTTCACACTTTAAAGTTTTTCTCTTAATCTTTGCACACACCCTTCAACACGTTGAGAGTCGTGTTGCACACTTTTGCCCGGACTTCGGTCCGTGGTTTATTTTTAGTTTGTATACACACACACACACACACACACACACACACACACACACACACATATATATATATATATATATATATATATATATATATATATATATATATATATATATATATATATATATAAACTGCCTGTCGAACTCTGTTCGATGAGCCTAGACTTATGTCTGGTGTATTTAATGGCTTTCTTATATATATAATTATATATATGAACTGCTATCGAACTCTGTTCGGTGAGCCTGGATATCACATCCGGTGCGTTTAGTGCTTTAATATATATATATATATATATATATATATATATATATAGCATGTAAATGCACCGGATATATATATATATATATTACATTTCGTCCCACCTGGAGTTTACTTCGTGGTGGTTGACAGTTTTTACAGTTTTCTGTTCATTTCGTCTCGCCTGGAGTTTCCTCCGTGGCGGTTGATAGCTTTTACAGCTTTAGTTATATTTTTGATCCCCCATGGATGTGCTCCGTGGCTGGTGATCATGTATGTATATATATATTTACGGCTTTTATATATATACCTGCTTAATGTTTTTATATCAATTGCGGCATCATGTGAGCCTAGGAATCATGTGATCACAGATTCAGCCCCCTGAATCTAGATTCTGTTCCCGTGATGGACCTTTTTAGTTGTAAGCAGCTTGTAAATATATCTGTGATGTTTGGATTTTCTCAGATGGTTTTCATACCCACGAGGAATTCAGCACCTTTTTGTACATGATTTTCGTACGGATGCTTCGCATCTGTCAAATAAAATCAATCCAGCCGAATACGGAATAAAGTGGGAGTGTAAAAGGTCTCAATTACTATTGAGCATCAGAGTTTGAAAAACCTCTTTTATAAAACATCACTGCCATATCTTGCTTAAAATTGAATTTTTACATAAAATTTAAACCCTGTGTATATAGGTGCGAACGAGGCCTCACACTACTTCCAAATAACAGCACATTAACCCACACACACACATTCAGATAACAGTTTCTTGAAAAGAGGCGGTCACCGTAGTAACACGGATGTCGAGGGGTGCCTAACACCTTCCCTCTGCATAACCAAGTCCCCGGACCCTAATTAATCTCGGTTTCACCGACCCCCTTTGCAGTGTCACATCACTTGGTCAATGTGCAAACCTTTTCTCGGTTGTGTTGGTACAACCAGTTAAAAAACCAACTAGCGACTCTTATAGTCCAATCGTCGACATTATACATGTCGGACCTTTTTCACTTGTTTTTTCAAACAAATCTCACCTAAAATGAGAACACCAAAGAACAAGTAACGGAAAGGAACAATTAAAAATCCCGACGTCGACAAGTGGCGACTCTGCTGGGGACTCCAGTAAGAGGACTTAAGCCGCTATTACAATTTTTTCAAAATTGTTATCTGCTTATGTGTGGATGTTGCATTTACATTTTATGATGAATGTGTACAAATGCATTTCCTTACTTAGTGCTTCGCACTATAAACTACTTGTGATATTAGTGCTTCGCACCATATCTGCTTGTGATATTAGTGCCTCGCACATGTCATCATTTTTATACTGTAAGACGCGATGTATGTGAATGTATGTTGTGTGGTCCCTCCACCAGGAGGCTATCCCGTCGGTGTTTGATTACTGGAATCGTGAGAAGACTAATTCTCCGAGGTTCAGGAAAGGCACCACCCAAATTCGCTCCATTTGAAAGACAGGATTAACTTCCCATCAAGTAGATTGCAATGATTTGGGAACCTTCATGCCAAAAAGCCACGAGAATAACCTAAGATAGGTCAACCTCTGATAAACCCAAAACGGATGAAAGTCTCTTCATGCTCTCATTTCAATTACTTGTAATTATCTTCCATATCTATGTCCATGTAATGAGAAATATGAAGAAATGTGTACACATACATGCTACAAACAGCTGACATCCGTTTTGTAGGATAAAATTCATAAACTGGGCATGTTATTATCTACCTTCCCTAAAGACTAAACTATGCAAGTCTTTTACAGGGAATCAATCGGACCTACCACCCGTTTAAAGTCCAGAAAGGCAACAGGCCTACAGTCAATTATGTCGTCATCCGACCAGACCAAACTTAATCCAGTTTCTCACAAAGAATTCGACGGATTAAGCAAACAGATTACAGATTTAGCTGTTCTACTAAAAGAATTACACCAGCCTACACAGGGTCAGAAAATACCCGTACATGATGAATCCTCCACACAAGGAGGAACCAAAGTCATTACAATACCTGAACTGTAGTTGGATCCGACCAACAAAACTCATGATGCTGCCCATCCCACTAGAGATCCAAACACTGATGACATCAAAAAGAAAGTCCTCCAAATGGAAGAGACTCTTCGCACTATCAAAGAAATTGGAACACATGGAAGTGTTTCATATGCTGATTTGTGTATTTTCCCTGGTATTCATTATCCAGAAAAATTTAAGACTCCTGACTTTGAACAATATGATGGGTTGGGAGATCCTTACACACATCTAAAGGTGTTTATTGGAGAACTGGGATCTTATGCAGAGGATGAAAAACTCAGAATATAAATGTTCTAAAAAAGTCTAACTGGAGAAGCCCGTTCGTGATACACAAGATTAGACAATTCAAAGATCTATAGTTGGGAAGAGCTAGCACACGCTTTCCTCACCCAATACAACTTTCAATCTCAAATGGCTCCTGATCGGTATCAAATTACCAAGATCAAGAAACAGTCTAATGAGTCTTTCAGAGAGTATGCTCGGAGGTGGAGACGCCTGGCTACCCAAGTTAGTCCTTCCATGACAGAATCAAGGATAGTTATGACTTTCATAGACATACAAGAAGCACCTTTCTATGAAAGAGTTTTAGCCGGCATCGGCAAACCATTTTCTGAAATGGTCAAACATGGGGAGATGGCTGAAATGGGATTGAAATCTGAAAAGATTCAAGACCTAGCTGCACTCAAAGCTATTGCTGATCACATCCAATTTGGAAATTATGGGAACAACCCCCGGAGGGTCTATAAAAAGAAAAAAGAGGATGTTTCCCTGATACTACAGGGTCAAAAAGGCAGTCAAAACATGCCTATCCAGAGGAAAAATTACACTCCCTTTTAAGCACAGTCTTCAAACCCTCCAGTACCAAAAGGTGGAGAAGTCGAACGACCTCGAGTATTCACACCCTTAGGGGACACCCTCGAGAATATTCTCAATCTTCTAACAACACAGAAGAAAATCACGCATCTGCTTCCACCAGCCAGCCCTAATGGACGGGGTTTTAATGCTGCTCAGAAATGTACTTATCATGCCGGGGCACCTGGACATGATACTCAGGATTATTGGGCCTTGAAACAAAAAATCCAAGACCTGATAGACAACGGTGAAATCGTGGTCACCAAACCCGATCAGCAACCCTCTTCCACAACACAAGGAAGAAGAGGTCAACATGATCAATTGGAGCAGCGGACAGAGTTCCAATTTTAGCTGTGAATCCTCCCAGACCCCCAAAGATGGTGATGACAGATGGGATTATGCTAAGTTCCAATTCATAATGGAACGAAAGATTAAAGCTCTCTGTAAACAAATTGAGCAATTGGCAGAACTGGTGACTTATCAGCATCAAGTAACTCGTTAGCTAATCAGCCAGGAGCATGCCAGTCTCCTACCTATTGTCATGAATATTCCCTCTTCACTTTCAGAAAATGAAATGCTGGAAGACAAAGTGACGAAGAGAGCGAATGCTATGGCCCGTCGGGATTTTGCCAACAAAAGGAAATTCACATATTTGGGCCAACCTATGGAGGAAATCCTTCATATGTTAATCAATGAAGGACGGATTAGTTCCCTCCTACCTCCAATCAACCCCCGTTCAGGATGATACAACTCTGAGGGAGTATGTCAATATCATTCTCAATCTCGCGATCACAGCACAGAAGAATGCTTGGCACTCCGCCACCTTATTCAAAATTTAATCGACAGTAGCGTACTGCGTCTGGCAGATAACGACACTGTGTTACGGACAAGTGAGGATTCGTGTCCTACTAAGTGGAAGAGTGTAGTAGCAGTCATATCCGCTGAAAATGATGGGGTTAACAAATCACTTGTCATACCAGTAATTCAACTCAAAGGAATCAACAATCCTTTGAAAGTGGCCACTCCCGAGCCAATCAACTTGTCGTGCAGAGCACAATATCCTATTGTTAGCTTGCGCGCAGTTCCATGGAATTATCGAGAAGGTGAATGATCCACCTCGCATATAACTGCTGCAGTATCAAAGGAGAATCCACTGTATCTTCCCCAACGGGTAATGAAGCCTGTCATCAAGTCTAAGGGGAAAGTACCCATTGAGAAGATTGAAAATTTCCTCCGCACTATGGGTCATAACGAAGCCAAGGTGGTTTTAAGCTTGAAAGAAGCTCCACAACAGATATCAATCTTGGACTTGGTCCTGACTTTCGAGAATCACCAGAAGGTTTTGTTAAAGGTTTTAGAAGAAGCCTATCTACCGACATTAGTTGATACGGAAAAGTTTCAACATCTGGTTGATCACATTTTCAACAACAATGTGATATCCTTCACTGATGATGACATACCGCCTGAAGGGACCGGTCATTGCAAACCGTTGCACATTGCGGTCTTATCCTCCGGATATATGGTGGCTGGAGTTTTAATAGATGGAGGTTCCTCTCTAAATATCTACCCATACGCTACCTTGGTGAAGATGAATATCAATCCCAATCGAATTCGGAGTAGCCATACCATTATCAAAGCTTTTGATGGAGCCCGCCGTAACTCGGTCGGAGTAGTTGAGCTGCCAATTGAGATTGGTCCTTATACATTCTGCGTATCCTTCCATGTGCTCAAGATAGATTTGGGATACAACCTGCTCTTGGGACGACCATGGATTCACATGGCAGGGGCAGTCCCCTCCACTCTTCACCAACAGTTGAAATACATCATCAACAATAGCCTGGTCACAGTCAACGCTGAACCGGAGATTCCTCAGCACGGGGACATGCCGTTCATCAATGCCAATAAGGATGTTGAGCCAATTAGTTTTCATGCTTTGGAAATAAGCAATACCCAATACCATGCTATTGGAATGCCACTGCCCGAACCCTAGATTTCTGCCGAGGTAATGTCGGCCACGCAAGAAATGATGTCGTTGGGTCATAAATCGGGACAAGGGTTGGGTAAAGATTGCCAGGGTATCAAGTACCCTATTCGCTTAACCAAGAAAATTGGGACAGCTGGACTAGGCTATTCTTCCAGCTCTAGTCACAGGAATCCTCATAAGCATCATCAGATTCCTTCAGCTTCAACCATGCGGCGTTTATCTTCGCCTTCAAGCTCCGAGTTCGCACAACCTCCCATAAAGGTGCCAGCTAATATAATAGCAATGTTATTTCCCAAGTCGACACCGTTGAAGGAGAAAGAAATCTTTGTTCCAGATCCCGCAGTGGAGGAAGAGGAATGAAGCATCAAGCAAGACGTCATACGGATGATGTCCGACATACGCATCATCATTTATGATGAGCATACCAACAAATACACCCCAGACGATGATTGCCCAAATGTAATGGCTATCATTCAGGACAAGGAAGATGATGATAATCCCTCTATCACTGCGGTTCACCCGGAATTTGCTCTTGCCAATTGGAACAACATTCCTTGCATTGGTCGTCAAGGGTAAAGCGGGCGGAAACTCTTTCTGCCCTGTAGATATAATAACTGCTTACTTTTCTGTACAGTATTAGCGGTTTATTTTGCCAGTATATGCTAACACTGTGTATGATCAACACATTTCATATATACTAAGTGAAAGCATTTTTGTTTCAGGACTCTGAATTTAGATGTGCCGGTACTTGCTGATATGGTGCCTCTTCTCCACAAGGATTGTACCTTTGATGTAGAGATAAATTCAGCCTTGGTGGATATACAAGATGACATTGAGGTGCCTCCAGAAATTCAAGAATGGGTCAAAGACAAACCCAAACCCAACCTTGATCAAACCATTCCTTTCAATCTCGGAACCTTAGAAAACCCTAAGTTAATCCAGATTGGTTCAGTCCTTACTCCAAACCGACGGAATGACATTGTTACGTTACTAACCCAGTTCCAGGATGTGTTTGCATGGTCTCATGAGGATATGGTGGGTTTGTCCACTGACATTGTCCTTCATGGCCTTCCCATTAAAGAGGGATTTAAGCCAGTCAAGAAAAAGCTCCGGCGATTGAAACCTGAATGGAGTTTAAAGGTGAAAGAAGAAATTATGAAACAATTTCAAGCTGGCATCATAATGGTGTCTACATATCCTGAGTGGATATCCAACATCGTGCCCGTACCTAAACCTGGAGGGAAGGTGCGAGTTTGCGTGGATTACGGGACTTGGACAAAGCTTGCTTAAAAGATAGCTTTCCCGTGCCATTTCTCCACATTCTCATTGATAATACTGCGCAATACGACATGTACTCCTTTGCAGATTGCTTTGCGGGGTATCATCAGATCATGGGTGCCGAGGAAGATAGTGAAAAAACTGCTTTCATCACTCCTTGGGGAACTTTTTGCTATAGACGGTTGTCATTCGGCCTCATCAATGCTGGAGCTACCTATCAATGAGCTATGATGGCTCTTTTCCACGACTTAATGCATAAGGAGATCGAGATCTACATGGATAATATCATTGTCAAATCCCAGAAGGAGGATGACCATATAGACCATCTCAGGAAGTTGTTCAACAGGTTGCATAAGTACAACTTGAAGTTGAATCCAGCTAAGTGCGCCTTTGGCGTTATATCAGGCAAGTTGCTTGGATTTCTAGTCAGCCACAAAGGGATAGAGTTGGATCCTGCCAAAATCCAAGCCATTACCGAAATGCCCATTCCTCAGATAGAAAAGGAAATACGGGGATTTTTGGGAAGAATCAACTTCATTAGCAGATTTATCTCTCAACTCACAGCAACCTGTGAGCCTAACTTCAATCTGTTAAGGAAGAACTCCTTCATGAAATGGAATGAGGAGTGCCAGAATGTCTTCCTTACAATCAAGAAACAGCTAATCAAAGCTCCCATCTTGGTACCACCCAGGGATGATGTTCCCCTATTTATGTATCTGTCCGTAAGTGACAATGCCATGGACTGCCTGTTGGGACAGAAGGACGATAGAGGCCTAGAACGAGCTATCAATTACCTCAACAAAAGATTCAGCAGTAGTGAACACAAGTACACTCTGATCGAAAAGACGTGTTATGCTTTAGCATGGGCTGCCATGAGGTTACAACATTACCTCCATGGGCACACCACCCATCTCATATCCCGCGTGGATCCTCTCAAGTACGTGTTCAGTAAACCCATACTGAATTATCGGCTGTCCAGATGGCAGTTGTGTGACGCCCCCAAAATTAGGTATACATCACCCATCTTGGGTCGTCAGATACATGGTACATAATACAAATATAACTTACTAATACAACTGTCGTGTACAATACGACAAAACATAACTATGAGTTTGAATATAAATATTGTCTACTAGAGACTATACAAACTCAAAAGGAGTCCTCATTATAATTATTGTCACACTTTTTAACAGAATAGTGAGGACTACTAATACTATCATCTGGTCCATCACTCCGTTTCTCGACTCGTCCCAGCTATATTCTCATTTCCAGAGGAGAACAGTGAAAGAAAGGGTGAGCTCAACTAGCCCAGTAAGAAATATTATGACTAAGATAATACAGAATAAATTATCATTAGCCTTCAACAGTGTTAAACTGATAAAATATAACGAACATCAAGTTTAACTGCAGCGGAACAAGCAATCCATTAAAAGAGTCAAGTAGAGAATAAAATATACTATATTCTATGATTTAAAAGGTTTTTCAACACTGTTATCGCTGGGACTCAGCTTAACAAAATAATCCACATCATCGAATCACCCCTACACTACGGCCAATGATATTTTTTAGTATCACGACCACAATTATCTATGCACTACGGGCCAACAATATTTGTGTATTCATTAATGGTCATGATCATGCCAACAACTGTCCATCAATGCACTATGGGCCAATGAGGACTTTTACCACATCATTTGTAACATTACGGTCATGATTATACCGAATAATCCCTGGTCATAATCATACCAAGTCCATATATGCACTACAGGCCACAGATGACTTTCAACATTTTATAAACATGAGGATGATGACAATGTTATAAGAATTCAATAAAATAAGTTCAAGAATTAATTTATCCAAGAATTAACAACGTCCAAATTGTCAATATGATACTGTTTTGTGGAGTAAAATTTAAGAATTCTTAGAAGAATATATTCATAAAAAGATACTAGATGAAGCGCAAATATCAAAAATATTCCACTAATTTCATGGAGTATAGAAGTCAAAGTTTTAACCAACTGAGTATAATAAAGAATGGAATAACAAAAGAAATCACCATGCATGCGATAAACCGCACAGACAGGTTATTCAACAGAATAATAAATAATGAAACCAGGTCCGGCGTAAAACGCACAGACAGGATATTCTAACAGAATAATAATAAAGACGGAACCAGGTCCGGTGTAAAACACACAGACAGGATGTTCCAACAAAATAATAATAAAGGCGAAACCAGATCCGATATAAAACACACAGACAGGATGTTCCAACAGAATAATAATAAAGACGGAACCAGGTCCGATGTAAAACACACAGATAGGATGTTCCAACAAAATAATAATAAAGACGGAACCAGGTCCGGTGTAAAACACACAGACAGGATGTTCCAACAGAATAATAATAAAGATGAAACCAGGTCCGGTGTAAAACACACAGACAGGATGTTTCAACAGAATAATAAGCAATGGAATAACAACATTCCTCTTCATGAATAAGAAAGAGTAACACCCCTTACCGTTTTAAAGAAGAACTGAAATAAGGAAGTAGTTAAGTAGCAGAATACTTTTCTTCTCTCTCTATAGTTTCTCTCTCTAGAGTTCAGTGAATTCGTAAGAAATAATGAAGGAATGAGCTGCTATTTATAGAAAAATGGAATGCATAGTAACTAATCTATGAACGGTCTAGATTGATTACTTTAATCTGACGGTCCATACTTAAAGAAAAATCTTTTAAATAAAATATAATATATTCTATTTATAGAATAACTTTAATAAAGTATTCTGTTTTATATAAAAAGATGTTTCTATTTTATTACGTTAATAATACGAATAAAACAAAACTTCATTATCGCTAAATAATTCATATTATTAACTGACAATAATTGAATCAAACTGAGTGACTTCTCACATAAGCATTAATAATCAATACCGTGTGCTACTATGCAACCACACGTATTACTGTACTTTTACTACCGAGTAGTTCAACAGTATCAATGGTAAAACTTTCGCTGTTATTTTTAATAAAATATTTTTGTCGTTTTCTCAATCCGACAATAATTCTGTTGTGGGTTCCACCAATGATTGTGCCGTTGTACGAATATTTCCTGTTAAAACGAATATTCTCTGACCAATCGAATTTTATATAACAACTTGCGTACTTTGCAAAATTTATAAATATTACCCACAACTATAACATTATATCAAATTAACTCTATAATATTCAAAAATGATATTTATAGAAAATTCATCTTTATTTATAAAAGTTGGGGTCTTACAACCTCCCCTTCTTATGAAATTTCGCTCTCGAAATTAGGGTACGTACCTGGTATGTCGAAGAGGTAAGGATACCTTGACTTCATTTCAGATTCTAACTCCCAAGTCATTTCCTCAACATCGTGATTTCTCCACAAAATTTTGACTTGAGGTATAACCTTGGAGCGTAGAATATGTTCCTTCTTATCCAAGATTTGAACATGAGCTTCTTCATACGTCAAATCCTCCGCTATTTCGTCCGGTTCTAACTCAATAATGTGGTTCAGGTCTTCCACATATTTACGTAACATGGATATGTGAAAAATGTTATGAACACGAGACATACTTGGCGGTAAAGCGAGTCTATAAGCCACAGTTCCTACTTGATCGAGGATTAAAAATGGACCGATAAATCGAGGATTGAGCTTTCCTCTCTTTCAAAATCTCTTAACTCCATTCCATGGACTATGTAGCATCCCCAAATCCCGGTACTAATCACCAAGGATCTGGTATACTATTTCTATAACTATTGCGGAAGATATAAACATAAATTGTTTATACATTAAACTTTTACAACATAAACCCCAAGGTCTACAACTTTAACTTAATACATACCTTCAATATCTTAGAAGATTTACAATGCTATTTTCATCAGAAAATTTAATAGATCTAACTGCAACATAATTTATTCTTGCACTTTGACTTTGCTTCTGTCTTTATTCGAGCTTTCATATAAATCTGAAAATTTTTATCATGATATAGCAATGGTGAGCATCAAATTTGCCCAGCAAGTTTAAATTCAATAAAGATATATCATGATTGAAAGAATTGAACAATAAGCTAGCTAACTTTCAACAATATAAACATTGTGAAAGAGCATGAACAAATTTTCTTAGCTGAACAACCAAGTCAATAAAAATGAATGGTCAAGCATAAACATGAACAGATTAACTGAACCAAATGGTAATGAAGGTGATCAGCATTTCATACCTGATGAACATTTACAATATGCACAACGTGCGAATCAATAATCAATATAAACGTGAATAATTAACAACAATTATTCATTAATATGCTTTGAACATACAACTCAAGTTTGAGCTAGGAAAAACTTGCCTGATTCGTTGACTACTGCTACGCAGTTTTAGTTAACTTCATTCGGTAAGACCTATCATTAATAATAAGATTGGTCCCACAAACCCAACCTCAATCCAGCAAACTGGATTCTATATCCAGCAACTAGATTGCAATTCAGCAAGCTGGATCCAACAAATTTTTAATTCAGTAAACTTCTTTTCAATCCAGCAAGCTGGATTCATCAGATTTTCTAATCCAGCAAGCTGGATTCCATATCCTTTTCACGAAAATACCAAATCAACTTATTATTTTTTTATCCTTTGTCCAAACATGTATACATATATTTCATACACAAAAAGTATTTTTTCAAAATTTTCCAACTTCCTTTGGTATTTTTCAAAAATCATTTTTAGTTAATTCCTTAAGAAATTAGCTACCTCGTGCTTAACTCCAGAAATTCGCATCTCTTGGCACAATCTTATACGTCTTAACATGAGCCCACAGTTTAAATTTCGTGGCCATCAGAGTTACAGAACTCCGGTTATAGCAATTTTTGCCCAAAAATCACAAAAATTGAAATGATCATAACTTGGTCATTTTAAGTCGGAATGAGCTCATTTTTGGACAGGAGGTACTTAATACCATATATTTTCATGTCCCTAATGGCCAGATTTTTTCTCACAAACTAAGTTGCCGAAACAGCCCCTGGAAAATCTTGGCAGCAGCTATTTAGAGTTTTACAGTTTTGGAGTCCTTTGGTAAAACTTAAATAAAATGAGATCTATAACTCCAATTAACGATCTGTCAATTTTGTTGGATTCGTATCTTTCCGATATATAATTTTCATCTATCACAATCCATATTTGGACATGTTAAGCTCCCAGAAATTAGCCCGGAAGTGGCTGGTAAAAACTGTTGTTCTAACAATTTTCTTAGCTTTGAGTAGTTTGGGATAAATTCCATAACTTGCTCATTTTTCCACCTAATTGAGTGTTTCCAAAGAGGTTTTATCCTCAATACATAGATCTAGCATCTCAAAAAGATAAATCACACATATCCATCATAGATTTCAAAAATCAAAAGCTAGATCACACTTTTAAGTTTAAGCTTTCCGGAAAATTCTAATTTTCTATTCCTTTTGATTCCAACCAAATCAACACCAATATGTGTAGATCTAAACATGAAATACTCATAAACACATAGATCTAAGGTTTTAAACCTCAAGATCATAACTTCATATTATCAAAGATCAAATCAAACAAAATAAAAATATTTAAGCTAGTTTAAGTTTTCACCTTGATTTTTTTGGGCTACTCTTCTTTGTCTTCCAAATTAGAAAATGAATTTATGGAGCATCAATGGTGTAGCTCATTCCTCTCTCTCTCTCTCCTTCTCTCCACCGAATTTCTCTCCCCTTCTCTCTCTTTCTATGCTTTCTTTTTGGTAAGAAATAAGAGATGAAAGAGAAAATGGGTTTATTTGCTTGTAAAAAAAAATCTATAGATATATTTTGCATATCTAATCTATATCTTCCAATATCTCTACTATCCTTATCTCTTTCCTTAATCATCATTACATAGATATGTGGAATCTTAGTGTGCAAAATGGCTCCTTAAAATTAATGTCACCTAGCTTGAGTTGGTAATTATCTTTTGCAAATGTGGCTTAAATGATGACAAGCATGTCTCATTTTCTCTCCTTCTTGTATCCGGCCATGTGGCCCAAATTCTTCCAAGTTTGGTTTTGTTTTATGCAATATCTAGTATAGCAATTGTCTAAAATACCCCTTTCTCTAATTGGGCTACAAGTGTGGGCCATTATATTTAATCTCTTTGGACTTTTAATTTAATTCTTTGGGCCATGTAAAATTAACATAGTCCAATCCTTTTTATCTAATCCCACCACAAATATTAGTGTATCCATTCCAAACATTTAGAATTTAAATAATTACTCTTGTACATTAAATTCTATAACTCAACTAAACTTGTTTTAATTAAGTTATAAAATTAATAACTTGAGATAATAAAAATATATCTCTTAACTTAATATAATTTTTAATATTATTATTCTCCCACATTATCCTTCACAATTTGGCTAAGCTTTGGGCTTTTAATTATTTCCATTGAGCTAAGAAATTTACTTGTTTTACTTATTAACAACAACCAACTTGGGCTTTCAACCCTAATTAAATTGGGTCAATATAATACTTGCCCCATACATAATATATTGGGCTAGATTACATAATTTAATCACCCTTAGTCACTTTATCTACAAGTCTCATGCTTAATTAATTAATTGGGCTTGTTTAAATAATATTACCTCCTTAGCCCATTAAATCCAATTCTCTTGATCTGTAAATAATTTATTGGGTTATGACATTATTATAGTCCATTTCTTTTAATTATATATTACCCTAATCATTTAATTAGAGTTTTTATTTCTCACACTAGAAAATAAATTCATTACTTATGTCTTTTCTTTCCTTAACCCAATTAGACTTGCTATAACTAGGTTATAAAATTAATTAACTAAGATATACAAAGTAAATCTCTTAATGTTAGTATATATATTTATATACTAATATTCTCTCATATTATAACCTCTTAGGTTATTTAATTATCACACCTAATATATATATTAGGTTACATAACTTAATTCTTAATTCTTAATTCACTTGAATTAATTCTATGACCACTAAATACAAGTAACTCTTTAGGTCATTTAAATCTCATACCATGTTTTAATAACTAATTTAAGTTATAGAATTTATATTGTATAATTAAATTTAATTTCCTCTTCCTCTTCATAAATTGTTTTCAAAAAATTTATTTATATATCAAATATATAATTTAATATATTCAATCATTTATTCAAATATGAATTTAATTTACTGACTGCTTTGATACCAATATTCATATCTATATATTGGATCTCATCTCATATTTTTGCTTTACCTCCTTTGGTATAATATTAAATATTATACCATTATTCATATAACATATTTCACCCCTCACACTTGTTTTGACTTTTCTCCATAAAAAGCCAACTTTTAACTTTGACCAAAAGTTAATATTTACACATTTTATTTTTACTGTCCATTCTGACTAATCTTGACGTTCCGGACGCAACCGAGCAGTTCGTGCTTCAAAATTCTATTTCTAACTCAAATTTTGAGTTTTAAATTACTCCCTTCTTATTACTAATCGTATTAACTAACGACTTTATACTTATTCAATTCACACCAAATTTTACAGGTATCATAATACCTTATTCTTGAAACATATCACTTCATTTATAGGGTTTTGGAATTTTATAACCCATATTTTCTCTATTCTCATTCGAATAGCAAACCATATATGTTTTACTTGAAAATTTTAAATAAATCCTCAAATTTCTTCTAGGTTTTATTCTTTAACCTTTATTCTAATCATTTAAGATTTTATAAATTTTCGGGTTGTCACATTCACCCCTTCTTCTAAGAATTTCATCCCCGAAATTAAAGCATACTAATCTCTACTTATTCTCTTGATCAAAACTAGGTTTTTAACTTAACCTTTACACTTTCCTCCTTTGAGGATTTCTCATTTATTATCACATTTCAACATAACTACTCACTAGGAGTTTACATCTTCTAAACATTCAGCAAAACTAGGTTGTCATAATAACCTTTACTCATTCATCTCAGATTCTACTCGTACGCAACGAGTTCACAATATTTCATATCCATCATCACCTTGTACCACAACATTACTCTAAAGAGTTTAAAAAAATTCATATATGTCCGAGGGATCATAAAAACCATGAACTTTGAGGTTTAGGGGTATTTCTACCTGCTACCTCTATCAATTACGAAAGAAAGGTACTCTACCTCTGAAATATTTTATATTTGGTATGTTTACAATCACAAAGAAGGTAAACTACCAATGCGGGTACTTTAGAGGATCAGTCTGTAGTACCTTAGTAATCGGAATGACTATATGCGTTCTTAGATTGGAAATATTTTACCCAATGAGTATATCCCTATTTTTAGGGTTGTTCACCTCAGACTCATCATAAGATTTCGCACCAAAACAATTTGGTTCGGCATAAGCTTTCAAAGAATACTTTGAATTTCATAAACATTTGTCTAGCTGAATCAAATAGCTTAGACGCATATCAATAATTCGAATTTCAATCGAAACATGTTTATGTCCAAAATTTAATTGGCACTAAATTATCTTTAAAATTCTTAAAATCATTTTGACGTCATGATACCGCACTGTATTTACAGTCCGTTTCAGGATTCCGTCATTGTGTGACTTTGTCATACCGCATCATTCCATAGTGGGTTGACAATCTTTAGATCACATACCACACTAGGTAATTATGCATTGATAACTCCACCATTTTTATCATTTTGCATCAGGTTTTATGATACATTGATGATATATAAAATACATTTTGACATCTCAAAACATTTTTGTCTAGCCGAATCAATTAGCATAGACTCGTCTTTAAACCATTCAAAAATCTTTGAAAATCATCTTTGGTGTCATCACGCCACAACAGGTAACGATATGTTAGTAGTACGAAGCCCACTTCTACACAGTTGTAACCCTATGTTGAGGATAACAAAAATTCATTTTATTTCGAAAGGCACATCAGTGCGAATTTAGCTTGATGTCAAAAACTTTGAAGTCTAGCATAGCTAGAAGATTTGGAATACCTATGCTTCCACCACCCACTTTAATTTCTCTAATGATCCATTGCTTAATAATTCTATCTATTCTATCATCTTCAATGCTCCAATCTCAACATAACTATACCAGTTCGTCAAACTTACCATACATTATGAGTTCAGGAACTTTCCACAATCATATGAGTTTAAGAACTTGTCCTAGTCAGACCTTTGGCGTCCATTCGCTGAGTGGTTCATAAACATTTCATATAATTATGAGTCACGAACGTATCATAAGTATGAGTTTTAAGAACTCGTACTTAACCTTATATTCTCTACCTATTTGTTATACACATGAGAAAAGAATCACCTTATCCACATGCATATAACAAATAGCGCGACACCAGGTTCCAATGATTATCAGTATCAGAAACTAAGTGGTCGTCAAACCAAACTCGGCCACTAATCAATATAGGAAGCTAAGCGGACAATTCCCCGCCCATACAAAGAATTGTTCAACCTAACCATTATATCGACCACGAAGCTAAGTGATTTTAAAAGCAAGTACAAATTCCCTGCCCATACAAGGAATCATACAACTCAGCTGCTGACCTGAGTCCTCAATTGAAATCCCTCACCGTTCTAACTTTCTCTTTTCTTAATACGAATTTTCTTTAATCAGCATCTTAACATTTACCACTCTTTTCTGAGTTTACATTGTACCATTTCATAGTACATTCTCTTTATAGCGTTAGGCTATATCATTCCAATCACTTAACATGTCATATGTTATTAAACGATTTAATCTGATCACATCCTGATCTTATTTCGTAATCATTTCTCCTTATACTTACGATCGTTTTATTTTACGATCTTCTTATTCTTCTCTTTAATCATATTATATTATGATTTTATTAACATTTCTTATCTTATAAACATAGTCTATTTATTATCACTTTTCATTTTTATTACTGGAGTCAGATAACTCCAGATTCTTATCCTTATAGCTCTTCAAGATTCTTCTTTAAATCTTATTTATCTTTCTCTTTACTTAAATGATGAATTTCTTAAATTCATCTCTTATCCCTTAAACTCGATCTGAGTTTATTCCTTATCATCATCTCCGTGGATATAGCCTAAGGTACCCCTACCTAAGGTTTATAACTTACAGCTCTGATACCAACTGTAGCATCCCCAAATCCTGGTACTAATCACCAAGGATCTGGTATACTATTTCTATAACTATTACGGAATATATAAACATAAATTATTTATACATTAAACTTTTACAACATAAATCCCAAGGTTTACAACCTTAACTTAATACATACCTTCAATATCTTAGAAGATTTACAATGCTATTTTCATCAGAAAATTTAATAGATCTAACTGCAACATAATTTATTCTTGCACTTTGACTTTGCTTCTGTCTTTATTCGAGCTTTCATCTAAATCTGAAAATTTTTATCATGATATAGCAAGGGTGAGCATCAAATTTTCCCAGCAAGTTTAAATTCAATAAAGATATATCATGATTGAAAGAATTGAACAATAAGCTAGCTAACTTTCAACAATATAAACATTGTGAAAGAGCATGAACAAATTTTCTTAGCTGAACGACCAAGTCAATAAAAATAAATGGTCAAGCATAAATATGAACAGATTAACTAAACCAAATGGTAATGAAGGTGATCAGCCTTTCATACCTGATGAACATTTACAATATGCACAACGTGCGAATTAATAATCAATATAGACGTGAATAATTAATAACAATTATTCATTAACATGCTTTGAACATACAACTCAAGTTTGAGTTAGAAAAAACTTGCCTGATTCGTTGACTACTACTACGCAGTTTTAGTTAACTTCATTCGGTAAGACCTATCATTAATAATAAGATTGGTCTTTCAATCAGCATATTCTACTTTGTATCGTAATACAATTATTTTGTTAATAGATTGTCTAACACTTAATCAAATATTAGATAACACCTTAACCCATCAGTATTATTATCATTCTTTGAAATTTCTTTAATTACTATATCATATTCATTATGATTTAACACATATCCATTATGATTTAACACCTTAATAAGCCAAATACCAAACTAGCAACCCGGATTTCAAATCCAATAACCTAGATAGTCAGTCCCACAAACCCAACCTCAATCCAACAAACTGGATTCTATATCCAGCAACTAGATTACAATTCAGCAAGCCGGATCCAACAAATTTTTAATTCAGTAAACTTCTTTTCAATCCAGCAAGCTGGATTCATCAGATTTTCTAATCCAGCAAGCTGGATTCCATATCCTTTTCACGAAAATACCAAATCAACTTATTATTTTTTTATCATTTGTCCAAACATGTATACATATATTTCATACACAAAAAATATTTTTTCAAAATTTTCCAACTTCCTTTGGTATTTTTCAAAAATTATTTTTAGTTAATTCCTTAAGAAATTAGCTACCTCGTTCTTAACTCCAGAAATTCTCATCTTTTGACACAATCTTATACGTCTTAACGTGAGCCCACAGTTTAAATTCCGTGGCCATCGGAGTTACAGAACTCTGGTTATAGCGATTTTTGCCCAAAAATCACAAAAATTGAAATGATCATAACTTGGTCATTTTAAGTCGGAATGAGCTCATTTTTGGACAGGAGGTACTTAATACCATATATTTTCATGTCCCTAAAGGCCGGATTTTTTCTCACAAACTAAGTTGCCGAAACAGCCCCTGGAAAATCTTGGCAGCAGCTATTTAGAGTTTTACAGTTTTGGAGTCCTTTGGTAAAACTTAAATAAAATGAGATCTGTAACTCCAATTAACGATCCGTCAATTTTGTTGGATTCGTATCTTTCCGATATACAATTTTCATCTATCACAATCCATATTTGGAAATGTTAAGCTCCCGGAAATTAGTCCGGAAGTGGCTGGTAAAAACTGTTGTTCTAACAATTTTCTTAGCTTTAAGTAGTTTGGGATAAATTCCATAACTTGCTCATTTTTCCACCTAATTGAGTGTTTCCAAAGAGGTTTTATCCTCAATACATAGATCTAGCATCTCAAAAAGATAAATCACAAATATCCATCATAGATTTCAAAAATCAAAAGCTAGATCACACTTTTAAGTTTAAGCTTTCCGGAAAATTCTTATTTTCTATTCCTTTTGATTCCAACCAAATCAACACCCAATATGGGTAGATCTAAACATGAAATACTCATAAACACATAGATCTAAGGTTTTAAACCTCAAGATCATAACTTCATATTATCAAAAATCAAATCAAACAAAATAGAAATATTTAAGCTAGTTTAAGTTTTCACCTTGATTTTTTTGGGCTACTCTTCTTTGTCTTCCAAATTAGAAAATGAATTTATGGAGCATCAATGGTGTAGCTCCTTCCTCTCTCTCTCTCCTTCTCTCCACCGAATTTCTCTCCCCTTCTCTCTCTTTCTATGCTTTCTTTTTGGTAAGAAATAAGAGATGAAAGAGAAAATGAGTTTATTTGCTTGTAAAAAAAATCTATAGATATATTTTGTATATCTAATCTATATCTTCCAATATCTCTACTATCCTTATCTCTTTTCTTAATCATCATTACATAGATATGTGGAATCTTAGTGTGCAAAGTGGCTCCTTAAAATGAATGTCACCTAGCTTGAGTTGGTAATTATCTTTTGCAAATGTGGCTTAAATGATGACAAGCATGTCTCATTTTCTCTCCTTCTTGTATCCGGCCATGTGGCTCAAATTCTTCCAAGTTTGGTTTTGTTTTATGCAATATCTAGTATAGCAATTGCCTAAAATACCCCATTCTTTAATTGGGCTACAAGTGTGGGCCATTATATTTAATCTCTTTGGACTTTTAATTTAATTCTTTGGGCCATGTAAAATTAACATAGTCCAATCCTTTTTATCTAATCCCACCTCAAATATTAGTGTATCCATTCCAAACATTTAGAATTTAAATAATCACTCTTGTACATTAAATTCTATAACCCAACTAAACTTGTTTTAATTAAGTTATAAAATTCATAACTTAAGATAATAAAAATATATCTCTTAACTTAATATAATTTTTAATATTATTATTCTCCCACATTATCCTTCACAATTTGGCTAAGCTTTGGGCTTTTAATTATTTCCATTGAGCTAAGAAATTTGCTTGTTTTACTTATTAACAACAACCAACTTGTGCTTTCAACTCTAATTAAATTGGGTCAATATAATACTTGCCCCATACATAATATATTGGGCTAGATTACATAATTTAATCACCCTTAATCACTTTATCTACAAGTCCAATGCTTAATTAATTAATTGGGCTTGTTTAAATAATATTACCTCCTTAGCCCATTAAATCCAATTCTCTTGAACTGTAAATAATTTATTGGGCTATGACATTATTATAGTCCATTTCTTATAATTCTATATTACCCTAATCATTTAATTAGAGTTTTTATTTCTCACACAAGAAAATAAATTCATTACTTATGTCTTTTCTTTCCTTAACCCAATTAGACTTACTATAACTAGGTTATAAAATTAATTAACTGAGATATATAAAATAAATCTCTTAATGTTAGTATATATATTTATATACTAATATTCTCCCATATTATAACCTCTTGGGTTATTTAATTACCACACCTAATATATATATTAGGTTACATAACTTAATTCTTAATTCACTTGAATTAATTCTATGACCACTAAATACAAGTAACTCTTTAGGTCATTTAAATCTCATACCATGTTTTAATAACTAATTTAAGTTATACAATTTATATTTTACAATTAAATTTAATTTCCTCTTCCTCTTCATAAATTGTTTTCAAACAATTTATTTATATATCAAATATATAATTTAATATATTCAATCATTTATTCAAATATGAATTTAATTTACTAACTGCTTTGATACCAATATTCATATCTACATATTGGATCTCATCTCATATTTTTGCTTTACCTCCTTTGGTATAATATTAAATATTATACCATTATTCATATAACATATTTCACTCCTCACACTTGTTTTGACTTTTCTCCATAAAAAGCCAACTTTTAACTTTGACCAAAAGTTAATATTTACACATTTTGTTTTTACTGTCCATTCTGACTAATCTTGACGTTCCGGACGCAACCGAGCAGTTCGTGCTTCAAAATTCTATTTCTAACTCAAATTTTGAGTTTTAAATTACTCCCTTCTTATTACTAATCGTATTAACTAACGACTTTATACTTATTCAATTCACACCAAATTTTACAGGTATCATAATACCTTATACTTGAAACATATCACTTCATTTATAGGGTTTTGGAATTTTATAACCCATATTTTCTCTATTCTCATTCGAATAGCAAACCATATATGTTTTACTTAAAAATTTTAAATAAATCCTCAAATTTTCTTCTAGGTTTTATTCTTTAACCTTTATTCTAATCATTCAAGATTTTATAAATTTTTGGGTTGTCACATTCACCCCTTCTTCTAAGAATTTCGTCCCCGAAATTAAAGCATACTAATCTCTGCTTATTCTCTTGATCAAAACTAGGTTTTTAACTTAACCTTTACACTTTCCTCCTTTGAGGATTTCTCATTTATTATCACATTTCAACATAACTACTCACTAGGAGTTTACATCTTCTAAACATTTAGCAAATCTAAGTTGTCATAATAACCTTTACTCATTCATCTCAGATTCTACTCGTACGCAACGAGTTCACAATATTTCATATCCATCATAACCTTCTACCACAACATTACTCTAAAGAGTTTAAAAAAATTCATATATGTCCGAGGGATCATAAAAACCATGAACTTTGAGGTTTAGGGGTATTTCTACCTGCTACCTCTTTCAATTACGAAAGAAAGGTACTCTACCTCTGAAATATTTTATATTTGGTATGTTTACAAT
This sequence comes from Panax notoginseng, assembly GCA_016801055.1. Classification (NCBI taxonomy): domain Eukaryota; kingdom Viridiplantae; phylum Streptophyta; class Magnoliopsida; order Apiales; family Araliaceae; genus Panax; species Panax notoginseng. The sequence continues at coordinate 196,318,789 of CM029014.1, forward strand.
CACAAAGAAGGTAAACTACCAATGCGGGTACTTTAGAGGATCAGTCTGTTGTACCTTAGTAATCGGAATGACTATATGCGTTCTTAGATTGGAAATATTTTACCCAATGAGTATATCCCTATTTTCAGGGTTGTTCACCTCAGACTCATCATAAGATTCCGCACCAAAACAATTTGATTCGGCATAAGCTTTCAAAGAATACTTTGAATTTCATAAACATTTGTCTAGCTGAATCAAATAGCTTAGACGCATATCAATAATTCGAATTTCAATCGAAATATGTTTATGTCCAAAATTTAATTGGCACTAAATTATCTTTAAAATTCTTAAAATCATTTTGACGTCATGATACCGCATTGTATTTACAGTCCGTTTCAGGATTCCGTCATTGTGTGACTTTGTCATACCGCATCATTCCATAGTGGGTTGACAATCTTTAGATCACATACCACACTAGGTAATTATGCATTGATAACTCCACCATTTTTATCATTTTGCATCAGGTTTTATGATACATTGATGATATATAAAATACATTTTGACATCTCAAAACATTTTTGTCTAGCCGAATCAATTAGCATAGACTCGTCTTTAAATCATTCAAAAATCTTTGAAAATCATCTTTGGTGTCATCACGCCACAACAGGTAACGATATGTTAGTAGTACGAAGCCCACCTCTACACAGTTGTAACCCTATGTTGAGAATAACAAAAATTCATTTTATTTCGAAAGGCACATCAGTGCGAATTTAGCTTGATGTCAAAAACTTTGAAGTCTAGCATAGCTAGAAGATTTGGAATACCTATGCTTCCACCACCAACTTTAATTTCTCTAATGATCCATTGCTTAATAATTCTATCTATTCTATCATCTTCAATGCTCCAATCTCAACATAACTATACCAGTTCGTCAAACTTACCATACATTATTAGTTCAGGAACTTTCCACAATCATATGAGTTTAAGAACTTGTCCTAGTCAGACCTTTGGCGTCCATTCGCTAAGTGGTTCATAAACATTTCATATAATTATGAGTCACGAACGTACCATAAGTATGAGTTTTAAGAACTCGTACTTACCCTTATATTCTCTACCTATTCGTTATACACATGAGAAAAGAATGACCATATCCACATGCATATAACAAATAGCGCGACACCAGGTTCCAATGATTATCAGTATCAGAAACTAAGTGGTCGTCAAACCAAACTCAGTCACTAATCAATATAGGAAGCTAAGCGGACAATTCCCCGCCCATACAAAGAATTGTTCAACCTAACCATTATATCAACCAGGAAGCTAAGTGATTTTAAAACCAAGTACAAATTCCCCGTCCATACAAGAAATCATACAACTCAGCTGCTGACCTGAGTCCTCAATTGAAATCCCTCACCGTTCTAACTTTCTCTTTTCTTAATACGAATTTTCTTTAATCTACATCTTAACATCTACCACTCTGTTCTGAGTTTACATTGTACCATTTCATAATACATTCTCTTTATAGCGTCAGGCTATATCATTCCAATCACTTAACATATCATATGTTATTAAACGATTTAATCTGATCACATCGTGATCTTATTTCGTAATCATTTCTCCTTATACTTACGATCGTTTTATTTTACGATCATCTTATTCTTCTCTTTAATCATATTATATTATGATTTTATTAATATTTCTCATCTTATAGACATAGTCTATTTATTATCACTTTTCATTTTTATTACTGGAGTCAGATAACTCCAGATTCTTATCCTTATAGCTCTTCAAGATTCTTCTTTGAATCGTATTTATCTTTCTCTTTACTTAAATGATGAATTTCTTAAATTCATCTCTTATCCCTTAAACTCGATCTGAGTTTATTCCTTATCATCATCTCCGTGGATATAGCCTAAGGTACCCCTACCTAAGGTTTATAATCTACAGCTCTGATACCAACTGTAGCATCCCCAAATCCCGGTACTAATCACCAAGGATCTGGTATACTATTTCTATAACTATTGCGAAAGATATAAACATAAATTATTTATACATTAAACTTTTACAACATAAATCCCAAGGTTTACAATCTTAACTTAATACATACCTTCAATATCTTAGAAGATTTACAATGCTATTTTCATCAGAAAATTTAATAGATCTAACTGCAACATAATTTATTCTTGCACTTTGACTTTGCTTCTGTCTTTATTCGAGCTTTCATCTAAATCTAAAATTTTTTATCATGATATAGCAAGGGTGAGCATCAAATTTTTCCAGCAAGTTTAAATTCAATAAAGATATATCATGATTGAAAGAATTGAACAATAAGCTAGCTAACTTTCAACAATATAAACATTGTGAAAGAGCATGAACAAATTTTCTTAGCTGAACGACCAAGTCAATAAAAATAAATGGTCAAGCATAAACATGAACAGATTAACTGAACCAAATGGTAATGAAGGTAATCAGCCTTTCATACCTGATGAACATTTACAATATGCACAACGTGCGAATTAATAATAAATATAGACGTGAATAATTAACAACAATTATTCATTAACATGCTTTGAACATACAACTCAAGTTTGAGTTAGGAAAAACTTGCCTGATTCGTTGACTACTACTACGCAGTTTTAGTTAACTTCATTCGGTAAGACCTATCATTAATAATAAGATTGATCTTTCAATATTCTACTTTGTATCATAATACAATTACTTTGTTAATAGATTGTCTAACACTTAATTAAATATTAGATAACACCTTAACCCATCAGTATTATTATCATTCTTTGAAATTTCTTTAATTTCTATATCATATCCATTATGATTTTACACCTACCAAACTAGAAACCCGGATTTCAAATCCAATAACCTAGATAGTCAGTCCCACAAACCCAACCTCAATCCAACAAACTGGATTATATATCCAGCAACTAGATTGTAATTCAGCAAGTTGGATCCAACAAATTTTTAATTCAGTAAACTTTTTTTCAATCCAGCAAGCTGGATTCATCAGATTTTCTAATCCAACAAGCTGGATTCCATATCATTTTCACGAAAATACCAAATCAACTTATTATTTTTTTTATCCTTTGTCCAAACATGTATACATATATTTCATACACAAAAAGTATTTTTTCAAAATTTTCCAACTTCCTTTGGTATTTTTCAAAAATCATTTTTAGTTAATTCCTTAAGAAATTAGCTACCTCGTTCTTAACTCCAGAAATTCCCACCTCTTGACACAATCTTATACGTCTTAACGTGAGCCCACAGTTTAAATTTCGTGGCCATCGGAGTTACAGAACTCCGGTTATAGCGATTTTTGCCCAAAAATCACAAAAATTGAAATGATCATAACTTGGTCATTTTAAGTCGGAATGAACTCATTTTTGGACAGGAGGTACTTAATACCATATATTTTCATGTCCCTAATGGCCGGATTTTTTCCCACAAACTAAGTTGCCGAAACAGCCCCTAGAAAATCTTGGAAGCAGCTATTTAGAGTTTTACAATTTTGGAGTCCTTTGGTAAAACTTAAATAAAATGAGATCTGTAACTCCAATTAACGATCCGTCAATTTTTTTGGATTCGTATCTTTCCGATATACAATTTTCATCTATCATAATCCATATTTGGACATGTTAAGCTCCCGGAAATTAGCCCGGAAGTGGCTGGTAAAAACTGTTGTTCTAACAATTTTCTTAGCTTTTAGTAGTTTGGGATAAATTCCATAACTTGCTCATTTTTCCACCTAATTGAGTGTTTCCAAATAGGTTTTATCCTCAATACATAGATCTAGCATCTCAAAAAGATAAATCACAAATATCCATCATAGATTTCAAAAATCAAAAGCTAGATCACACTTTTAAGTTTAAGCTTTCCGGAAAATTCTTATTTTCTATTCCTTTTGATTCCAACCAAATCAACACCCAATATGGGTAGATCTAAACATGAAATACTCATAAACACATAGATCTAGGGTTTTAAACCTCAAGATCATAACTTCATATTATCAAAAATCAAATCAAACAAAATAAAAATATTTAAGCTAGTTTAAGTTTTCACCTTGATTTTTTTGGGCTACTCTTCTTTGTCTTCCAAAGTAGAAAATGAATTTATGGAGCATCAATGGTGTAGCTCCTTCCTCTCTCTGTCCTTCTCTCCATCGAATTTCTCTCCCCCCCCTCTCTCTCTCTATGCTTTCTTTTTGGTAAGAAATAAGAGATGAAAGAGAAAATGGGTTTATTTGCTTGTAAAAAAAATCTATAGATATATTTTGTATATCTAATCTATATCTTCCAATATCTATACTATCCTTATCTATTTCCTTAATCATCATTACATAGATATGTGAAATCTTAGTGTGCAAAGTGGCTCCTTAAAATGAATGCCACCTAGCTTGAGTTGGTAATTATCTTTTGCAAATGTGGCTTAAATGATGACAAGCATGTCTCATTTTCTCTCCTTCTTGTATCCGGCCATGTGGCCCAAATTCTTCCAAGTTTGGTTTTGTTTTATGCAATATCTAGTATAGCAATTGCCTAAAATACCCCTTTCTCTAATTGGGCTACAAGTGTGGGCCATTATATTTAATCTCTTTGGACTTTTAATTTAATTCTTTGGGCCATGTAAAATTAATATAGTCCAATCCTTTTTATCTAATCCCACCACAAATATTAGTGTATCCATTCCAAACATTTAGAATTTAAATAATCACTCTTGTACATTAAATTATATAACCCAACTAAACATGTTTTAATTAAGTTATAAAATTAATAACTTGAGATAATAAAAATATATCTCTTAACTTAATATAATTTTTAATATTATTATTCTCCCACATTATCCTTCACAATTTGGCTAAGCTTTGGGCTTTTAATTATTTCTATTGAGCTAATAAATTTACTTGTTTTACTTATTAACAACAACCAACTTGGGCTTTCAACCCTAATTAAATTGGGTCAATATAATACTTGCCCCATACATAATTTATTGGGCTATATTACATAATTTAATCACCCTTAATCACTTTATGTACAAGTCACATGCTTAATTAATTAATTGGGCTTGTTTAAATAATATTACATCTTTAGCCCATTAAATCCAATTCTCTTGATCTGTAAATAATTTATTGGGCTATGACATTATTATAGTCGATTTCTTTTAATTCTATATTACCCTAATCATTTAATTAGAGTTTTTATTTCTCACACTAGAAAATAAATTCATTACTTATGTCTTTTCTTTCCTTAACCCAATTAGACTTGCTATAACTAGGTTATAAAATTAATTAACTAAGATATATAAAATAAATCTCTTAATGTTAGTATATATATTTATATACTAATATTCTCTCATATTATAACCTCTTAGGTTATTTAATTACCACACGTAATATATATATTAGGTTACATAACTTAATTCTTAATTCTTAATTCACTTGAATTAATTCTATGACCACTAAATACAAGTAACCCTTTCGGTCATTTAAATCTGATACCATGTTTTAATAACTAATTTAAGTTATACAATTTATATTGTATAATTAAATTTAATTTCCTCTTCCTCTTCATAAATTGTTTTCAAACAATTTATTTATATATCAAATATATAATTTAATATATTCAATCATTTATTCAAATATGAATTTAATTTACTAACTGCTTTGATACCAATATTCATATCTACATATTGGATCACATCTCATATTTTTGTTTTACCTCCTTTGGTATAATATTAAATATTATACCATTATTCATATAACATATTTCACTCCTCACACTTGTTTTGACTTTTCTCCATAAAAAGTCAACTTTTAACATTGACCAAAAGTTAATATTTACACATTTTTTTTACTGTCCATTCTGACTAATCTTGACATTCCGGGCTCAACCGAGCAGTCCGTGCTTCAAAATTCTATTTCTAACTCAAATTTTGAGTTTTAAATTACTCCCTTCTTATTACTAATCGTATTAACTAACGACTTTATACTTATTCAATTCACACCAAATTTTACAGGTATCATAATACCTTATTCTTGATGCATATCACTTCATTTATAGGGTTTTGGAATTTTGTAACCCATATTTTCTCTATTCTCATTCGATTAGCAAACCATATAGGTTTTACTTGAAAATTTTAAATAAATTTTCAAATTTTCTTCTACGTTTTATTCTTTAACCTTTATTCTAATCATTCAAGATTTTATAAATTTCCGGGTTGTCACAGAGCAACACGTAAGAACACATGATCTCCTATATCAAATTTCACGTCCTTTCGATGAAGATCAGTACAACTCTTTTGTCGATCTTCTGAGGTTTTTATACGTTGTCAGATCGTTTGAATCTTTTATGTAGTCATATGTACCATCTCCGGTCCCAACAACGTTGCTTTACCTACCTCATCCCAGCATACTGGAGAACGACACTTTCTTCCATACAACGCTTCGAATGGAGCCATGCTAATACTTGCTTGATAACTGTTGTTGTAGGAAAACTCCACCAATGATAAGAACTTGTCCCAACTTCCCTTGAAGTCAAGGACACAGAGTCTTAATAAATCTTCTAGAGTTTGAATAGTCCTCTCTGATTGTCCGTCCGTCTGAGGATGATATGCCGAACTAAATTGTAAATCCATGCCCATAGCTTTTTGTAAACTAACCCAAAATCGTGAACTGAATCTTGGGTCTCGGTCAGAAACAATGGATACTGGCATACCATGCAGTCTTATAATATCATTTATATACATACGAGCAAGACGTTCAAGTGTATAAGTTTTTCGTATCGGTAAAAAATGAGCAGACTTGGTCAATCTATCAACAATGACCCAAATCGCATCAATACCTTGAGAAACCTTAGGAAGACCTGTTACGAAATCCATGGTAATGTGCTCCCACTTCCATTCTAGAATTTCAAGTGGTTGCAATGGACCTTTTGGTACTTGATGCTCCGCCTTGACTCATTGACAAGTTAGACACCTTGAGATAAACAGCGCTATCTCTCGCTTCATATTGCTCCACCAAAATGTATGACGAAGATCATGATACATTTTGGTACTCCCAAGATGTATTGCCAACAGTGTGTTGTGCACCTCCATTATGATTTCATACTTTAAATCAGGGTCGTTAGGAACACAAATTCTGGAGTTGACTCGAAGTATTCCTTCTTCATCGATTCTTGCTTCCGGCATAGCACCTTCTTGCACTTTCTTCCTCATACGCATCAGCTCCAGGTCTGTAGCTTGAGTAGCTTTAACTTTATCGATTAAAGTTGGTTCAACTCGTATATTCACCATCATCACATGGGTCCCTGAAGTCTTTAACTCTATCTCTATCCTTTGCAAGTCACACAAAATGGGCCTTTGTGTTGACAATATCGCACTCGTACTTGCATATGATCTTCTACTCAATGCGTCAGCTACCACGTTCGCTTTTCCAGGATGGTATTGAATGGTATAATCATAATCTTTCAACAGTTCAAGCCAACGTCGTTGTCGCATATTGAGTTCCTTTTGAGTGAAGAAATATTTGAGGCTTTTATGATCCGTAAAGATCTCCACCTTCTCCCCATACAAGTAATGCCTCCAAATTTTAAGTGCAAAGATAACAGCTGCCAACTCTAGATCATGAGTAGGATAATTCCTCTCATATTCCTTGAGTTGTCTTGATGCATAGGCTATGACTTTTCCATGTTGCATGAGAACGCATCCCAACCCTTTGCTCGAAGCATCACTGTAGATGACAAATCCCTCCGAGCTTGATGGTATTATTAGAACAGGTGCTGAAATGAGTCTCCTCTTGAGTTCTTGAAAACTCTTCTCACATTCTTCGCTCCAACCGAACTTTGTATCTTTCCGAGTCAGCTGAGTTAGTGGAGTAGCGATTCGAGAAAATCCTTCCACGAATCTCCGATAATAACCAGCTAAACCGAGAAAGCTACGTACTTCGGTTACTGATTTAGGTTGCTCCCAGCTTTGAATAGCTTCAATCTTTGCCGGGTCAACAGATATTCCACGACTTGATACTACGTGCCCAAGGAATGCTACCTCCTCCAGCCAGAACTCGCATTTGTTCAACTTAGCATAAAGCTTGTATTCACGAAGCCTCAAGTGTTGCTCATGATCTTCATAACTTTTGGAATAAATAAGGATGTCATCAATAAAGACGACCACAAAGTGATCCAAATATTCCTTGAATACCCGGTTCATCTTATCCATGAAGGCAGCAGGAGCATTGGTCAATCCAAAGGACATGACTAGGAATTCATAATGCTCGTACCAAGTTCTGAAAGCCGTCTTTGGAATATCCTCAGTTCTAACCTTCAGCTGATGATATCCAGAACGAAGATCGATCTTTGAAAAGAATTGTGCTCCTTGCAACTGGTCAAACAGGTCATCAATACGTGGCAATGGGTACCTGTTTTTGATGGTGACATGATTCAACTCCCGATAATCAATACAAAGTCGCATACTTTCATCTTTCTTCTTCACAAATAGAACAGGACCACCCCAAGGAGAAGTACTAGGACGAATAAAGCCAATGTCTAACAATTCCTACAGTTGGATCTTTAACTCCTGAAGTTCAATAGGAGTCATTCGATATGGGGCTTTGGAAATGGGTTTTGTACAGGGTTCAAGGTCGATACAAAATTTAATTTCACACGCTGGGGGTAGGCCAGGAAGTTCTTCAGGGAATACGTCATGGAATTTATTAACAATAGAAATATCATTCAAAACTGACGTATTTTTGTTTAGATCCGTGACATGGGCTAAGAAAGCTTGACATCCGTTTTTCAATAAACGAATAGCTTTATGGCTTGAGATGACATCGATTGATTTTAATGGTTTGGTTGCTTGAATTCACATAATAGGTCGATTAGGAATATGAAAGCTAACAACCTTACGAAAATAATCAATTTTTACATAATGAGTAGTTAACCAATCAATCCCTATAATCACGTCAAATGCAAATATTTTTAATGAAATAAGATCGACAGGTAATGTGTGGGTACCAACTTAAACCAAACAAGACTTATAAACCGTGGATGTAATGAAGGTTTCTCCCAATGGAGTTTCAACAGATAAGTCAAAGTCTAATTTCTCCGGAGTCAAATTTAATTGATGAGCGCAAGTAGGAGAAATAAAAGAATGGGTAGAACCGGTATCAAATAAAGTATAGACTTCGTTAGAGTTTATGGTAAGCTTACCCGTGATGACCTCATTCGGGTTCCTTACTTTCTGGGAGGTCACAACAAACGCTCTCCCTTGCACTACTGGTTTTTAACTTTTCTGGGACGGCCTTTGATGCCTCCATCCTAACTGAACTTGTTTTTGATAAACGACAAAATCGGGCTAAATGACCTTCTCTTCCACAATTATAACATGCTTTAGACGACATCACGTAGTTTGGACTGATGTGCCCCTCCCCTCCGCATTTGAAACATATGATAGGTGATCGTTCTCCTTCCTTAACAACGGGTGCTGGTGCTGACGTCTTTCCATCATTGTTGAATCTCCTCTTCTTGAAATGACCATTCTTATTGTTTTGGCCCTGATTACCAACGAACTGGTTACCATTTCTGGCCTGTTGATTCTCTCCACGCTTGTTGTCACCGCTTCGATGACTGCTCTCACTGGTATTATCATTTTGTCGACTGTTCTCCTTTGGTTGCGTTGACTCGTTATCGCGCTCCACTAACTGAGCCCTATTCACAACATCTGAATACAAACATAGTTTATGACAAATAAGATGTTGACGTATCTCAGGTTTCAAATCTCGCAAAAGCATTTGCGTCATTCGCTCTTCATTATCCACCAAGTGGAACGCAAATCGGGACAACTCAGCAAATTTAGCCTCATACTGCGACACGGTCATATTATTCTGCTCAAATTTGATGAAATCCACCTCCTTCATGTGTCGAACACTTTCGGGAAAGTATTTGTCATTGAACAGCTCTTGGAACTTCTCCCAAGATATCTTCAGTGCAGCAGGTTGAGTACATATAATCGATTCCCACCAGTAATCTGCCTCTCCTCGCAACATAAAGGCGGCAAAGGGAACTTTTTGCTCCTCGGAGCATCCCAAGACATCAAATATCTTGGTGATCTGCTTTATCCATGTTTCCGCTATAAGTGGTTTTGGCTCTCCCTTAAACTCCGGTGGTCCCAGCTCCTTGAATTGTTTAGCGGTGACCGTCCAAAAGTTTTCAGTGTTTCCACCTATATTTTGAACAGGAGCCGCTCTCGCCTGCTATTGCATGAACTGCATAAAGCTTCTGAACATTTCATCATTCATCATTTGGTAAGTATTGTTGTTTGGATGAGGATTGTCGCCTTCCTGATGCACATTATCCCGATTATTGATATGTGGTGAATCAACAGTCGCCTGTGCTCCATTGCTATTCTCAACATTCTCGGATGCCATTTTCAGATACTGCCACAAAACAAAAGTTAATTGATATGTCATATATTATCCTTATATTCTGACCGACCAATTAAATACCATGCAAATAAACTTAGGTAGGTCATACTAGCGAAGGAATTCCCCGTCTCTCCCCTCCTAGTTCTATCCTCACATCTTAGCCAGGGATCATATCCCTAAGCTTTGATACCAACTGTGATGCCCCCAAAATTAGGTATACATCACCCATCTTGGGTCGTCAGATACATGGTACAGAATACAAGTACAACTTACTAATACAACTGTCGTGTACAATACGACAAAACATAACTGTGAGTTTGAATACAATTATTGTCTACTAGACACTATACAAACTCAAAAGGAGTCCTCATTACAATTATTGTCACACTTTTTAATAGAATAGTGAGGACTACTAATACTATCATCTGGTCCATCACTCCATTCCCCGACTCATCCCAGCTATATTCTCATTTCCTGAAGAGAACAGTGAAAGAAAGGGTGAGCTCAACTAGTCCAGTAAGAAATATTATGACTAAGATAATACAGAATACATTATCATTAGCCTTCAACAGTGTTAAAATGATAAAATATAACGAACATCAAGTTTAACTACAGCGGAACAAGTAATCCATTAAAAGAGTCAAATAGAGAATAAAATCTACTATCTTCTATGATTTAAAAGGTTTTTCAACACTGTTATCGCTGGGACTCAGCTTAACAAAATAATCCACATCATCGAATCACCCTTGCACTACGGCCAAGGATATTCTTTAGTATCACGACCACAATTATCCATGCACTACGGGCCAAGAATATTTGTGTATTCATTAATGGTCATGATCATGCCAACAACTGTCCATCAATGCACTACGGGCCAATGAGGACTTTTATCACATCATTTGTAACATTACGGTCATGATTATACCGAATAATCCCTGGTCATAATCATACCAAGTCCATATATGCACTACAGGCCACAGATGACTTTCAACATTTTATAAACATGAGGATGATGACAATGTTATAAGAATTCAATAAAACAAGTTCAAGAATTAATTTATCCAAGAATTAAAAACGTCCAAATTGTCAATATGATACTGCTTTGTGGAGTAAAATTCTAGAATTCTTAGAAGAATATTTTCGTGAAAAGATACTAGATGAAGCGTAAATATCAAAGATATTCCACTAATTTCATGGAGTATAGAAATCAAAGTTTTAACCAACTGAGTATAATAAAGAATGGAATAACAAAAGAAATCATCATGCATGCGATAAACCGCACAGACAGGTTATTCAACAGAATAATAAATAATGGAACCAGGTCCGGCGCAAAATGTACAGACAGGATATTCCAACAGAATAATAATAAAGACGGAACCAGGTCCGGCGTAAAATGCACAGACAGTATGTTCCAATAGAATAGTATTAAAGATGGAACCAGGTCCGGTGTAAAACACACAGACAGGATTTTCCAACATAATAATAATAAAGACGGAACCAGGTCCGATGTAAAACACACAGATAGGATATTCCAACAGAATAATAATAAAGACGGAACCAAGTCCGGTGTAAAACACACAGATAGGATGTTCCAACAGAATAATAATAAAGACGGAACCAGGTCCGGTGTAAAACACACAGACAGAATCTTCCAACAAAATAATAAGCAATGGAATAACAACAGTCCTCTTCATGAATAAGAAAGAATAACACCCCTTACCGTTTTAAAGAAGAACTGAAATAAGGAAGTAGTTAAGTTGCAGAATACTTTTCTTCTCTCTCTATAGTTTCTCTCTATAGTTTCTCTCTCTAGAGTTCAGTGAATTCGTAAGAAATAATGAAGGAATGAGCTGCTATTTATAGAAAAATAGAATGCATAGTAACTAATCTATGAACGGTCCAGATTGATTACTTTAATCTGACGATCCATATTTAAAGAAAAATCTTTTAAATAAAATATAATATATTATATTTATAGAATAACTTTAATAAAGTATTCTGTTTTATATAAAAAGATGTTTCTGTTTTATTACGTTAATAATACGAATAAAACAAAACTTCATTATCGCTAAATAATTCATATTATTAACTGACAATAATTGAATCAAACTGAGTGACTTCTCACATAAGCATTAATAATCAATACCGTGTGCTACTATGCAACCACACGTATTACTGTACTTTTACTACCGAGTAGTTCAACAGTATCAATGGTAAAACTTTCGCTGTTATTTTTAATAAAATATTTTTGTCGTTTTCTCAATCCGACAATAATTCTGTTGTGGGTTCCACCAATGATTGTGCCGTTGTACGAATATTTCCTGTTAAAACGAATATTCCCTGACCAATCGAATATTATATAACAACTTGCGTACTTTGCAAAATTTATAAATATTACCCACAACTATAATATTATATCAAATTAACTCCATAATATTCAAAAATGATATTTATAAAAAATTCATCTTTATTTATAAAAGTTGGGGTCTTACAAGTTGATCCTACAACAATTTGACATCGTATATGTGACTCAAAAGTTCATCAAAGGTCAAGGAATTGTGGATCAACTGGTCGCCGCACCATCAAGGGATTTCACACCCTTGGAAACCTACTTCCCTGATGAAGGAGTAATGATAATTCAGCAACACCATCAGTACGATACACGCCAAACGTGGAAGATGTATTTCGAAGGAGCTGTCAATATGGAAGGTTCTGGAGCTGGAGCAGTTCTAGTATCTGATATGGGGGAGCAGTATCCCGTCGCGATCAAATTACAGTTTATCAGCACCAACAATACGGCTGAGTATGAAGGCTGTCTTATGGGGCTAAAACTTGCCCATTCAATGGGCATCAAGCAGTTAACTATCCTTGGAGATTCGGAGTTAGTAATCAGACAATCCACCAGAATCTATCAAACCAAGGAACTACATTTGCTGCCTTACCATCGGCAAGTTTTAAAGATGGCTTTGGGATTCGAAGAAATATCCTTTCTACACATTCCTCGTAATAGGAATGATTTCGCAGACGCGTTAGCAACTTTGGCCTCCTTGATTCGCATATCAGACAAGGAACACTTGCCAAGCGTCACAATTTCCCTGCACACGGCCCCAGCCTATGGGAATTACGTTGGAGAAGTATCAGATGAGCTACCTCCCATCCAACATCCTTGGTATCAGCATATCAAGGAATATCTACGAGATGGATCTACACCCGCTGAGGCGAGCCTGACTGAGAAAAGGCGGATCCTTCGATTTGCTATAAAATTTTACCTGAGTGGAGATGCGCTCTACAAAAGAGATGCAGGATTAGGTCTCCTCAGATGTTTAGATAAAGATTAAACCTAAAGGCTTATGGATGAAATCCATGGCGGAGTCTGTGGCCCCCACATAAGTGGCCCCCTCCTTATCAAGAAAGTCCTCAGGACAGGACATTATTGGCTATCCCTCAAAGCTGATTGCAATGACCATGTCAGGAGATACTATCAGTGCCAGATTCATGGGAATGCTATACACGCCCCTCCGCGGGAACTTCACAATATGAGTTCACCTTGGCCCTTCTCAATGTGGGGGAATGGACGTTATCGGGCCCATTGAGCCTAAAGCCAGTAATGGTACTCGATTTATCTTCACCATGATCGACTAATTCACTAAGTGGGTAGAAGCAGCCTCCTTCCCCAGGGTTACTAAAGAAGTCATCATTGCTTTCATCAGAAATAATGTCATTTGTCGATATGGACAACCAGAGGTGATTGTGTCCGACAATGCCAAGAACCTCAACAACAAAATGATGGAGGAATTATGCAGTAAATTCCACATCAAACATCTCAACTCAGTCATCTATCGTCCGAAGATGAATGATGTTGTTGAAGCGGCTAACAAGAACATCAAGAAGATTATGCAAAAGATATCCACGAATCACAAAAATTTGCCTGACCTATTGCCTCTGACTCTATTAGCCTACAGAACCTCAATGCGCACCTCTACTGGGGTAACCCCCTACGCATTAACCTATGGGATGGAAGCAGTGCTCCTTATAGAAGTTGAGATGGAATCCCTCAGAGTATTGATAGACGCTCAGTTGAATGAAGAACAATGGGTGCAAGACAGGTATCACCGATTGTCTCTAATAGACAAAAGGCGAACCGATGCTATCTTCCATGGTCAGTTATATCAGCAAAGGATCGCCCGATCCTATAATAAAAAAGTCCGTCTACGACAATTCAGACAACATGACTTGGTTTTGAAGAAAATCCTGGACAACCAAGATCAGGCTAAGGGAAAATTCGCTCCTAACTGGGAAGGCCCGTTTATTGGAAAGGAAGTATTGATAGGAGGCGCTCTTAGGTTACAAGAAATGGATGGCTATGAATTTTCGTAACTCATCAACTCAGACGTCGTGAAACGGTACTATGTCTAAAGAAATTCGCAAGCACCCTGGTGTGGAACCATCATATCACCAGTCATTCTGGTTCTTTAAACCTTTACCACAAATAACTTTTCTACACTTTGCCCCTCATAGAAACATGCCTTTCAAGCCAGCAGCCTGGCTTTCTCCTTTGCGTTCCTACAACTTAGATCATCCCACCGTGGATTGAACCTCTTGCGTTTGCAGTTTGGCTACCCATACCTGGGATCAAACTTCTCATACCTACAGTTTATCCTCAACCTAGGATTAACACTTTCTCCTCCCTGCACTCTGACCTGCACATGTGATTACGCTTTTCATCTCGCCCTGTGGGGCGAACTACGTCGACCTGATCTCCTCTTCAATAGGAGTACGTAGGCAACCATTTCATATGGCCCGGTCGCAATAAAATAAAAACAACAAAAACATTTCCACCCTTTTCCTTACAAAAACAAAAATAAAACAAACATTCCCACACCATTCTTGTCACATACAGCGTTGAACCTCTTACACCAGGTTCGAACTACGCAGACCTGATCTCCTCTTCAATAGGAGTACATAGGCAGCCATTCATGGTGCGGTCTCACCCCCTACCAAAACACAAACCCTTATCAGTTGGTACTGGGATCATCCTTCAATCCACTACATTTCATTCGGCTTCAGACCAAAGCGGTGGAATTACCTGAACTCCTCCCAACTAGGAGATTCGGTGACCATCTAAGCTGCGGTCATACCTTGAAGAGTAATACCAATCCATAAGAGATGGAATTAACTAGGCTTCTCCTAAATAGAAGTACTGGCGACCATCTGTGGTTTGGTAAATCTCAAAGAGGAAAGCCACACTCCTCTCCTCATTTCCATACAGAAACCAGTCCCAAGACACCGAGAGATGGTAGGGATACATACAGATCGATGATCCATTCTGAACTATCCAGAGACAACTTAATGTCCATCCACCCAGGAGGAATTCAGAATACATCAAGATCACAAGCCCTGAAGCAGTAGGCAAAATATCAAGCACGTAGCAAAACATATCTAAAAGGGAAGTGATCAAAAATATATTTCCTAGTCATATATATAATGTTGTTTGATATACACAATGTAATCTGTACATGACAAAATAGTTAAGCTAGTCTGTGCAGGAAAATATAAGATCATCTACAAGTCAGGGTATATGCGAGCTAACAAGCCCAACATGGCGTCCCTCTCAGAAGATGGAGGTGAAGCTGTGGTCTCCTGTATGAGAATATCCACATGACCCAACAGATCTGCAGCCATCTGCATGGTGACCATATGATCATCAATATATGCACTCATCTATGCGATCATGCCAGTGGTAAGGGACCTCACTACAGTACTATCTGCGACGGCTACATCCCGGGCAGATATGACGATATCCTACTCAACTATCACTGCATCTCTGGCTGATATAGCCTCATCCCGCTCAACGACAGCGGCATCTCTACTAGTTGAACTACGACATCACAGTCAATGGGTGATAAGTGGTCACTCCCCTCAAACCAGCAAGAGGGAGATAGTCCATGCCCGGAGCATGAGTAATGAAGCTGTATGGTGAGCTATGCCCCGAACACGGCAATATGCTGAATGGATCTCTGATATCTGCCAAGAATGTGGACCAGGACAGAGCATCCATACACTCTGATGGCTGAAAAGAGTATGACATAGCTACATCATGGGTGAAGCAGTACCCATGTCGTCTTAGAGTGGCAATCGGTCTCAAGTGTGACATGAACCATACATATAGCATGACTGAACTCCCAGTGAACACTCTTGTCGGATAAGTGTAGTAGTAGGATGCCGACCGCAGGGTCTCTACTAAAATCATAGGAACAATGGTACGACCCTCCCTGAGAGCTCCCACGGCCATGACAACGCCTATATCTATCTCATCCATATACCGCGACATATACACATATGACAATACACATAGCATCAATACGTCAACTCTGGCCAAACGCCAATGATCCTCCGATGCGGTGAAATCCCCAAAATGTCATGAATAGCTATTCTCCGAGCCAAATCTGTCGTACAGAAAATGCTGGGATATCATGTGGCCAGATGTCAACTCATCTTGTACCACTCTGTGCCTCAATCCTTTGAGAGTCATGAATCGTCTGCTCATGTCTCCCAAAGCCATATGCACGCAAGGTCTGTCTAAAGGTAGCATCATAAAACGTGTATACTCTTCCAGAGCAGGAGTCAACTAATGGGTGCCGAATCAGAATACCTGCCTATCCGGTAGCCAATGCTCTATCATCCCGTCCACAAATCCTGCAGGAACCTGAAAAGTCAAAAAGGTCATGGTATGCTGCAATAAATGATCTACAGTCACCCTGTCTGGTGGTGACATGCTATCATACCACGATCTCATACCCGATGCCACCACTGACGGTGGGGTATGATCTATACGGCTAACTGTCGAAGAAAACATCTGTGCGGGCCATGTCATAAGACCATCCAGGGGTCAATGTCGAATATCTCTGGACATACATATATATGCATAACATGATACATGCATAACAGATAATAGATGACAATATGATATATGGAATGGAAAAAAACAGTGCATACATTCCTAAGTATATCATCATCTAATGCATCATCTTTGTACAACTACAAATACAGGGAAATGGGGCACAGACGCGCTACTATTGACAGAGACCTATCAAAAGATATAGCGAGAATGGGGCACAGCCACCCAATATCTAACAGAGGCCTATCAAAAGAAATAATGAGAATACACATCAGAAGATGACAATGGTGTCGATGTCCACATCATCAATCCTGTCCACCTGATGTAACTCCTCCTGAGTCACTGGATCTCTATCAACAGGGATGTCAGGCCTATATAAAGGAGGATCGACACCGACAAAATGGAATGGGTCACCTGAGGGGCCAGCACCTGAGCTGGAAGGATCAAATGAAGCCGCCTCTGCCGGATCTCTGCCCAAATGCCGGATAAATATGTGTGCCTGGTCCAACTGCCTGGTCAAACTATCAATCTGGGTCATATGAGTCAGATCTCGGACACAAGCTATCCAATCCGTCATCATCAAGGATCCTGGAACCATATCCCCCATAAACTGTGTGGCGCGAGACTAAGCTCCAATAGTGCGAGGGGACCACCACCGATGGAACGTCTCCTAAGTGCATGGACCCTCTGACAATGCAAAACTGTCAACCCCCAACAATGGGATATCAGTGACGGGTGACTGCGATACAGGCCAATAACGGCTGGCAGGAGGTAAGATCGGTATATGAATCTCCCCTGTGGTGCTCCTAATAGCACGCTCTCCTAAATAGAGGTCCCAGCCTCTATCTGTGAAGAGAGAAACTCTCCTGGTGGAAAGCACATACTCGACTCCAGTCGGGTATCCATCCTCAAAACCTACGGTCAGGTGTTCCCCAGAATAGGGAAGCCATGTGATGGTGTCGGCCGTCAGCAACTCCAGCTGCATACGGCAATGAGTGAATCCCTCAGCTACAGGGACCTCTGGCAGAATCGAATGATGCCATCGTCATCCTCGTGGATATGTGTCTAAACCTAACACACTCACGGGACGCAAGCATGAAAGCCTTTCATAGGCCTAAAACTACCAACATAAAGGCAAACATCTGCTCTCAGTTAACACTCTTAACCTATACATGGTAAATGACAAGAGAGATACTCACCAGCAGAAATAGGTAAAATTATAGACAAGCCTCGGTCAAACCCTGTGAGCGCATACGCATGCCCTGGAGGAAATAGGCAAAGGTATAGGAGCCCCAATCACACTCTCCAATACGGTCCACATCACGTGTAGCGCTGATCAAAGCGAAAGATACCGTGGAAGAGTTATCTGCTATGAAGCAGCCTCGAATAATCATCAAGAACAATCGCCACAGAACACAATCCATGATTTTGACATCATTAGGCATAGGCTCACTCAATAGCCCGCTCATAACATCTACGCTCAAAGGACCTGAACGGACAGTCCTGCCTTTGAGCGTCGCCGCCGAAACTCCTAATAAAGATCTAACGGCAGTAGGGGTAATATTTGTCATGCAAGGCACTGGCTCCCCTCCGAACTCCATACCTATGATAAATTGCCAATCCATAGGCGTCATCATCACCTCGCAATCTAGCAGATGGAGTGACTGAGACTGATGAAACCAT
This sequence comes from Panax notoginseng, assembly GCA_016801055.1. Taxonomy (NCBI): domain Eukaryota; kingdom Viridiplantae; phylum Streptophyta; class Magnoliopsida; order Apiales; family Araliaceae; genus Panax; species Panax notoginseng. The sequence goes on from CM029014.1 coordinate 196,337,772, forward strand.
CGCTCAGACAATGCCTTGAGATAACCCCAGGGACAACGACGGGGAAGGATGGAGAAGAATGCCCCAAATCCCAACTCATGCACTACCGCTCTATAGTCAGGATGAAGCGCCTGATACATGGAGTGAATGCTGAACCAGTTCCCTCGAGACTATGTAAAACCAGGAACCTGCATTAAATGCAGATCAACATCAAAACCCTTTAATCCTCATCAATAGGAAAGAAGGAAGATCAAAGTCTAATACCATACCTCGTTAGCATGAAAATACATCGATGGATGTCTGTCCAAATCACCTACCAACTCTGGATTCACCACCTGAATGCTCGGAAGCTCCCTACGAGGGATATGTGCAGCAGGAGCGGGATCCTCTATCGTAATATTTGCCTCCTCGTCCTCAACATCTGGAACATCTACCTGGATAGGACATATCACAGCCTCCACCAACCAACGAGGCTGTCTGACAGAAAGGGGACGAGGCACTTTAGAAGCCCTCCGCCGTATGCCAGAAGTGGTCCTATAGGAACTACTCGGCTGATCCAAATCCATAGTATCTGGACAACAAGTCTCCAAATCACCTCAGAAAGGGTGTAGTATTTCCTTACCTGGAGCTTTCTAGAATGCATTTGATGACTATATGCATGCATGCATTTACTTTAACATATAATAGAGTTAAAATGCATGACTACCCAATGCCTACATTTGGAAAATTTTTTCCATAGTCCCCTTTGAAAATAGGACTATCCACATGCATACAGGCATGTCTAGGTGGCCATTCAGTAGCACACCTGCCCCAAAGTCATATACATAATATATGCATTAAAAAATTAAAATCATCATGCATAAGACCAACCTCAATACTAGGAGTACTTTGCCTTGCTACCTTATACTCATTGGACCTCAAATAGGACAAAAAAATAGCAGAAAAAGGTGCCAATTTGACTGTCTCAAAAGTCAAATTTTTTCACATCATTATGTTCAGCATGGTTTAATACTAACATTTACTATGTTGAATATTTTTTATCTAGTCATTTGTGCATACATAATCATTACTATGTGTTTAGATGCATTTCATGCGATAACTCAAAATCCAACAGACAGAAATGAGAGAAAATACAAGCATATGTTACTAGGATAGTGTAGAACACTCGTACGGTGATAGAATTTGCATAAAGCAGCCCGAACTCAGTAGATCTGAAGATGGCTCGCAGTTTTCTCTATGCGAAGCAAGTTGAAAGTGACTTGTGAGACCAACCTGCTGGATTATATCATCCACGGTTGGCCGCAGGCCCATCTGTGGCTGCAGCAGGTGCACCTGCGGCAACCCCATGCGGGTTCCATCCCTCCGGCTCGGTCTAGTTCGAGTTGCAAAGGAGTTCTTACAAGCTGAAAAGGCCAAACCAGGGATAAAAACGCTACGCGATTGAGCAGAATAGCCTAAAACCCTGGTTTTTCTGGATCCAACTGTGGCTTTCTTTTCATCAATTAGTATTCACCCGAACACAAGGTTTACTATATCGATGATTTAAGTCTTTGCATACCACATTCGGCAATACCGTACAGAGGTCTGATGCCTTCAACGTAAGGTTATCACCCCAATCTTTTCACAAAAGAGGTCCCCGGCGGGGGTTACAATGCATGCTCATCCGTTGACACACAAATCAACGAAGGTCAAGCAGCCTTGACATTATTACAGCCGATAGCGATTTAAACCTATCAGAGCTCTGAAGCTATTCAAGGTTTTCATACTCGACCGCTCGTATTCCCCAGCGGATCCCCGGTGGGGGTCACAATGCAATTTTCCAATGATCTACACGACAGAGGAGGTCAAGTAACCATGACAGTATATCCCACAGGATTTTTCAACCGTTGATTCACATGTCGGTGAAATACATAGCAACGAAGGTCGGGCATCCCTGACAGGATTTGCTGTTGGCAGTAAATCCAACAAAATCGTGCATGTCCTGACAATACAAACCAGGAGATTGTCATCAAGGAGGATTGATGATGGAATATGTTCTACACATCATCAAGCAGATCAAGCTTCATCCCTATAGATCTCTCACACATAAGAGGTACATCTTCGGGATCAAGTCACAATCAAAGACATATGACTTTGGTGATAACTCCAACATCAACATCCTAACAGATTCGGATTACACATCAAATCTGGTCATCGTTGCCAATCCCCAGTTGAAGCAACAGGGAGCCAGCAATCATCTCTAGCGTGTTGGGCTACAACCCCGTACACATGCATCGTACATTTTCATCATGTTGCTATCCATAGTACCATGTTCATCTTGTTACATTTCAAGTGTCTAGGATTCTTTATCCTACCCATGCATCGCCATGCATGAGTAAGATAAAGAGGGGCATCTGTAGACACTCGAAATTTTCTGTAGACCTATCACTAACATTACAGGAGAACAGATTCATCTTTTAAGAGGGAACCCTGAAAGACGATCCATATCCATGTTAGATACTATCGAAAGTTCAGCATCAACCCCACATCGCAATCTGGGAGTAACAATTCCAATATCGGAGATAACCCTGAGGCATGCAGATCAATACTAGAACACACACTGGAGAAGACCGATTAATCTCAGAGATAACCCCGAGGTACCCAGTCTCAGTCCCAACCATGGGAATAGCCACCAACCTTGGTGATAACCCCAAGGATTGCAATTTCGACAATAACCCCAGAAATGCTTGTTACAAATACAACCAGCTTTAATCTAGGTGCTCACAACGAGATATACTGTACCAGCCCGACGATAATATCGGGAAGACAGGCACACCTCAAAGATGACAACGAGGACCTTCAACAAATTGCAGTAGTCCAATCTCAGCGAAGCTGAGCAACGTATGCTTTATCAGCCCAATCTGGCGATAACACCAGTGAATGCCAACATCGTCATCTGACTAACACAATGCCACGCCACGTCGTCTCAACGTCTCTACGCAATAGTATCCCACAAGACTAACCAATCCCGAGTGACTATTATGCGGGGTAACGGATGAAAGTTGAAGCTTGAAGACCGGAGGGCACCGTCCCATCTTCAATGACTTCGCACAAACTCTAATCCCATGCCATCATACAACTCTCGACAACGGCGGTCCGAAATAGGCCCTGTATATCTTAAACGGATGCCCAGATTGCACTTCTGAAAGTCCGAGTGGACATTACAGTGCCTGAGTGCACGTACTTCGAGACGGTCCGACCCAAAAAACTCGGGCCAACCCGGGTTGCCTATGGTCTACCTGCGGCCCAGCCGCAGGTACACCTGCGACTCCACCCTCTATAAATAGAGGGCTTGGGGTGGCCATTTTGTAAGAGAAAACGGCGAGGAAGCCCTGCCCAATTTGCTCTGTACTCACCCCAGACTGAGTGCTTTCTCATTTTAAACACTTGTGAGCTCACATATAGCTTATTTTATACCTACAAAAGCCAGTGTTTACCCACTTTAAAGATATTGAAGTCTTCTTTAGTAGCCCACTGTAAGCCTTCTTTCACAGTTTAAAGTTTTTCTCTTCATCTTTGCACACACCCTTCTACACGTTGAGAGTCGTGTTGCACATTTTTGCTCGGACTTCGGTCCGTGGTTTATTTTTAGTTTGTATATACATATACATTTATATATATATATATATATATATATATATGGACTAACATTATCGAGTTATGCCTCGATTGAGCCTAGACTTCTGTCTGGAGCGTTTAATTGCTTTTGTATATATATATATATATATACATTTATATATATGAACTGCGTGTCAAACTCTGTTCGATGAGCCTAGACTTATGTCTGGTGCGTTTAATGGCTTTCCTATATATATATATATATATATATTATATATATATATATATATATATATATATATATATATATATATATATATATATATATATATATATATTTATATTTCGTCCCACCTGGAGTTTACTTCGTGGTGGTTGACAGTTTTTACAGCTTTCTGTATATTTCGTCCCACCTGGAGTTTCCTTCGTGGTAGTTGATAGCTTTTACAGCTATATTTATATTTTTTATCCCTCATGGATGTGCTCCGTGGCTGGTGATCATGTATGTATATATATATTTACGGCTTTTATATATATACCTGCTTAATGCTTTTATATCAATTGCGGCATCATGTGAGCCTAGGAATCATGTGATCATAGATTCAGTCCCCTGAATCTAGATTCAGTTCCCGTGATGGACCTTTTCAGCTATAAGCAGCTTGTAAATATATCTGTGATGTTTGGATTTCCTCATATGGTTTTCATACTCCACGAGGAATTCAGCACCTTTTTGTACATATTTTCGTTCGGATGCTTCGCATCTGTCAAATAAAATTAATCCAGCCGAATACGGAATAAAATGGGAGTGTAAAAGGTCTCAATTACTATTGAGCATCAGGGTTTGAAAAACCTCTTTTATAAAATATCACTGCCATATCTTGCTTAAAATTAAATTTTTACATAAAATTCAAACCCTGTGTATATAGGTTCGAACGAGGCCTCGCACTACTTCCAAATAACAGCACATTGACCCATACACACACACACACATTCAGATAACAGTTTCTTGAAAAGAGGCGGTCACCGTGGTAACACGGATGTCGGGGGGTGCCTAATACCTTCCCTCCGCATAACCAAGTCCCCGGACCCTAATGAATCTCGGTTTCACCGACCCGCTTAGCAGCGTCACATCACTGGGTCAATGTGCAAACCTTTTCTCGGTTTTATTGGTACAACTAGTTAAAAAAACAACTGGCGACTCTTATAGTCCAATCGTCGACATTATACATGTCGGACCTTTTTCACTTATTTTTTCAAACAAATCTCACCTAAAATGAGAACACCAAAGAACAAGTAACGGAAAGGGACAATTTAAAATCCCGACGTCGACATGCTGGAAAGGGAGTATAATTTCTCCTCTGGATAGGCATGTTCTAATTGCCATTTTGATCCTGTAGTATCAGGGAAACATCCTCCTCTTTCTTTTTATGGACCTTCCGGGGGTTGTTTCCATAATTTCAAGATTGGATGTGCTCAGTAATAGCTTTAAGGGCAGCTAGGTCTTGAATATTTCCTGACTTAAATCCCATCTCAGCCATTTCTCCATGTTTGATCATTTTAAAAAATGGTTTACCGATACCAGCTAAGACTCTTTCATAGAAAGGAGCTTCTTGTATGTCGATAAAGGTCATGAGCATCTCTGACCCTGTCATAGAAGGAGTTACTTGAGCAGCAAGGCGCCTCCACCTTTAAGCATATTCTCTAAACGACTCATTGGACTGTTTCTTGACCTTGGTAATCTGGTACCTGTCAGGAGCCATTTGAGACTGGAAACTATATTGTGTGAGGAAGGCGTGAGCTAGCTCTTCCCAGCTATGGATCTTTAAATTGTCTAATCTGGTATACCACGAACGGGCTTCTCTAGTCAGACTCTTTTGGAACAGCTGCATTCTGAGCTTCTCATCCTCTGCATAAGATCCAAGTTCTCCAATGAGCACCTTCAAATGTGTATAAGGATCTCCTAACCCATCATACTTTTCGAAGTCAGAAGTTTTGAACTTTTCTGGATAATAAACACCTGGGAATATACAAAGGTCGACATATAAAACACTCACGTGTGCTCCAATTCATTTGATAGCGCGAAGGGTCTCTTCCATTTGAAGAACTTTCTTTCTGATGTCACCAGTGTCTAGATCTCTTATGAGATGGGAGGCATCATGACTTTTGTTGATTGTATCCAAATGCAGTTCAGGTACTGTAATGGTTTTGTCAAAACCTTGAGTTCCCCCTTGTGTGGAAGATTCAGCACGTATAGGTATCTTTGGACCCTGATTAGATTGATGTAGTTCTTTAAGCAGAATAGCCAAATCTATAATTTGTTTACTTAATCCGTCAAATTCTTTACGAGAAACTAGATTAGACTGGTCAGATGAAGGCATGATTGGCTGCAGGCCTGCGACCTTTTTGGACTTTGACCGGGTAATAGGTCTGAATGCTTCCCTGCGATAAAACTGGCATAGTTTAGTTTTAGGGAGAGTGTAAATGTTAACATGCTATGTGATGTGTCCGTTTTAGGAATTTTGTCTTGTAAAACAGATGTTAGCTGTTTGTAATATAGGATAACATGTTAATTTAAATATGTACATGCACATATTTCTTCATATTTCTCATTACATGGAGATGAATATGGAATGTAAATTACAAGTAATTTGACTTTACGAGTAATTTGAAATGAGAAAGCATGAAGAGACTTTCCTCCGCGTTTGGTTTATTAGAGGCTGACCTATTTTAGGTTTCTCTCGCGGCTTTTTGGCATGAAGGTTCCCAAATCATCGCAATTTACTCAACGGAAATTAATCTGGTCTTTCAACTGGGGCAAATTTGGGTAGTGCCTTTCCTGAGCCTCGTTGGAATTAGTCTTCCTACGAGTCCAATAATCAAACACCGACGGGATAGCCTCTTGGTGGAGGGACCACACAACATACATTCACATACAACGTGTCTTACTGCTTATGAAAATGATGACATGCGTGAAGCACTAATATCACAGGCAGATATAGTGTAAAGCATTAATTGTAGTAAAGATATGCATTCGTACACATTCATCATAAATGTAAATGCAACATCCATACATAAGCATATAACAGTTTTGAAAAGCTTATAATAATGGCTTAAGTCCTCTTACTGGGGTCCCCAGCAGAGTCGCCACCTGTCGACGTCGAGATTTTTATTTGTCCCTTTTCGTTACCTGTTCTTTTGTGTTCTCATTTTAGGTGAGATTTGTTTAAAAAAAATAAGTGAAAAAGATCCGACATGTGTAATGTCGACGATGGACTGTTAAGAGTCGCCAGTTAGTTTTTTAACTGGTTGTACCAACACAACCGAGAAAAGATTTGCACATTGACCCAGTGATGTGACACTGCTAAACGGGTCTTTGAAATCGAGATTCATTTAGGGTCCGGGGACTTAATTATGTGGAGGGAAGGTGTTAGGCACCCCCTGACATCCATGTTGCCATGGTGACCGCCACTTTTCAAGAAACTATTATATGAATGTGTTTGTGTGTGGGTCAATGTGCTGTTATTTGAAAGTAGTGCTATGCCTCGTTCGCACCTATATACATAGGGTTTGAATTTTGTATAAAAATTTAATTTTAACAAGATATAGTAGTGATGTTTTAAAAGAGATTTTTCAAACCCTGTGCTCAATAGTAATTGAGGCCTTTGATACTTCTATTTTATTAAATGTTTGGCTTGATTGCTTTTATTTTCGAGATGCGAAGCATCTTCGAGAAAATAATGTACAAAATAGTGCCGAACTCTTCCTGGGTATGAAAACCATCTGAGGAAATCCAAACACCGTGAATAAATTTACAAGCTGCTTACAGCTGAAAATGTCCATCACGGAAACCGAATCTATATTCAATAGACTGAATCTGTGATCACATGATTCCTAGGCTCACATGATGTCGCAGTTGATATAAAAGCTTTAAGCATGTATATATAAAAGCTGTAAATATATATATATACAGACATGATCAACCACCACGAAGCATCTCCATGGCGGATCAAAAATGTAAATAAAGCTGTAAAAGCGATCAACCGCCACGGAGGAAACTCCAGGCGGGACGAAATGTACAGAAAGCCGTAAAAACGGTCCACCACCACGAAGTAAACTCCAGGTGGGACGAAATGTAAACATATATATATATATATATATATATATATATATATATATATATATATATATATATATATAAGTGATAAATGCACCGGATATAAAATTCAGGCTAATCGGATATAAAATTCAGGCTCATCGGACAAAGTCCAACAATAGTTAATATATATAAGAATATATATATTAAAGCAGTAAACGCACTGGATGTAAAATCCAGGCTCATTGAACAAAGTTCGACACACAGTTCATATATATATATATATATATATATATATATATATATATATATATATATATATATATATATATATATATATATATATATATATATATATATATATATACGAAAGCATTTAAACGCACCAGACATAAGTATAGGCTCATCGAACAAATATATATATATAGGTATATATATACGAAAGCCATTAAACGCTCCAGACCGAAGTCAAGGCTCAATCGAGGCATAACTCGATGATTTTAGTCCATATATAAAATATATATATATATATATATATATATATATATATATATATATATATAGTTTATATATATACAAACTGAAAAGAAACTACGGACCGAAGTTCGGGCATACACACGCAACACGACTCTCAATGTGAAGAATAGTGTGTGCAAAGATGAAGAGAAAGACTTGAAAATGTGTGAGAAGGCTTATAGTGGGCTGCCAAAGAAGACTTCAATAACTTGAAATGGATGAATATTCGGCTTTCGCTGGTAAAAAGTAGCTATATATGAGCTTACAAGTGTTTAAAATGAGAAAGCACTTAGTTTGGGGTGTGTACAGAGCAAATTGGACAGGGCTTCCTCGCCTTCTTCTCTTCCAAAATAGCCACCCCAAGCCCTCTATTTATTAAGGGGGGAGCCGCAGGTGTACCTGAGGCTGGGCCGCAGGTGTACCTGAGGCTGCCCAGGGTACCCTGGGCTTTGCGGGTCCCACCGTCTCGAAGTACGTGCACGCGTCCAACGTGATGTCCACTCGAACTTTCAGAATTATAGACCGGGCATCCGACTGAGGTATGTAAGACCTATTTCGGACAGCCGTTGTCGAGAGTTACGCAATGACATGAGATTAGAGGTTGTACAAAGTTAGGAAGATGGGACGATGTCCTCCGGTTTTCAAGCTTCAAATTCTATCTATTACCTTGTGTAATAGTCACTCGGGATTGAACTTCCTTGATTCTTGTGGGACATTGCTGTGTAGAAATGTATGTATAAAATGTTGAGATGGCATGATATGGCGTCAAGGTGGCAAGATAACGACTTTGCCCTTCACCGGGATTATCTCCAGTTTGGGCTGATAAAGCAGACGTTGCTCAGGGTTATCTCTGAGATTAGACTACTGCAAGTGTTAAAGGTCCTCAGTGTCATCTCTGAGGTGTGCCTGTCTTCCTGGTGTTATTACCAGGCCTTGTACTGAGTGCCTCAGTGTAAGCGTCGAGGTTGAAGCTGATTGCATGCATTTGAAACAAGCATTTCCGGGGTTATCTCTAGAACTACAACTGCCTTCTTTGGGGTTATCTCCAAGGTTGGAATCTGCTATTCCCAGTATTGGGTGAGACTAAACATCTCGGGGTTATCTCCAGGATGAATCGGTCTTCTCCGGTGGAATTTTCAGTATTAAAACTGCAGGTCTCGGGGTTATCGCCAAGGTTGGAAATGATGCTCCCGGTGTGTGTTCCGGGGTTTAAACTGAGCTTCCGGTAGTATCCGAAATGGATGTGAGTTGTCTTTTAGGTTTATATCTGAAAGATAAGTCTGCCCTCCTACAATGTCAGTAACAGGTGTGTAGAAAATTTTGAGTGTCTACATATACGAAAGCAATTAAATGCTCCAGACATAAGTTTAGGCTCAATCGAGGCATAACTCGATAATGTTAGTCCATATATAAAAATATATATTCAAGTGTGTATATATATATATATATATATATATATACACTAACTGAAATGAAACCACGAACCCAAGTCCGAGCATACACAAGCAACATGACTCTCAACGTGAAGAACGGTGTGTGCAAAGATGAAGAGAAAGGCTTTAAAATGTGTTAGAAGGCTTACAGTAGACTGCCAAATAAGACTTCTATAGATTTAAGTGGATAAACACTTGGCTCCCGCCGGTACAATAGTAGTTATATGTGAGGTCACAAGTGTTTAAAATGAGAAAGCACTCAGTTTAGGGTGTGTATAGAGAAAATTGGACAGGGCTTCCTCGCCATTTTCTCTTATAAAATGGCCACCCCAAGCCCTCTATTTATAGACGGGAGCCGCAAATGTACATGCGGCTACTCAGAGTGCCCCGGGCTCCGTGGGTCCTACCGTCTCAAAGTACGTGCACGTGTACAACGTGATGTCTGCTCGAACTTTCAGAACTTCAATACGGGCATCCGATTGAGGTGTATAAGACCTATTTCGGACCGTCGTTGTCGAGAGTTATGCAATGATATGAGATTAAAGGTTGTACGAATTCAGGAAGATGGGTGCATGCCCTCCAATCTTCAAGCTTCAAATTCTATCTGTTACCCTGCGTAATAGTCACTCGAGATTGGACTTCCTTGGTTCTTGTGGGATATTACTGTGTAGAAATGTTTGTATGAAATGTTGAGATGGTGTGGTGTGGCGTCAAGGTGACAAGATGATGACGTTGCCTCTCACTGGGGTTATCTCCAATTTGGACTGATAAAGCAGATGTTGCTTAGGGTTATCTCTAAGATTGGACTGCTGCAAGTGTTGAAGGTCCTCAGTGTCATCTCTGAGGTGTGCCTGTCTTCCCGGTGTTATCTTCGGGTATTGTACTGAGTGCCCCAGTGTGAATGCCGAGGTTGAAGCTGATCGCATGCATTTGAAACAAGCATTTTTGGGGTTATCTCCGGAACTGCAATTACACTCCTTGTAGTTATCTCCAAGGTTAGTGCTGCTATTCCCGGTGTCGGGACTAAGACTGAATATCTCGGGGCTATCTTCGGGATGAACGGCCTTCTCCGGTGGAATTTTCGGTATTGGAACTGCATGCCTCGGGGTTATCTCTGAGATTGGAACTGATACTCCCGGTATATGCTCCAGGGTTGAAACTGAACTTTCAGTAGTATCCGGACTGGATTTGAGCTGTCTTCCAGGGTTATCTCTGAAAGACGAATCTGCCCTCTAGCAATGTCAGTAATAGGTGTGCAAAAAATTTTAAGTGTCTACAGATGCCCCCTCTTTATCATATTCATGTAATGCAATGACATGGATAAGATAAAGAATCCTAGACACTTGACATGCCACAAGGTAAACATAATGCTATGTGGAGAAATATGATGCAAGTGTATGATGCATATGCTTCGTTTTCCCACATGCTGGGTATGATTGCTGGCTCCCTGTTGCTTCTATTGGGGATGGCAATAAATAAACAGCCTGATGAACTATCATGGACGTGTGATCCACAGCTAACAGGAATCTCTAGGATTGTTGACATTGGGATTATCACCAAAGTCCTAAATCCTTGATACAGACTTTGTTCCAAAGATGTGCCTCTCGACAAAAAAATGGGGCTTCAGCAACAACCGATTTTCGTTGCTAAAGGTGTCAAATTTTATTGCTAAAGGGTTTTGGCAACGACTTTATTGTCGTTGCGTCTTTCGTTGCGCAATGAGCGTTGCTAATTGTTCCGCAACGAACGTATTTTTTTCGTTGCCAAAAGTAATACATTTTGCAACGAAATTTGGCTTTCGTACAGAGACATCAATCCTTTAGCAAAAAAATATATTGTTGCAGAATAATTAAAATGTCATTGCTAAAAACCATTTCGTTGCAAAAGCCTGCTAATTGACAACGAAATGAACTCTCTTTTTTTGCAACGACCATGTATTTTCGTTTCAATTGACACCATTTTGCAACGATATTTTTCGTTGCAGTAAATTATGAAAATTGTTGCCTAAGCTTGCTTTCGTTGCAGAATGTAAACTTTTTAGCAACGATTTTCGTTGCTGATTATATTATTTGGCAACGACATTATGCTGAATCAGCAACGAAAATGTTTGTTGCTGGTTATTTTTCAATAGCAACGAAAGTCGTCGATTAGCAACGACATTATATGCCGCCGTTTCTTTATATGTGCAATGAAAGTTGATATGATTTGCAACGATAAAAAATGTTTCCTTTTATTTTAGTATTAGCAACAATATTCTCTCCGTTGTTATTAGGTTAATTTTTTGTTGCCAAATATTATATTTTTAATGCCATTAGCAACGAAAATTTGTTGCTAAATGTATAAAAAATTGTTGCTATATTACAACTTGTTCAATGCTTTGGTAACTAATTATATTGTTGCCAAATCAAAATTTGACATTCTTTTTGTGTACCTGGCTGGCTCAATGTCCCCATAGCAAATAATTGCAAAAATACAAAAAACTAAAATATTATTAACTTAATAAAATCATCCACTACATAATCATTCATTATCTTTACAATTAACCATCTAAAGTTACCACAATTCTTCAATCAAAGTATATATCTACATATATAGAGAGAGTACACTTCATAATTTCGTCCCTTGTCTTCCGTAAACGTAGCTCGAAAATTTGATACCCAGTATTGTAAGGAAGGTCATAGAAGTAGTCTTCTTGAACATTTAAAAATAATAGCAAGTCAGGAAAATGAAGCAAATAGGTCACCAGAGGCACTTAGTGCCAAAATCAATACACAAAGACAATAGAGTTGCTACGTGATACTAATGTACACCGTATTGCTCATAAGCAGAAAAAGACAAATAGGCAATCACAATATCATTTGCTACAAATCCAAATAGAAAAAGAACCTTCAGTGCGACTATATGGTTGTTCTGTTACAAGAAAAAATTGGAATCCTAATCGGCCATTTCATGAATTAATAACAACAATAAATGGCCATAATGGAAAAGCAATAATCTCAATGCACAATGGTTTCATATTGATCCTCAGGTTTGGTCCTGGTTTATTCCTTGAAGGACCAATCCTCAACCTTAAGGCTAACAAACTAACTATAATAAGTGGGCTCTTATGGTCAGAAACTTTCCTTATTTTTTGCAAACAATATGCATTCATTTAAGCATTACAATAATTGAGAAAACACTGAAGGAGACAAACAAGTGATGGTTTACCTTTTTAAGTAAATACGCAATATTCGTAATTTGAGTTCACGTTCAGCATCAGAGTCAGTATCCTTGAATTCCATGTCTGCGAGCAATTACTCAACATCATTATCATACTCAATCTCAAATTCGTGCCTCTTAGTATTGTATCCACTAAACTCCATCAAATAAGGCCCGTCATCCCCTGGAATCATTAGCTTTTTCTCTCCAACACTCATGTTTGCTTGAGAATCTGACATCATATAGAAAATACACAAGCATTTGTCTTTAGAACTGATAAATACGATTTTACAAATATAAGAAAGAGAATTTATGGCATGTAAACAGCGAAGGAAAATGGCAATGCAAATTTAGTATGTGAAAACCAAAACAAAGTCGAAACATAATATAAAACCTGAAATTGACACTATATCATGGTAATGTATGTACCCCCATGCCAGGTGTGAAAAATTTTAAAGTCGTCAAGACCACACTAGGGTAGGCAACAAATTTGCAACCTTGTAGAGGATCCTCTGTCCAATGCACAAGTACAATGATTTGTTCTTTTTGGCACAAACAACTAAATTATCCAATCCAATGAAATACGGCCTTCTCTCTAAATTATAAAATTAATATTTACCAGTCCAATAGGGATCTAAAATGGGCTATATGAGTATGGCCACATGGTCAAGAAACTATGCACGGTGAGATGCTCAATGACATCTCCTGTTGTTATCCTAGGCTCATTCGACATCTATGATCCCCATTCCCACTACCAAACATGTAAATGATTAAATTTGGACAATCAGGCACATTCAACAACCGGATTCCAACATAGTTATGCATATGAATATAGAACACGGTATTAATATAACTCCAACAAGTTTTATCCTAAAAAATATACAAAGTCAATTAGCATTACCCTTTCTAGTCACCATCATTAGATGAATCTTGTTAATTTATCTTATGTATCTTGTTGGACCACACCATAAAAGCTGGAGTCTACATAATAAGGCACATTTAACTATTTGAATTACCTATATGCTCACCATATTACTATATCTCCAGTAAACATGATCTATCCCCCAATTCAACGTCAGATATTTTAATCTTGTTAAATTGATAATTTATTTATCTTGGCCAAATTTCTAGTGAACTCAGGACTATGTCTAGCCTGTAACTAATCTGTGACCAAAATATATCGTTCATCAGTCAAAACTCTTCTTCTATAAATAAGTGTTACATATCTTTTTATTTTCCAGAAGAATAACTTCAAACTAACTTGGTTGACACAATCTAAAATTGCCTTTAACTAAAACCACCTCTAATTCCTCAAATGGTTCTTTTATAACTATAACTTGGCTAGTTGGCTCTCACAATAAATTTTCCAAATCGTGTGGGATGAAATAGCTTGTGAGCCCATGTATCTAATATTAAAGTTTAACTACACTCGAACTGTACACATAATAATTTTTCTATTAAAGAACATATCAGACCACAAAAACATGGCTAGTCTTAAATATGCTTAGAATTTCTTAATTAAGCAATATAAGACTACAAAACATGGATAGCTTTATATCAGTCTTGTAGCACTGTTGGAAAATAACTCGTTTAATTCTTTAATCATATCACATTCTGAAGCACCATTGAGCCCCCATCTCTCTTCTATATTATGTTTTTTATCCATCATTTACATGTGACCCCTTCTCATATAGAAAAGGAATTATACAAACAGGTCAGAAATTAATCAACTGTTTAGAAATATATGTCATTTCAAGTTTGTTAATTATCTTAAATTCTACATTTTGTTCAATAACAGAGACACTAGGCAGCCGGTCTCTTCTGGAAGGCAGACTTCTAATAATCTTGCCTGCCAAACTATACAAACTAATCATAAAAGGAGCAACAAACTCTATTTAATTACTTAACCTGAAATAAACCAGAGTGTTCACAACCAATTCAAAATTAATTGTTCATATTACTTTGAGTGTTATAATTGGAAGTAATGACCATTGTACCAACTCATCCACCTACAAACCTGAGTTTACTACTCTAGAGCACCCAAAAGGACTAGCATCTAGTCCACCACCAATATATGCCCCTTGAAGTAGAGAATTTCTGGATTCATTAGATTTTCTCCCTCAAGGAAAAGGTAAAAAAAATAGAGAAAGGAAGGGAAGTACTCCCCTTAAGCACAATAGAATTCTTTTAAAATTAACTGTAGAAAAAAAAAGGGAGGAGAAATGACTCGATTTTTCTCTTACCTTTTGCCTAGTTCGTTCAAGCTCTTGCTCTAGTTGAAGCAGCTTCAAATGGCTAGTTTCTAACTGTTGAACATAGACCTACAATCATAATCAGATATCTTAGTAATTGAAAATAAAATAATATTGACAACTGCAATAATGATGATCCATGATTTATGTTAGAAGATTATTCTAGAGTTCTAAAAATTTATAAATAGGGAACTATTGAAATTGAATGCCCCTGCCGCGGTACCTTTTTACGTAAACGACTTTTACGAGCAGTCTCACGGTTTTGTGCAAGATGTCTAAGTACCTGTATACAAGTCTAATGTTTTAACAACCCTTGTTGAATAGAACTTCAGAACGTAATTGATAGATATTAATGTTGAAAAAATTATATATGATCTTTCAAAGATAATGAATGAAACTGTTAACGTAGTACTTAATGACATCCTTGTTTACTGTTGGCACAAAAATGTATGACAACCTACTAGCACAATTGTTTGATCTTGAAAACTATATATATTATACTACAAAAAGACAACCCATAAAGTAGCATCAGACCTTGTTACAGAACTTGGACACGACTCACAAGTAATCCACTAATAACGGATAAAAACAAATGCTAAGAATTTCAAATAGAATAGTAAGTCAAACAGGTTACCAGTTAATACCAAAACATTTCAAATGTAATTATGCCATTAACCATGTTTGCCTATATTTGCCCAATAAGTACTCACATGTTCTTCAGATATATAGTCACTCACATCAGCAAATGAATTTCTCTCACCAAAAAACAAATGAATTAACTTACCTTGCGTGAGATGACAGTTCAGACAAACCGAACAGAGGCTACGACAAAATACATTTCCCTTCTTCGAGTCATAAATAAAAATTTATCAATCACATTATTAAGAAGAAAGTTGCACCTGCAAACAAAAATTGAAATGCGTATTTAATCAATTATAATTTTAATACAACTGATCAAAAATATATGAACGTGCAAGCAACAAGACGATTACTTTATTCTATATGGATGGTGCAAAATGCAAAAGCAAAGGAGATCACATATGTTTAGAAGTATTTTAGGCTTCACTCTAGTTTGATTCTCCAGACTTCTAGATCCAACAAATTTATAAGCTAGACCACTCTAAGAGCATGATGATGTTATCACATCAATTAGTTGACACAAGTGCTTCTAATAGAAAATCTCAACGATTGTATCTCTCTACAAAATAATGAAATAAGATCAAACAATCAACATGTATAAATGATTAAATGAGAACTACCAGCTAAGCACCACGTGAAAGGAGCACATGGATGAAAAAGAGATTCACTCTTGCATACTAATGTAAATGGGACAAGTATTCACAGGCTCAAGTGAAGTTCAAGAAACAACCCAGCTGGTTAAAAAACTACATTCACAGTCCCCCAACACTCATATTTTATTACTATATTATAAAACTCGATCAAAATCAACATGGCAATAGAAAAAATAGTATGTAATCCTTATATACTAGCTTGGGAGATTTATTGTGGAACAAAACCTCCAGCAGTATTGACCATCGTTTGCGGTAGCTGCCTAGGTTTTAGAAGTTTTCTTTTTACTCGGTATCAGTTTTGGTATAGGGCGATACGCACTGTTACTATTTAGGCGCTTCAAAAAGTTCAAAAAAATTTATGGAAAAATTCTAAATAATTTCAGCAACAATATGGATCAAATATATAAAAACATAAAACACTATCTAGTATACATAGCATAGTCCAAATGATAATAAAGGCATCTCACAAACTTGTCCAATACTATATTGCTGAATAATTAAATAATAAGTTTTTACAACACTAACAATGAAAACTTATTAACTCTTTCTCGAGCATTAAAAATATATTGGCTTGCTCAGACAAGTCTACCTCAACGCGTCCATGTAAAACAATGATAGTTTCAGATAGATTATTTGCCTTCACAACTTCGTTTGCCTAATAAAACATTTTTAGATAATTAATGTCAAACCCTAATAACACTTCCCACGTTGAAATTTCCACCAGATAAACAATTGGATTTGTAATTTTTTACTCTAAATAATCTATTCCTTAACAGAAAGCTAAATTACACTATGCCCATCAGTGAGCCTGAAACTTTCATGCAAAGCAAATTAGTCTGAAAAATAGAGCATACTTGCACCATTGACATTAACTAGTAAAAAAGAAGAAATTAAGGTTCCAAATTGAGAAAAAGAAGAGAAATTAACCAGAAGTTACAATTTGTGAGAAATCTAATAAGTTTTCTATAACAAGCTATTGCAAAAATTTATGGTATAACATACCAGCGACAATTTGAGAGCTGAGAGTTTCAATTTGAGAGAGGACAACTTCTATTTCAGAGAAGAGAGTTTCAATTTCGAGACCAGTGGCAAGGTAGTGAACAGCAAGGTAGCGGCGGCGGCAAAGTAGGGAGACAAGGCGGCGACAAGATATAGATCTACAAGGCACCTTGGAGAGAGCAGAGGGTTTTGGGTTAAGGCCAGAGACAAAGCGAGAGAGCCAAATTGATCTTTGTTTCATGCAACTGTTCCAAAGAAAGGAGTGATAATATTTAAGAAAAAACTCTTTTAGAAGTAATATTATATGTAAAATTATTATTTCAAAAACTTAAAAATAAATTTAAATTTAAATTTTAGGATATTATAAATTAATTATAACAAACTAAAATATAACTTTTTTGTAGAACAAAAAAGTAATATTTTAACATTTGTAATATGTTCTACAAAAAGAGTCATAATTATTATAATTTTTTTTATTGTCAATTTACAATATTTTAAAATTTAAATTATTGAAACTTAATATTTTAATAAGGCTCAAATCCTATCCCCTCCGGAATTAGCACAAATAAAAAGTTAACTCTTTTTGTTTAACATATGAGTATTTTTTTTGGTATTTGTACGTACTCTATTCCACAAAAGTGCGTCGCTATCTTCATTCTTTTTTCTTTTTTTTGTCATGATCAATGTATGAAATTTAAAGTTTAACGTAGTGTAAAGTTATTTACTTTATAGTTTATTAAAATAAATAGTTAATATTGTAAGTTACTTAAAAAGTGTTATTAAAAGTAAATTTATTACTGTAAAAAAATTCATGTATTTATATTACAATTTTTATTCACCACAATTAATTATAAAAAAAATTATTTAGAACAAAAGAGCGACCAATTTTATCTCTCGCAAAAAAACTTCAGAACAATATATATAGTGAGTAATAATTATTTCACTAATAGATTTTTTCCTCGCAAATTTTCATCATAAATTGGAACCAAAAATACTTCTGTCACCTCAATTTTGTGAGAGAAAAAATATAAATTATGAATGATGTTTCTTTCGCTAATAACTATATTGTCACTATATACTTCTATTCTAAACAATATATAAGCTGGTTTCTTGTTATATTGTGCAACATCGTTTGCGAGAAAATTGCTGAATGAAGGTGTTATTAGCAGCGATGTTGTGCTGCTTCTGCTATGTGTTTCTGCTATGCAACTCATTTGTTTCTTGGTGTGCTACTGCTTTGCAAACCTGTTTGGGCTATGGTTTTGTTTATTGTTTTGTTGGTCGGATGCTCTGCAGTGTTCTTGAAGTCCAATGCAGTGCTCATTTACTCTGTTTTGGCCTTATGCTCTTGTATTGTCTTAGAATCTGAGTGTCATTGTTTGTCATGTTGTCCCTTTCTTGACATTTTGTATCGATCTGGGGAATGCCCCAAAGTATATGTATCTCTTTTCTTTTATATACATTTAAATTTAGCAAAAAATAAATTAAATAATATAGAACAACTTATAAGTACAATTTATACAACTTATATGTACAATTTATATTAGTAAATTTTAATTGATTTTTATGATCAATTATGAATGATGATGTATTTGATATGTCTCCCATTTATGATATGTATTTTTACAACTTTAAATGGTTGTGATTTGTTAGTAATTGGTCAATATTTTTTTATTTTTACTTTTTATAAATAAAATGAATAAATTATTTATTAGGTGATTGACATTCGAATTCAGATATTTGAATAATTTGTTTATTTGAATAAAAAATGAAAACGAATATGTTCCGCGTTTGGACATAATTTTTAAATACTAAATACAAAAAATTTTGACAATTCAAACTGAGCCCCTTTTTATTCAAAAATTTGGACTTTGAACCCCCATGCGCCACATGTACGTTGACTTGCTGACGTGGCACACGAGGCGCCTACATGGCACACTTGGTTATTAATTTACGTTATAATCTTCTATATATTGATCATGTATGATCATCGATATGTCATTTAATTATTTTATTACCAATTTCCATCAAAAAAGTGTTCGATCGCCCATTAATTATTTACTGCAAAAGAAGAAGATAATTGAAAAGAATAACTTATACTATATTCCAAGGCAAAATAAATAAATTAAAGAACAAGTAAGATAAATATCATAATTTTGTAAGTATTTGACATATATAAGCAGAAATTATAGTGTTATTATTTTTTTTATTTTTTATTTTTATTTATTTATTTATTATTATTATTATTATTATTATTATTATTATTATTATTATTATTATTATTATTATTATTATTATTATTATTATTATTATTGTTATTGTTATTATTGTTATTGTTATTGTTATTGTTATTGTTATTGTTATTGTTATTGTTATTGTTATTGTTATTGTTATTGTTATTGTTATTGTTATTGTTATTGTTATTGTTATTATTATTATTTTTATTATTATTGTTATTAGTACTATTATTATTATTGTTGTTGTTGTTGTTGTTGTTGTTGTTGTTGTTGTTGTTGTTGTTGTTGTTGTTATTATTATTATTATTATTATTATTATTATTATTATTATTATTATTATTATTATTATTATTGTTATTATTATTATTATTATTATTGTTATTGTTATTATTATTATTATTGTTATTATTATTATTATTGTTATTATTATTGTTATTATTATTATTATTATTATTATTATTATTATTATTGTAGTATATAACTTCCTGAGATTATATTAATGGTATGTAGTGAAGGAGAAGAAAGGAATATATGGGGGAAATATCGTGTTTTGATATAAATATTAATCATTGCAAGATATTAACAGATAACTTGTGTTGCTTCAGCGGTCGAATGACCGAAGTTCCAAATGATAGGTCACAGGTTCGAATATATTTCACATTTGGACATAATTTTTAAATACTAAATACGAATATTTTTTGACAATTCTCCAAATACCGAATATGGTCTTACAAAAACATGCTTATTGGGATTATCTTAATTTAAGGCAATATTTTAATAGTCGTTGCAAAAAGTTGTATAAAATATGCAACGAAATAAAAATTGTTGCCAATGAATGTGGTCCATATTAGGCAACGAAATATAGCAACAAAAAGACTTTCGTTGCCCACAATGAGGAGAAATCAAGTGGTTAGAAATTTTGCAACGAATTTTATTTCCAAATTTTGCAACGACTTATGAATTTCATTGCAAAAAGTAAAAGCCTGACACAATCTGCAACGAAGGACAAGTTTCGTTGCTAAACATACACTTTAGCAACATTTTTAGCAACAAAAAAACATTCGTTGCCCACGATGACGGAAAATCAAGTGGCCGAAAATTTTGCAACGAATTTCTAACGAAATTTTTTCATGCCAATGAATTAGCAACGAAATGTTGCAACGACTTATGAATTTTGTTACAAAAAGTGAAAGCCTGACACAATCTGCAACGAAGGATAAATTTCGTTGCTAAACATATATTTTTAGCAACGACTTATAAAGTTATTGCCCGAAAATTCGTTGCTAAAGGCCCATTTTTTTGTAGTGAAGAGACCTGTGGGGATAAAGCTTATGTCTGCTCGAGGATATGTATAACATATTCCATCATCGATCCTCCCCGACGATGTTGATCTTTCCTAGTTTGTATCGCCAGGACATATCACTGTTCTGTTGGATTTAATGCCAATAATATGTGTTGTCAGGGTTGCCTGACCTTCGTTGTTGAAGTGTGAACCAACGGATGACCACGCGTTGTAACCCCCGCTGGGGATATACTTGATCTCTGCTGGCGTGTACATCAGCGGATGAAATCCCTGCTGGGGATAAAAGCCAAGGCTGCTTGACCTTTGTTGATGTGTATCAACTGATGCAATCATCGAATGGCTTCCAACGCCTCATTGGGTTTACTTGCCAACGGCTGAACTGAAGTAAAGGTTGCTTGACCTTCGTTGACATGTGCATCAACCAATACAAATGCGTGATACCCCCGTCGGGTACCTGTTTGATCCTCGCTGACATGTGCATCAACGGGTAAAATCATCAGATGGTTTTTGACGCTTTGTTGGATTTACTTACAAACGGTTCTAGTGATGTCAAGGCTGCTTGACCTTCGTTGACATGTGTATCAGCAGAAAATGCATTGTAACCCCCGTCGGGGATATGCACTTCGACATATAAAAATGTGTGATGCCCCCACCGGGGAAACTTAAGAATGCGTGCTGCCCCCGCCAGGGAAACTTGAGAATGCGTGCTGCCCCCACCGGGAATGCGTACTATAGAATGCGTGATGCCCCCGCCGGGGATATGATTGAAAATTAGGGCGATGGCCCTGAATTAGCGACATTGGACCTGCGTAAGGTATTATCGAGTGCGATCTGCAACTGCTGAGATCATCGATATAGTATACCCTGTATTTGGGCGAATACCAATGAATGATATGAAAACCACAATCGGGCCCAGGAAAACTAGGATTTTAGTCTATTCCGCTCAATCGCGTAGCGTTTTTATATCTGATTTGGCCTTTTCAGCTTGTGAGAACTCCTTTGCAACTCGAACTAGATCGAGCCGGATTTATTAGTTATTGGGCGGCTGTGCCCCATTTCCTTGTATTTTTAGCTGTACACAGATGATGTATATAGATGATGATGTATTTAGGAATGTATGTACTATCTTCTATTCCCTGCATCATATTGCCATCTATTATCTGTTATGCATGTATTATGTTATGCATATATATGTATGTTCAAAGATATTCAGCATTGACCCCTAGATGGTATTATGATACGGCCTACACAGATGTCTTCTTTGACAGTCAGCCGCATAGATCACACCCTGCCATTATTGGTGGCATTCCTTTGAGATATTGGTATGATAGTATGTCACCCTCAGATAGGGTGACCGTACATCAGTTGTTGCAGCATACCATGACCCTTTTGATGTTTCAGGTTCCCGCAGGATTTGTGGAGGGCATGATGGAGCACTGGGTACCGAAGAGGCAGGTTTTTCGGCTTAGGACCTAGGAGTTGACTCTGACTTTGGAGGAGTATGCATGTTTGACGATGTTGCCACTTGACAAACCTTGTATGCATATGGCCATTGGTGACATGAGCCGGCAGTTTATGACTCTCACCGGGCGGAGGCGGAGAGTTATGCATGATGAGATCACATCAGGCCACGTGATATCCCAGCATTTTCTGATTGACAGATTTGGCTATGAGAACAGCTATGTTTGGTATTCTGGGGATTTAACCATATCAGAGGATCAGTGGCATTTGGCCAGGGTATATGTATTGCTGATGTGTGTAATATCATACGTGTACATGCCACGATACCTAGATGAATTAGACATCGGCGTTATCATGTCAGTGAGAGCTCTCAGGGAGGGTCGTACCATTATTCTAATGATTATGGTAGAGACACTGAGGTCGGCCACGTTCTGCAGCACTTACCCTACAGGGGTATTCACAGGAAGTTCAGTCATGCTGTACGTGTGGTTTATGTCACACTTGAGACCGATTGCCACATTTAGACGACATGAGTATTGTTTCACCCATGAAATAGCTATGTCGTATTCCTTCCAGCCTATGGAGTGTACAAATCCTACATCTTGGTCCGTTTTCCTAGCTGGGATCGGAGATCTATTTGCTATCTTGCCATGTACAGGGCTCAGTTCGCCCTACAGTTTCATTACTCATGCTCCGGACATGGATTATCTCCATCCAGGTTGTTCGCCAGAGTATTCTGCGTGGATGGAGACAGATACTTCATTGGCTGTGGCAGTATCCACAGTGCCTAATATGGATTCAGATGGTGGAGAGCCCATGGAGGATAATATTTCTCACACCGAGGAGGAGCTATTTACTGGGTTGTCAGCAGCTCTCTTAGATTCTCCCAGTATTAGTACTGTTGTGATCCAACATTTAGCACAATACTTTGAGCAAAGTCTTCATTTGATGACCTTTGCAAGAGATCGAGCAAGAGTCTTGATGCTGACAGCTCTTGATGGGAGAGACGCAGCTCTATTAGAGAGAGACCAGGCATTAGCCCGTAGAGATGTCGCTGTTATTGAGCGGGATGAGGCCAGATCAGCTAGAGATGTAGTGATCGTTGAGCGGGATGCTACCTTATCTGATAGGGATGTAGCTGTTGCAGATAGTACTTTAGTGAGATCCCTGACCACTTGTATGCTTGCTGAGATGAGTGCATATATTGATGAGCATCGCGTCACCATGCAGATGGCCTCGGACAGGCTGGCTCGTGTGGATACCCTTGTACAGGAGACCACAGCGTTACCTCCTTCTTTGGATATAGATGCTATATTAGATCTGTTAGCCCGTATGCACACTAATCTGTAGATAGCCTTGTATTTTCCTGCACAGACTAGCTTAGCTATTTTGTCATGTACAGTTTATATTGTGTATATCAAACAGGATTATATATAGCAGGGAAATATATTTTTGATCACTTCCTTTTTAGATATGCCTGAATACTTGCTTGATATTTGCCTGATTCTTCAGGGCTCGTGATCTTGATGTATTGTGAATTCCTCCTTACTGGATGGACATTGAATTGTCTCTGGACATTTCAGAACAGATCGTTGATCTGTGTGTATCCCTACCATCTTTGGTGTCTTGGGACTGGTTTCTGTATGGAAATGTGGAGAGGAATGTGGCTTTCCTCTCTAAGGTTGAACTCACCACAGATGGTCTCCAGTACTCTATTTAGGAGGAGCCTAGTTAATTCCATCTCTTATGGATTGGTATTGCTCTTCAAGGTACAACCATAGCTTAGATGGTCGTCGAGTCTCTCGTTTAGGAGGAGGTCAGGTAATTCCGTCCAGTTGGTTTGAAGCCAATGAAATGTGGTGGATTGAAGTTTGATCCCAATACCGTTGACAAGTATTTATGTTTTGGTAGGGGGGTTAGACCGAACCATAAATGGCTGCCTACGTTCTCTTATTGGAGAGGAGATCAGGTCGAAGAGATCAGGTCTTCGTAGTTCGAACTTGGTATAAGAGGTTCAATGCTGTTTGTGGCAGAAAAGGGTGTAGGAATGTTTTTGTTGTTTTTGATTTTTTTTATAATGAGAAGGGTGTAGAAATGTTTTTGTTGTTTTTATTTAATTGCGACCGGGCCATATAAAATATGGTTGCCTATGTACTCCCATGTATCAAGGAGATCAGGTAGACGTAGTTTTCCCCTCAGGACGATTTGTAGCCAACGAAGAGTTTGATCCTATGTGGAGGACAAACTGCGGGAGAAGAAAGTTTAATCTTAAGTTCAGGATAAACTGCAGGTGTGAAACGTTTGATCCCATATTTGGGGACAAATTGCAAGTGTGAAAGGTTCAATCCCTAGTGGGATAACTGAAGTTGAGTAAGGGTTAAAAAACCAAGTGGAGAGAAAAGGATCTGGTGATCTGAAAACCAGGCTGCTGGCTTGAAAACTGTGTTTCCCTGAGGGGCGCAGAGTTAAAAAAGAGTTGTATGTAGTGAAGGGTTAAAGAACCGAAATGACTGGTGATCTGATGATCCAACACCAGGATTTTTGCTTGATGGTAACTTCAGACATAGTACCGTTTCACGGTGTCTGAATTGATGAGTTGCGAAAATTCATTGTCGTCCAATTCTTACAATCTGAGAGCACCTCCTGTCAATACCTCCTTGACAATAACGGGCCTTCCCAGTTAAGGGAAAATTTTCCCTTAGATTGATTTTGGTTGTCAATGATCTTCTTCAAAACCAAGTCATGTTGTTTAAACTGCCGTAGTCGAACTTTTTTGTTGTAGGATCGGGAGATCCTTTGTTGATATAACCGACCATGGAAGATAGTCGCGGTTCACCTTTTGTCAATTAGAGATAATTGGTGATACCTGTCTTGTATCCATTGGTCTTCATCCAGCTGAGCGTCTATTAACACTCGGAGGGATTCCATTTCTACTTCTATGGGGAGCACTGCTTCCATCCCATAGGTTAATGTGTAGGGGGTTTCCCCAGTTAAAATACTCATTGATGTCCTGTAGGCTAACAGAGTAAGAGGTAATTAGTCAGGCCAGCCTTTGTGGTTGGCGGACATCTTTTGCATGATCTTCTTGATATTTTTGTTAGTCGCTTCAACTGTACCATTCATCTTTGGACCGTAGATGACAGAGTTAAGATGTTTGATGTCAAATTTGTAGCATAACTCCTCCATCATTTTGTTATTGAGGTTCTTAGCATTGTCTGACACAATTACCTCTGGTTGTCTATATCGGCAAATGACATTGTTTCTGATGAAAGCAATGATGACTTCTTTGGTAACCCTGGGGAAGGAGGCTGCTTCTACCCACTTGGTGAAGTAGTTGATCATGGTGAATATAAAGCGATGTCCATTACTAACTTTGGGCTCGATGGGCCCGATCACGTCCATTCCCCACATTGAGAAGGGCCAAGGCGAACTTATATTGTGGAGCTCCCATAGAGGGGCGTGGATAGCATTCCCATGAATTTGGCATTGATAACATCTCCTGACGTGGTCAGTTTTGAGAGAGAGCCAGTAATGTCTTGTTATGAGGATCTTCTTTACAAGTAGAGGGTCGCTCATGTGCGGGCCACATACTCCGCCATAGACCTCATCCATGAGTCTCTGAGCTTGGTCTTTGTCCAGGCATCTGAGGAGACCTAATCATGCATCTCTTTTATAGAGTGCATCTCTGCTCAGGTAGAATTTCATAGCTAGTCGATGAATCTGCCTTTGCTCAGTCAGGCTCGCCTCAGCGGGTGTAGATGCATCTCGCAAGTACTCCTTGATATGCTAATACAAAGGTTTTTGGATGGGAGGTAGCTCATTCGATACTTCTCCAACATTGTTCCCATAGGCTGGTGCCTTTTACAGGGCAACTGTGACACTTGGCATGTGTTCCTTGTCAGGTATGTAAATCAAGGAGGCCAAAGTTGCTAGCGCATTCGTAAAGTCATTCCTATTATGAGGAATATGTATAAAGGAGATCTCTTCGAACTCTGAAACCATCTGTAAAAATTGCCGATGGTAAGGCAGTAAATGTTGTTCTTTGGTTTGATAGATTCCTGCAGATTGTTTGATTACCAACTCCGAATCACCAAAGACAGTTAAACGCCTGATGCCTATTGAACGGGCAAGTTTTAGCCCCATGATACAGCCTTCATACTCAGCTGTGTTGTTGGCGCTGATAAACTACAATTTTACGGCGATGGGATACTGCTCCCCCATACTGGATACTAAAACTGCTCCAGCTCTAGAACCTTCCATATTAATAGCTCCATCAAAATACATGTTCCATGTTTGACGTGTATCGTACTGATGGTGTTGTTGAATTTCCATTACCCCTTCATCGGTGAAGTATGTTTTCAAGGGTTTGAAATCCCCTAAAGGTGCGGCGGCTAGTTGATCCGCGATTCCTTGACCTTTAATGGACTTCTACGCCACGTAAATAATGTCAATTTATTACAGAATCAACTGCCATCTGGCCGACATTTCAGTATGGGCTTGCTGAACACATACTTGAAAGGATCCACGTGGGATATGAGATGGGTTGTGTGCCCATGGAGGTAATGATGTAACCTCATGGCAGCCCATGCTAAAGCACAACAAGTCTTCTCAATTAGAGTGTAATTGTGTTCACTGCTGCTGAATCTTTTGCTGAGGTAATAGATAGCTCGTTCTCAGCCTCTATCGTCTTTCTGACCCGGCATGCAGCTCATGGCATTGTCACTTATGGATAGGTACATGAACAGGGGAACATCATCCCTGGGTGGTACCAAGACATGAGCTTTGATTAGCTGCTCTTCTATTGTAAGGAAGGCCTTCTGGCACTCATCATTCCATTTCATGGAGGAGTTCATTCTTAACAACTTGAAAATAGGCTCACAGGTTGCTGTGAGTTGGGAAATGAACCTGCTAATGAAGTTGACTCTTCCCATAAATTCCTGTATTTCCTTCTCTATCTGAGGAATGGGCATTTCGTAATGGCCTGGATTTTGGTGGGGTCCAGCTCAATCCCTTTGTGGCTGACTATGAATCTTAGCAACTTACATGATTTAACGCCAAAGACGCACTTGGCTGGATTTAACTTCAAGTTGTACTTACGTAACCTGTTGAAGAGCTTTCTGAGATGGTCTATGTGGTCTTCTTCCCTTCGGGACTTGACAATGATGTCATCCTCATAGATCTCTATCTCCTTGTCCATTAAGTCGTGGAAAAGAACCATCATAGTTCGCCGATAGGTGGCTCTAGCATTGATGAGGCCGAAAGACAACCGTCTGTAGCAAAAGGTTCTCCAATGAGTGATGAAAGCAGTTTTCTCACGATCCTCCTCAGCAACCATGATCTGATGGTACCCCGCAAAGCAATTAGCGAAGGAGTACATGTTGTATTAAGCAGTATTGTCAATGAGAATGTGGATAAATGGCACGGGAAAGCTATCTTTAAGGTAAGCTTTATTCAGATCCCGTTAAGCCACGCAAACTCGCACCTTTCCTCCTGGCGTAGACACGGGAACGCCATTGGATATACATTCAGGATATGTGGACACCATGATAATACCAGCTTGAAATTGTTTCACAATTTCTTTAATGGGAAGGCGATGAAGGACGATGTCAGTGGACAAACCCACCATGTCTTCATGAGACCATGCAAACACATGTCAAACCCACCATGTCTTCATGAGACCATGCAAACACATGTCTTCTGCTTGACTAGTTTGAATCCCTCTTTAATGGGAAGGCGATGAAGGACTATGTCAGTGGACAAACCCACCATGTCTTTATGAGACCATGCAAACACATTCTGGAATTGGGTTAGTAGTGTAATCATGTCATTCCTCTGGTTTGGGGTAAGGTCTGAGCCAATTTGGATTAACTTAGGGCTTTCTAAGGTTTCGAGATTGAAGGAGGTGGTTTGATCAAGGTTGGGTTTAGGTTTGTCTTCGACCCATTCTTTGATCTCCGAAGGCACCTTAATGTCCTCTTGTATTTCCATCAAGTTTGAGTCCAACTTTTCATCAAAGTTATAATCCTTGTGGAGAAGAGGCATCTTATCAGCAAGTATAGGCACATCTAAGTTCAGAGTCCTGAAACAAAATATGCTTTCACTTAATATATATGAAACTGTTTAATCATACAAAGTGTTAGTATGTACTGACAAACAACTGTTAATACTGTACAGAAAAGTAAGCAGTTATGATATCTATAGGGCAGAAAGAAGTCCTGCCCGTTTTACCCTTATCAACCAATGCAAGGAATGCTGCTCATATTGGTAAGGGCAAAGTCCTGGTGGACTACAGTGATGGAGGGGCTGTCATCTTCCTCATTCTCCCGAATGATGACCATTACGTCTGGGCAATCATCGTCTGGGGTGTATCTGTTTGTGTGTTCATCATGGACAATGATGCGTATGCCTGACATCATCCCAACGATGTCTTGTTTAATTCTTCGTTCCTCTTCTTCCATCTTGGGATTTGGAACAAAGACTTCCTTATCCTTTACCAGTATAGGTTTGGGAAATAACATAGCCATTACATTGGCTGGCACCTTTACCGGAGATTTTGCGGACTCTGGATTTATAGGTGGAGATAATCGTCGAGTGGCTGAAATTAAACGAATCTGCTTATGCTTATGTGGATTCCTGTAATGGGAACTGGTAGAATAGCCTAGTCCGGCTGTCCCAATTTGACTGGACACTTGAATCGGGTGCTTAATACCCTAATGACTTTTACCCAGCCCTTGTCCTGGTTGGTATCCAAATGACATCATTTCTTGAGTAGCTGCCATCACTTCGACAGAAATCTTGGGTACCGGAAATGGCATCCTAATGGAATGGTATTGAGTGTTGCTTACTTCCAAGGCATGAAAACTGACCGACTCAACATTTGAATTAACATTAATGAGTGGTATGTCACCATGTTGAGGACATTCCGGTTCAACGTAGACTGTGACTAGGCTATTGTTGATAATGTATTTAAGTTGCTGATGAAGAGTAGAAGGGACTGCCCCGGCCATGTGAATCCACGGTCTCCCCAGAAGCAGGTTGTATCCTAAATCTATTTTGAGCACGTGAAAAGATGCACATAATGTATGGGGACCAATCTCAATTGGTAGCTCAATCTCTCCTACTGAATTTCGACGGGATCCATCGAAAGCTTTGATAATCGTATGGCTATTTCAGATCTAATTAAGATTGACGTTCATCTTCACTAACATAGCATAAGGACAGATATTCAGAGACGAACCTCCATCTACAAATACTCCAGCTAGCATGTATCCGGAGGATAAAATCGTAATATGTAACGGCTTGCAATAACCAGTCCCTTCAGGCGGTATGTCATCATCAGTGAAATATATCACATTGTTGTTGAAAAAGTGATCAACCAGATGTTGAAATGTTTCCACATCCATTGATTTTGGCAAGTATGCTTCTACCAAAACATTTAGTAGAATCTTCTTGTGGTTCTCGAAAGTTAAAACCAAGTCCAGCATTGAAATTTGATGCGGAGCTTCTCTTAAGCTTAAAACCACCTTGGCTTCATTATGACCCATAGTACAAAGGAATTTTTCAATCTTCTCCATGGGAAGTTTTCCCTTGGATTTGATGGTAGGCTTCATAACCCGTTGGGGAAGACACAACGGATTTTCCTTCGAAACTGTAGCCGTTGTAGGAGAGGTAGATCCTTCAGCTTCTCCATAATTCCAAGGAACTTTTTGTAAGCTGATAACAGGATGTTCCGGTCTGAACGGCAATGCAATTGGCTCTGGCGCAACCACTTTCAAAGGATTGTCAATTCCTTTGAGTTGAATTGCTTGTATTGTGACTGGTTTGACAGTCCCATCAGCCTCAGTGGATATAACTGCTACATGTCCCTTACATTTAGTAGGACAAGTATTTTCACTCTCAAATAGAAGAGTATCATTGTCTGCCAGTTGCAAGACACCACTATCAATTAAATTCTGAATAAGGTGGCGGAGTGCCCAACATTCTTTTGTGCTGTGACCGCGAGAATGGGAGTGATATTGGCATACTCCATCAGAATTAAACCGTCCTGAACGGGGATTAATTAGAGGTAGAAGGGAAGTGATCCTTCCTTCATTGATTAGCATCTGAAGTATCTCCTCCATAGGTTGGCCCAGGTATGTAAATTCCCTTCTATTGGCAAAATTCTGACGGGCTTTGGCAGTTGCTCTCTTCATAACTTGTCCTCCAATGTTTCATTATTTGAAGGTGAAGAGGAAGTATTCACAACCAAGGGAAGGAGACTAGCATACTTCTGACTAATTAATTGGTGTGTGACTTGATGCTGATAGGTCACCAGTTCTTCCAATTGCTCAATCTGCTTACACAGAGCTTTCATCTTGCGTTCCATCATAAATTAGAACTTTACATAATCCCATTTGTCTACACCATCTTTGATGGTTTGAGATGATTTACAGTTAAAATTGGAACTCTGTCCACTGCTCCAATTAATCATGTTGACATCTTCCTCTTTGTGTTGAGGAAAAGGGTTGTCTTGTACGTGAGGTTGATCTGGTTTGGTGGCCACGATCTCACATTGTCTATTAAATCTTGGATCTTGTGTTTCAAGTCCCAACAATCTTGAGTATCATGTCCAGGTGCCCCAGCATGATAAGCACATTTCCGAGCAGCATTGAAACCCTTCCCATTAGGGTTGGCTGGTGGAAGAAGATGTGTAATTTTCTTCTGAGTGGTCAGAAGATTAAGAATGTTCTCGAGTGATTCCCCTAGGGCTGTGATCACTCGAGGGCGTTTGGGTTCTCCACCCTTAGGCAATGGAGGGTTTGAAGACTATGCATAAAAGGGAGTGTAATTTCTCCTCTGGATAGGCATATTCTGATTGACCTTTTGACCTTGTAGTATCAAGGAAACATCCTCCTCTTCCTTTTTATGGACCCTCCGGGGGTTGTTTCCATAAGTTCTGGATTGGATGTGTTCAGCAACTGCTTTAAGAGCGGCTAGGTCTTGAATCTTTCCTGACTTCAACCCCATTTCAGCCATCTCTCCATGTTTGATCATTTTAGAAAATGGTTTACCAATGCCAGTTAAAACTCTCTCATAGAAATGAGCTTCTTGTATGTCGATAAAGGTCATGACCATTTTTGACTCTGTCATAGAAGGAATAACTTGAGTAGCAAGGCGCCTCCACCTTTTAGCATACTCTTTGAAAGACTCATTGGACTGTTTCTTAACCTTGGTAATCTGGTACCGGTTAGGAGCCATCTGAGACTGGAAGCTGTATTGTGTGAGGAAGGCATGAGCTACTTCTTCCCAACTATGGATCTTTGAATTCTCTAATCTGGTATACCACGAACGGGCTTCTCCAGTCAGACTCTTTTGGAACAACTGCATTCTGAGCTTCTCGTCCTCTGCATAAGATCCAAGTTCTCCAATGAATACCTTAAAATGTGTGTAAGGATCTCCTAACCCGTCATACTTTTTGAAGTCAGGAGTTTTGAACTTCTCTGGATAATGGACACTAGGGAATATACAAAGGTCAACATATGAGACACTCTCGTGTGCTCCAATTCCTTTGATAGAATGAAGGGTTTCTTCCATTTGAAGGACCTTTTTCCTGATGTCACCGGTGTCTAGATCTCCTTTGAGATGGGTGATATCATAAATTTTGTTGGTTGTATCCAATTGAAGCTCAGGTACTGTAATGGCTTTATCAGAACCTTTGGTTCCTCCTTGTGCAGAGGATTCAGCATGTATGGGTATCTTCATACCTTGAGTAGATTGATGTAGTTCTTTAAGTAGAACAGCCAAATCTGTGATTTGTTTACTTAATCCATCAAATTCTTCGCGAGAAACTGGATTAGACTGGTCAGATGAAGACACGATTGGCTGTAGGCTTGTGGCCTTTTTGGACTTTGACCGGGTAATAGGTCCGATTGCTTCCCTGCGACAAAACTTGCATAGTTTAGTCTTAGGAATTGTGTAAATATTTACATGCTATGTGATGTATCCATTTTAGGAATTTTATCCTACAAAGCGGATGTTAGCTGTTTGTAATACAAGATAGCATGTTAATTTAAATATGCACATTTTTCTTCATATTCCTCATTATATGGAGATGAATATGGAATGAAATTACAAGTGATTGACTTTACGAGTAATATGAAATGAGAAGCATGAAGAGAATTTCCTCCGTGTTTGGTTTATCAGAGGCTGACCTATCTTAGGTTATTCTCGCGGCTTTTTGGCATGAAGGTTCCTAAATCATCGCAATTTACTCAACGAAAAGTTAATCCGGTCTTTCAATTGGAGCGAATTTGGGTGGTGCCTTTCCTAAGCCTTGTTGGAATTAGTCTTCCTACGAGTCCAGTAATCAAACACCAACAGGATAGCCTCCTGGTGGAGGAATCACACAACATACATTCACATACAACGTGTCTCACCGTTAATAAAAATGATGACATGTGCGAAGCACTAATATCACAGATAGATATATTGCATTGCAGTAAAAAATGCTTTCATACACATCCATTAAATGTAAATGCAACATCCACACACAAGCATATTACAGTTTTGAAAAGCTTATAATAGCGGCTTAAGTCCTCTTACTGGTGTCCCCAGCAGAGTCGCCACCTATTGACGTCAGGATTTTTATTTGTCCCTTTTCTGTTCTTATTCTTTTGTGTTCTCATGTTAGGTGAGATTTGTTTGAAAAAATAAGCGAAAAAGGTTCGACATATATATGTCGACGATTGGACTATAAGAGTCGCCAGTTAGTTTTTTAACTGGTTGTACCAACACAACCGAGAAAATGTTTGCACATTAACCTAGTGATGTGACACTGCTAAACGGGTCTGTGAAACCGAGATTCATTAGGGTCCGGGGACTTGCTTATACGGAGGGAAGGTGTTAGGCACCCCCCCCCTCGACATCCATGTTACCACGGTGACCGCCACTTTTCAAGAAACTGTTATATGAATGTGAGTGTGTGTGTGTGTGTGTGGTCAATGTGCTGTTATTTGGAAGTAGTGTTATGCCTCGTTTGCACCTATATACAAAGGGTTTGAATTTGTATAAAAATTCAGTTTTAAACAAAATATAGCAATGATATTTTTTAAAAAAGAGGTTTTTCAAACCCTTGTACTCAATAGTAATTGAGGCCTTTGATACTTCCATTTTATTTAAAATGTTCGGCTTGATTGCTTTTAATTTTTGAGATGCGAAGCATCTTCGAGAAAAATAATATACAAAATAGTGCCGAATTCCTCATGGGCATGAAAACCATCTGAGGAAATCCAAACACCGTGAATAAATTTACAAGCTGCTTACAGTTGAAAATGTCTATCACGGGAACCGAATCTAGATTCAGTAGACTGAATCTGTGATCACATGATTCCTA
Source organism: Panax notoginseng (assembly GCA_016801055.1). Taxonomy (NCBI): domain Eukaryota; kingdom Viridiplantae; phylum Streptophyta; class Magnoliopsida; order Apiales; family Araliaceae; genus Panax; species Panax notoginseng. Next base: position 196,371,503 of record CM029014.1, read on the forward strand.
GGCTCACATGATGCCACAATTTACATGAAAACTATAAGCAGTTATATATATAAAAGCTATATATATATATATATATATATATATATATATATATATATATAAACATGATCAACCACCACGAAGCACCTTCATGGGGGATTGGAAATGTAAATATATAAATATATATATATATATATATATATATATATATATATATATATATATATATATATATATATATATGACATGATCAACCACCACGAAGCATCTCCATGGGGTATCAGAAATGTAAATAAAACTGTAAAAGCAATCAACCGCGCGGAAGTAAACTCCAGGTGGGACGAATCGTAAAGAAAGCAATAAAAACGGTCAACCGCCACGAAGTAAACTCCAGGCTGGACAAAATGTAAAGAAAGCAGTAAAAAACGATCAACCGCCACGAAGTAAACTCCTGGCGGGACAAAATATATATATATATATATATATATATATATATATATATATATATATATATATATATATATATATATATACTTATACATATGAACTGTGTGTCGAACTCTGTTCGATGAGCCTAGACTTACGTCTGGAGCGTTTAATTGTTTATATATATATATATATATATATATATATATATATATATATATATATATATATATATATACGAAAGTAATTAAACGCTCCAGACATAAGTCTAGGCTCAATCGAGGCATAACTCGATAATGTTAGTCCATATATAAAAAATATATATATATATATATATATATATATATATATATATATATATACAAACTGAAATGAAACCACGGACTGAAGTCCGGGCATACACACGCAACACGACTCTCAACGTGAAGAACGGTGTGTGCAAAGATGAAGAGAAAGGCTTTAAAATGTGTAAGAAGGCTTACAATGGACTACCAAAGAAGACTTCTATAGCTTTAAGTGGATGAACACTCGGCTCCCGCCGGTACAGTAGTAGCTATATGTGAGCTCACGAGTGTTTAAAATGAAAAATCACTCATTTTAGGGTGTGTACAAAGCAAATTGAACAGGGCTTCCTCGCCTTTTTCTCTTACAAAATGGCCACCCCAAGCCTTCTATTTATAGAGGGGGAGCCGTAGGTGTCCCGCTGTCTCAAAGTACGTGCATGCGTGCAACGTGATGTCCGTTCAAACTTTCAGAACTTCAATTCGGGCATCCGATTAAGGTGTATAAGACCTATTTCGGATCGCCGTTGTCGAGAGTTACGTAATGATATGGGATTAGAGGTTGTACAAAGTCAGGAAGATGGGACCATGCCATCCGGTCTTCAAGCTTCAAATTCTATCTGTTACCCTGCGTAATAGTCACTCGGGATTGGACTTCCTCGGTTCTTGTAGGGTATTACTGTGTAGAAATGTACATATGAAATGTTGAGACGGTGCGGTATGGCGTCAAGGTGGCAAGATGACGAAGTTGCCCCTCACTGGGGTTATCTCCAGTTTGGGCTGATAAAGCAGACATTGCTTTGAGTTATCTCTGAGATTGGACTGTTGCAGGTGTTGAAGGTCCTCATTGTCATCTCTGAGGTGTGCATGTCTTCCCGGTGTTATCTCTGGGTCTTGTACTGAGTGCCTCAGTGTGAATGCCGAGGTTGAAGCTGATCGCATGCATTTGAAACAAGCATTTCTGGGGTTATCTCTAGAACTGCAATTACACTCCTTGGGGTTGTCTCCAAGGTTAGTGCTGCTATTCCCGATGTCAGAACTGAGACTGAATATCTCGGGGTTATCTTCGGGATGAATTGGTCTTCTCGGGTGGAATTTTTGGTATTAGAACTGCATGCCTTGGGGTTATCTCTGAGGTTGGAACTGATACTCCCAGTGTGTGTTCCGGGGTTGAAACTGAACTTCTGGCAGTATCCGGACTGGATATGAGCTGTCTTCCAGGGTTATCTCTGAAAGACGAATCTGCCTTCCTACAATGTCAGTAACAGGTGTGCAAAAAATTTTGAGTGTCTACAATGTATATGTTAGTTTATGTTTATAATATGTGTATACCATATATTAATGTGTTTAAAGTAATTGGTTTCAGGTAATCATACTAAAATCAGAGTTTTTCATTAATAAGTATTTTAAGTTCTCCGTAAAACAAAATTTTGGTGATCAATGCATGAATTGTCGTTTAACTTGAAATTTAACGGTAGATTATGTTATCACATGTCAAAATGAAGAAAATAAACTTTGAACGGATAGATTAGGAGTTATAAATGATTGCAATATCAAATTTTCATGTTTTATTTTCAAAACTTTCAAAAACACCAAGAACAGTGAAATTTTATGGTTTGATTCAAGTAATTGTATGTTTTAACTTGTTAAATCATGCTAGAAAGGTTGGGTAGGGATCATGTACGAATTCTAGTGTCTGGGTATACTTAAATTCATGTGTGAATAATGTAATTGGATGTAATTGGTCATGATCTGTGTTCTTCACGAAACTCAGAATCAAAAACTGGAATGCCGCGTAGCAGCGTCCACCCAATGCTTTAAGGACCACGTCGCAGCGCCACAGACCAAGCTGCAGCGCCAGCCGCGCCACAGCGCCAAGGATAGGCTAGATGGTGGCGCCGCAGCGCCACTATGCTGTGTGCCTAAAATTAGAATTTTAATTTTTTTTATTTCAGGTAATGTAATAGTAACCTAATCTAATGAACATAAAAATGTGTTAGACATATAATGAGATGTTAAGATATATTCTTAACATGTCAGTGAGGTACTTACATGCTCAATTAAATTATTAAACACATAGTTAGCTAGTCATTCGTGAAATCTAATATTATGTAAAAACAAGTGTTGTTATTTGATTAGTATAATCATAATCAGAGTTTAGACAAAAAAGAATGAACTTGTGATGTCAGTTACGTTATAAATGACTAGTATTGTGAATGTAAATGGTATGTATGATTAAATCTAGGAACTTGTATAATTAACGTGTAACCTACGCACGAGGCAAGTTTCCTAACCCTACTTGTTATCGTTATGCAAGTTTCTAAAGCTTACCTCTTTACAATGAGCAAGTTCTAGACCTATATTCTATATTTAACTAATTCTTGTTATTTATTGATCAAGTTCAAGATGTCATAGTAAATGTTATCATTCTTTTCAAAGCATGATTCATGTTATACAATACTTATTCCATTGTATACCTCTTGAGTTTATTATTCAAATTGAATATAATTAATTGTTAAACCGTGTAAGACTAGCGAACCCTTATTGATTCGACTAGTACATAGTTGTTGAATGTTCTAAATTTTAGAACCCTTGTTAAGTTTATCCAAATCAAACTTCCTTTGGTGCGGACTCTAATGTCAAACTGAGATGAACAACCCTGTTATAGGGGATTACTTATGCTTTAGCGTTAAAATATTGTGCACAGTATAGTATTAAGGGCTGACCCCCCTAAGTACGAGTAGAAGAGTCCATAGTCTTATGACTGTTAAAGGTTTCAAGTATAACCCTTGACAACCTATGACATTTTTCAAGGTCTTATGACCCTCAGAAGTTTTTTTATTCTTATTATTCATTCTTAATTCAAAAGTTGAGTTTCTTATTTCAGAAGTCTTTGATTCACTCGCATGTTATTATATTGTGGTTATATTATTATACTTGTGGGCAATCGTGCTCACTCTTGCGTAATAATAATATTGCAGTTAAGAACAAAAGGTCTGATGAGCCTTCTACTAGCAAAGGCAAGGGCAAGATTAACAAGTGATGAAGACTTGTTGTTTATTTGTTATGTTATGTTTCACACTTATGTTTAAATTATGTAAGACTTAATATTTGTTTATGTTTCCGCATTTGAGATTTAAGGTTAGTATGACCTGGGATTGATGTATTTATTTTCAGATGATGTAACTCCTTAAGGAGAGGATTTATTTCTATCTATTTTATGGTTTCATTTATTATGGGTAGATAGACACATGATGTTTTTATAGTGAACACCAAATCCCATGGGTTATGAACCTTAGGTGGGGGAAACAACTTTAGGTAGTAGCCTTATAGGAGATCGAGAACATAGTGGTGGTAAACTCTTATCGAGTTCTAAGAAATGAATTCCTTAATTCATTAAAGACAATAAAAGACTTTATGTGCTTATGTGATAAACTTATGTACTTACGAGTATCGATTAGTAACTAAAACTTAAAACTGTGTTGTCAGGATGTCGGATGTTGGAGGATCTAGTCGAGCTGGGGAGGAGGAATCCCGAGTACCTATAGAGGACGTGCCCCGAGACATTCATGTCATCAGGGAGCAGTTGGTACAGAGAGAGCCATCTCCGTTGATCACTGTTGTTGGTCAGGAGCATGATCCAGAGTCTGATCCAGAGGAGGATCCTGAGAAAGAAGAGGAAGAAGATGAGTTCCCACCGAACTCTATCAGTGTTGAGATGTACGACGAGCTACATGACCATAACATAGAGTTATGAGATACTTTTCAGGAGCTAAAGGAGCAGACAGTTATTCAACAATTTACCATCGAGCAGAGGGCTAGGGAGGTAGAATGGGATTTGATTCACGAGAAGGTTCAAACCAAGCAGAAGTCAGAGGAAATAGAGGATTTAAAGAATGAACTGAAAGAGAACTCAGCAAGGCTGACCATGGCAGAGGAGGCCTAGGTAAGGAAATCACGACGTGCTGATCTTACAGAAGAGAACTGTTGGGCGAAGAAGGCTAAGCTTGAGCAGATGCACTCTACGCTTTAAAATGCGATGGATGAGGCTCAGGATCGAGTTATGAGATACCCAATTCAGTTCGAAGGACTACCATTGTACATGCTAGATCGCAGGACAATGTCCTGCATTATGGAAGAAGAGCGTAGCAAGGCTATTCAACTCCTTAGCAGGCAGTGATAGGAATAGTTTAATTATGTGAAAACCTATTTGGTAGTTATTAATGTAAATTCTGATGTGTTTGTAAACAGAGAAATATTTTGATGTTTTAAATCCTGTAGATTCTTTATCTCGAGATAGTTGATGTAAATAGAAGTGATGCTATCGTATTTTGTTAAAACTTTTGATTAAATGAATATATCAGAGTTGTGTGAGAAAATGTGTTAAGTGATTATGTTAAAATATTTGAGTTAAGCCTTAAATATTTATAGAATTGAATAAAGATCTAATAAGCATATATTTTAATAGAAATATGCCACCGAGAAGAAGACCAAACTGTCAACCAGCCCAAGAAGGGTCAACGAACAACAACAATGACGCCAATGCTAACCCCGTTCAGCAATTAGTGAACTTACTAGCTGGAGCGATTAATAATCAACCTCAAGCTCCACCAAATACAATGTTCAAGGACTTCAAGGCGGTAGGACCGCCAAAGTTTAAAGGCTCCATGAACCCGATAGAAGCTCAAACTTGGGTTATGGAGATGGAAATTTTTTTTGATGTAACCAGAGTTAGAGAGGATCAGAAAATCGCCTATACAACGTTCATGTTGAAGTCAGAAGCCATTGGTGGCAAGCGAATAAGGTCCGGGGAGGTAAGGTGTGATTACCTGGGAGAGGTTCAAGGATATGTTTTTGAGATGTATTTTCTGACCAGCTCGCAGAACCAAATGGAGGTCCAGTTTCTAGAGTTAAAACAGGGGAATATGTCTGTACCAGGCTATGCGGCAAAATTCAACGAGTTGGCTAGGTTTGCCACGTATCAAGTGCATACTAACGAGAGAAAGGCTAGATGATTCGAGCAAGGACTGATGTAAAGCCCCCAAATTCGGGTACTTGGAACCCGAACTCGATGCTTCACGATACCATTTTTATGAGCGGAATAATACTAATAATAATAACAATAATATAGATATGAAACTTAATTTACATATGCATCAGAGTCTTCTCCCAGGTACGCGACCTTTAAACATTCATTATAATACATGATACTTAATATATATATATATATATATATATATATATATATATATATATATATATATATATATATATATATTCTTATCCTAATAGAGTCAAACTATTACATAATATATAGCATAACACTCATTCAACAACTTTTCCTTTTTCTTTGTTTCTGCATGAGCCTTCTGGTTGTTCACACTTAGCTGAAAATATTTAAATTAAGCAAGGATGAGCATTTGAGTGCCCAGCAAGTAACAACAATTATAAATTTTAGCTGAAAGGATTAAATACTTTCTTTATACTACCCTTCTACAACAATCAATAGTTGTGAAGTAATCTGAACAGATAATAATAACATAAAACTCTCTATCAAATTTTTGAAACTACGTACTGACTATAAATAGGGTTAAGGTGATATACTATGAACATTGTTTTCAATCTTCGAATAGGTTTAGCAGAACTTCATCCGCAAACCGTCATAACTTACGGGCACGGGGGGTGATCAGCCCGTTATGCCCTGTATTGATTAATACTACATGAAAGAACGATGTTATCGTTCACTCTGTCCGCCTTGGGTGCATAAAAGTTTTCCCATGTTCGGGATGTTCATACTTAGTCGGGAATCCGAACCAAAACAATTTGATTGGATACAAAAAGGTTTTATCATATTCAACGATATTTTTAAATCTGTGTCTAGTTGATCAAATATCTTAAATGACTTTTACTTAATGTATACATGCTGGCAATTAATATATATATATATATATATATATATATATATATATATATATATATATATATCAACATGTGATTAAATACAATGATTATTCAAGTTGGGACACTTGTATAACCATAATTAGAAATTAACGGATAGAATAAATATTTGAATAATAATATAATACCATGTTGATAATCAATGATCAAATATAATATATATAACAATAGGATTAATAATCTGATACAATAATAATATAATTCTAAAACTTTCTTACTCATGTCCATTGCATAAAGAAAATGTAAAGGTAGGATACTTGCCTGGTTTGCTGCTTACAATACGCAACTTAGTTTTATCTTTTATATAGCAACCTATCAGTAATAAGATCATTTTACTGATTAGAATAACATATCGTAACACATAATACTACTTATTACAGTCATCACATAACCTAATCACATTGTCACACATATTCAACAGTCATTGAATCATAAACAAATATTAATACAGTCAAAATATCTAAGTCCAGATCAATTTCTGAAACAAGTTGGTGTACCGACAGCTTTATCGGGTAATTATCGAGTCTAAGACTCTATCTCGAAGTTTAATACTGTAAGTATCAATCATATTATTTTTAAATGACTTATAATAATTTTTAAACATTTATTATATTTTATCATGAATTTTCAAACACCAAAATCATTATTAAATGATTTAAATATTAAACAATTATATTATCATTAACATTTAATTAATATTAAACTATTAATGAAACCATTTCCAAAATATTAAAGTTATTTATAATAACTCAAAATATTTTTAAAACATTTATATTGCCTTTAAATGATTTTTAAAATATTTAAAATAATTACCACTAATATTTAAATATTAATGTACTATTCCTCAAAATATTAAAAGTCATTAAGTATAACTTAAAATATTTTTAATTCATTTATATCCTTTTTAAATGATTTTTAAATTAATAAAACTATTTTAAAACTATTTATTTAATATAATTATTAAATAAATTTAATATAATTAATATTAAATTAATATCATTAATATTAAATTATTAATGAAATTATCCTTTAAATATTAAAAGTTATATTTTATAACTTAAAATATCTTTAAACACTTTATTTTTATTTAAAATAATTTTTATAATATTAAAATTATTTTTAAACTAATTTATTTAATATAATTATTAAATAATTCTAAAATCATTAATTAATGAAATTTACCTTTAAATATTGAAAGTTATATTTTATAACTTAAAATATTTTTAAATACCTTATTATTATTTAAAATGATTTTTAATATAATAAAATCACTTTTTTCTTTATTATTTAATTCAATTATTAAATAACTTAATTATCATTAATATTAAAAGTCATTAAAAATAACTTAAAATATTTTCTTATACCATAATATAATTTTAAATAATTTTTCAAGTATTAAAATTATTTTTAAATAATTTATTTAATATAAAAATTAAATAAATTAAATACCTTTAATATTTCAAACATATTAATTATTTATGAAATATACTTAAAATAATTGAAACTAATTTTTAGACTTTTAAAATAATTTTTAATAATTTATTATGTATTTTTCATAATTAAAAACTATTTAATACTAATTATTTAATAAAAATAATTAATTTTGTAATAAAGTGTGATGCCCCCAGAACAGGTATACATCACCCATCTTGAGTCACCAGATACATGGTACATAAATTTAAATACAACTTAATTATACAACAGTCGTGTAAAATACAACAAAATATAGCTGAGAGTTTAAACAAGAATATTGTCATCTAGACAATATCCACACTCAATGGTGTCCTTATTATAATTATTATCACATTATTCCGTAGAATAGTGAGGACTACTAAGCCATTTATCCTGGACCATCACTCCATTCTCCGACTTGTCCTAACTATATTCTCATTTCCTGAAGAGAACAATGAAAGAAAGGGTGAGATCAACTAGCCAGTAAAAAATATTATGACTAAGATAATGCAGAATAAATTATCCTTAGCCTTCAACAGTATAACAACTGATAGAATACTATAGACAACAATTTTTAGATCAACAACTGCAGCGGAAATAAGCAATCCATTAGAAGAGTCAAGTAGAGCATAAAATCTACTATCTTCTATGATTTAAAAAGTTTTTCATCAACTTTATCGCTGAGATTCAGCTTAATAAATAAAATCGAATCATCCCTGCACCACGGCCAAGGATATTCATGTAATCATCAATGATCATGATTATACCGAATAATCCCTGGTCATAATCATACCAACAACTGTCCATCAATGAACTACAGGCCAATGAGGACTTTTACCACATCATTCGTCACATTACGGTCATGATTATACCGAATAATCCCTAGTCATAATCATACCAAGTCCACCTATGCACGTAAGCCAAAGATGACTTTCATCACAATATAAGCATGAGGATGATGACAATGACATTATAATTCAATAAAACAAGTTCAAGGATAAATTTTAATGATTTATAATTTAATTTATCCAGAAATTAATAACGTCCAAATTGTCAACATGATACTGCTTTGTGGAGTAAAATTCAAGAATAATAATATTTATGTATCAAAAATAATTTGGACAGAAAAGAAATATATTTTTCAGGTAAATAGTACCCCGTGAATAGTACCTCGTGAATAGTACTTCAGGAATAGTACCTTGTGAATAGTACTCTGGCATGAAAAGTACCCTAAATACCGAGTAAATAATATTCGGGTGAATAGTAATTTGGGTGAATAGTAACATGTGAATAGTAACTTATGAATAGTACTTCGACACGAAAAGTGCCCCGAATACCCGAGTGAATAATACTATAGTGAATAGTTATCGAGTGAATATTAACTCGTGAATAGTAACTCGTAAATAAAATACTAAATAAAATGATATTTGATAACGAGTACAAAAGAAATGATATCTCATACGAGTATAATAGAATATACGAAACTGCAAATAGATTTTCACCCACCATACGGTAATCCACGTAGACAGATCATTTCCACAATTTAATAAAGAATGAATATGAAGGATCATTCACCATGCATGCGGTAATCCACATAGATAGGTTATTCCAACAGAATAATAAAGAATGTAATAGCAAAAGAATTCACCAGGCATGCGATAGACCGCACAGACAGGTTATTCTAACAGAATAATAAATAATGGAACCAGGTCATGCGTAATACGCACAGATAGGATATTCCAACAGAATAATAAAGAATGGAACCAGGTCATGCGTAATCCGCACAGACAGGATATTCCAACAGAATAATAAAGAATGGAATAACAGAAGAATTTTACCATGTATGCGGTACTTCGCATAGACAGGTTATTCCAATATAATAATAAAGAATGGAATAACAGACGAATTTCACCATGTATGTGGTACTTCGCATAGACAGGTTATTCCAACTTAATAATAAAGAATGGAATAACAGAACAATTTCACCATGTATGTGGTACTTCGCATAGACAAGTTATTCCAACATAATAATAAATAATGGAATAACAGAAGAATTTTACCATGTATGCGGTACTTCGCATAGACAGGTTATTCCAACATAATAATAAAGAATGGAATAACAGAAGCTCTCTTCGTGAATACGAAAGAAATAATACCCCTTACGAATATTGAACGAAAATAATATTCATACGAATACGAAAAATAATATATCTTCAAAATAATAAATAATACCTCTTACCTTAGAAGAAACTGGATACTGGAATAGTGAGGTAGCATACTTCTCTTTTTCTTTCTCTCTATAGATTCTCTCTCTATAATTGCTCTTGTAAGACTTAGTGAATTGGTGAGAAATGAAGGAAGAATGAGCTTCTATTTATAGGAAAATATAGTTTCAATAATTGCACGTTTTGGGGCTCAAAATATTATAATATAATACCTCCCTCTTTTTCTTCATTTTTAATTTAGTCATGCAAGTATTATCAAACTTGCACCACCTCCCCTAATAGTAAATCATGTGAATCAATAGTAAATCATGTGAATCAATAGTTCTAGACATGTGAAAATATGAATTACAGTATAGTACCTCCATCTATACCTCTATTTTTAACTTAGTCATGCAAATATTATCAATCTTGCACCAACTCCCCTATTAGTAAATGAATGTGAATCAATAGTACACACATGTGAACAAATAGTTATAATCATGTGAATCAATAGCAATTAATTGCTCATTTATCCGGTTAATTTCCCGATTGGTCAATATAACCTCCAAATATCAATTATTATCGAAATAAATGTCGATTTTCACTAACACTAATAATTCCAACACAATGGAACTATCAATTTCATCTTTAATCAACACGAACTTATTCATCATTAATATTATAACTCACAATATTTAACAACCAGGTCGTTCTCAGGAAAGAGGGGGCTTTCCGATAAAGATTTCTCCCTATTAGCGCACAATTAGATTATCTAACCTCTCCTTGACAGAAGTTCTAGACAATGTCAATATTGCAAATAATAATATGAATAACTTTGTCGTCTCAATTATTGATTTAATAATATAACATAGTATACAGATGATACTGTGACAATAATTGAATCAATAATATGAGAAATATGATGCAGCAATTACTGTAGCAATAATTGAATATAACTGAGTGACTTATCACGTAAGCATCAATAATCAATACCGTGTGCTACTATGCAACCACGTGTATTACTATACTTTTACTACCAGGTAGTTCAACAGTTTTAATGGTAACACTTTCGCCGTTATTTTTATAAAATGATAATTCTGTCGTTTTCTAATTACGACAATACTTCCATTGTGGGGTCCACCAATGATTGTGCTGTCGCACGAATATTCCCTATTAAAACGAATATTCTCCGACCAATCGAATATTATATAACAACTTGCATACTTTGTAAAATTTATAAATACTACCCACAATTATAACACTATATCAAATCCACACAATAATATTCAAAAAAATATTTCGAGAAAATTAAATTTATTCATAAAATTTGGGGTCTTACATAAAGTGTCGCTAAAGACTGCCTATAGCGGTAGAACCGTTGCTATAGGTGTTCTTCATGTTCTTGGCAAAACCCAGAACACTCATGTCAGTTACCAAGTGGGTCAGTTTGACCAAGCATAGATCTTGGATCTTAAAGTTTCTGGGCATGTTGTTAGTCAAAGATTCCAGTACCAATGTCAGACTACAAACTCGAACAACAAACATGGTCAACAAGCATGAAACCAACGAGATCTAAGCCTTCAAAGGGACTACCAGACCTGTTCTTCATTTCTGGGTTACCTAGAAATGAATAACAGTTCGACTGTCCACTTTTGGGCTTCCAAAACTTGTGATTCTGGTAATGTTTGTGTGAGCTAAAGCATGCAGTGTGTAGCCAACATGACAAGGTACAAAGTTAACACATAAAACACATATTACAACAACATAATAAGCAGATCCATGCCGGTCAATGTTTGTCAGAAACTATGCTCTTGAGTTTTCTGGGTTACCCAGAAAACTTAATCTGTGAACATCTGTCCAACTTTGACCAGTCACTGCGTGCAACAAGTTTGATGTTTAGGTGATATTAAGGCATGAGATTGTAGATTATATTACCCACTACAACATAGATGCACAAAAACAACAAAGTAACAACACAGTGACAGATCTAGACGCTTGAAACTCTTGTCAGGCCCTTTCTGGGCAAATCTGGGTTACCCAGAACTGCTCGGTCAATGTCGGTCAACGGTCTTTGACCATTAATAACATGAAATATATGCATCTTATGACCCTAAATCCTGTTCCAGACCAAAGATCTCTCAACATACTACATATTAAAACATTTAAACAACAAATTACATAAACAGGATGAAATCTATAAGGCCTGGCATTCGTTGTCAGACGACTTTTTAGAAATTTTCCAGATTTTATAAAATGCCAAATCCAAGCCTATAGATGCTATGGATCTAACATCTATCAACCCAGATCATCATTATATACTACAAACCACACATTTTAACACTTAATCATAACTTTTAACACATCATCAAAGGTCATATTTGAAATAGGATTTTATACCTTCTGTGATCCAATTCTTGATTCTGGCTACTGATGTTGTTATATGTATTAGTGGGGCTTGTTTTGTGACTGATAGATGAAGGAAATTTTGGAGGTTTGAGCTTGAGAGAGTCAAGGATGAGAGTTGTGTAAAATTAGGCTAGCAAATGATTTTTTTCTCTCTCTCCATTCTAGAAATACTACATGTATGCAATGAACTTGGCTGAAAATTGACTGAATTATAGAGTGTGTAGCACATGGCTATGTGTAGGTTAGTTTACCAACTAAAGCACTGGAAAGTTGGACAAGTTAGCCTCAATAATGCACATAAGGGTATAATGGTCATTTGTCTTAAAAAATTAATGGCAAACTTATAACTTGTCAAACCCTTAGGTTTTGACTCTTAGGGTTTAGCCCTAGGATTTAGCATAAATTGTAGGATTTCTAATTAGGGTTTGCACAAAATAAAAATTTTAGTTTCTAAAATTTGTAATTAGGATTTTCTTAACTAGATTAGTTTTTCTAATTACATTACACAGGAACATTAGGGTTTAATTATTTACTAATTATAGTTAACCTTGCTAATTTAGCAATTAGGGTTTACAATTAGTAATTAGGTTTTGCAATTACTAATTAAGGTTACAAAATATAGAAATTAGGGTTTTTATAAATTAATATTTTCAAAATGTTAATTAGGGTTTACCTAATTAATCATATCACAACATAAATCATATAACACATTTATATAACAGTCTTGAATTTCTCATTTGAATTACAAAATAGAGTTTCTAAATATTAATTTAGAATTTTTAATTAGGAAATTAGGGTTTTAGTTTACAATTACGGTTTTTCAAAATAATAAGGCTTTATCTGAAATACAAATCGTATAACACATAACACAGTGTCTTAATAGATTTTTAAAGTCTTATTTGACTTCAGAATTAGGGTTTAACAACAATACTAGGGTTTTTTTAAATATTGCTACGGTTTGGTCATAATACATCATAATTGACTAATCATTATCAATACGTACATACAGTACATATTTATAGCACTGAATAATCAAAATATAAATAATATTATATTATTATTCTCATTCCTTGATCAAAATCTAAAATTAAGATTTGGATTCCATATCTGATTTATCTTTCATATTTAACCTTATTAATTAAGGTAAAATAATTATCTTAATAATCTGTATAAAAATTTATTTAATAAAATAATTATTATAATTATTCTAAAAATCTTTTCATATATTATTTAAATAATATATAATTATATTTTCATGAAAAATAATTAATAAATATATTTCTACTATAAAATTAATTATTATAAGAATATAGTTTATAATAATCAATAATTCTGAAATAAAATTATTTTTAATTATTCATATAATAAATATATTTTTATTTATTACATAAATACATATACACTTTATCTTGTACAAATCCTCATCTTTAAAATAAAAAAAAATTTACGCAAAATTTATGATTTAATTATATAAAAAATATCGGGTTGTTACATTCACCCTCCCTTATAAAGATTCCGTCCCCGGAATCACCGTTTTAAAACCTATACATACAAGGGTACATAGCATACACAGTCATTGCAAATAGATCACGTTCAACTTTGATCGAACTGACCTTTAACTATTCAACGTAAAGCTTATCTATCTGATTAAACGGAAATTTAATTTCTAAAAGAACTCAAATTCCTCCTTCAAAATTTCTTTAAAAAATAATTTACTATATATAGAAAAATCATGTAAAAGAAAATAAAAGTTATACGAATAATACCTGGAATTGCACCACCAGCTGCCACCGTATCCTGGACAGTCATGTTGAAGACCCTTGCTGTTGATTTTGTTGGCTTGTGTGATGACGTTGGTCCTGTGATTGCTAAAGTCTCGCTACCCTTGTCAGTAGTCACACTTCCTGCCTCCATCCTTCTTTTCGGACAATCCTTCACCTTATGCTCAGTCAACCCACATAGAAAACACTCAATGTTCATCCTAGGATTGGGATAGTTGGGAGAGATATAACCCTCCTGCCCGCAATTGTAGCATACAAACTTCCCATTCAAACATTCCCCAGAGTGGTTCTTCCACAAGTCTTACACTGTACAGCTGGCTTCTTAACACCTTCTTGTTTCACCTAGACATTGCCAAAATAGTTCGCCTTCCTCTTGCTACTACCACTTTTACTTCCACTATTAATTTCTACCTTCCCAGCTCCTTCGACCTTACCCTTGTTCTTTCTCTCCTTGTTGTTAAGGCTCATGGCCTGACTCCCCTCCTCAACAATAATAGTTTTTGCCATGAATGTTGCAAATATAGGAATCTGCAACATCGCCACTTTGTTGTAGAGCCAGGGTTTTAATCCCAGCTCAAACCTTTTCGCTTTCTTAACCTCCGTATCAACTTGATGCAGAGCGAACCTAGCCAACTCATTAAATTTTGCGGCATACTCCGCAATAGTCATATTCTCCTGCTTCAACTCTAAAAATTTCACCTCCATCCTAGCCTGCATACTAGCTGAAAAATAATTTTTGAAAAACAAAGTTTTGAACCTATCCCAAGTAACTACACCTTCTCCTGCCCTCGCCTGATTTACTTCCCACCAAAAGTTCGCCTCTCCTTTTATCATGTAGGTGGCAAAAGCGATCTTTTACCCCTCAGCTACCCTAGCTATCACAAACACCTTTTCAATCTCTTTAACCCAAGTTTAGGCTTTAACAGGGTCAGTTGTACCTCTAAATTCTGGCGTTCCTAAAGCCTTAAAGTCTTTGAAGTTCTCTAGGCGATCATCTGGCTGGTTCCATACGGTTGGCATTCCTGGTTGCATAGCTTGTGCTACCATGTTTGCAAAGTACTGCATCGGGTCTGCTTGTTGTTGTCCCTCAGCGTTGTTGATAGATTCTTCTGCCCTTTGGTTTCAGGTTTGACGTCTTGGCGGTATTATCTGGTTAAGTAAAACCATAAATTATACTTTATTAACTTACATTCTAAACCTTATCACATAAGTTTAATATATTAAACTTGTTTCATTACTCAAATATAGATTCATATTCATTTAGCGAATACTGTACATAGCATAGCATATGGTGCTTTAAATATCAGTTATCCTTTTTGTGACCATAAAAGTAGGGATTTACAACCTTGATTAATACAAAAGTTGGGAACATTACATTACACAGACATACTTACCATATATATTACATTAAACAGACCTATACAACAGAACCTATACTACCTATTTATTTTGCCTTTTTCTTGGACAACCTTTCGCCTAATGACCTTCTATCCCACAAATAAAACATGCACCTGGTTTATAGTCGGAACAATACAGAGTGGTATGTCCCTCATAGCCGCAAATGTAACATATTCTTTTCGCTTTCTTCTTATCGAATTTTCCTGAGTCATGGTCTTCTATCTTTTTCTTTCCCTTATTGCTCAGAACTACACACGATGTATTGCTTATGGCTCCCATATGATCAATTTGGATTTTAAGCTTATATTGTTCTTCCATTGTTTCTAGTAAGGCTTTTCACAACTGACTATTTAGTAGCTTTTCTATTTTCCACAGCTTTTCCAGAGAAGAAACCTTGTTCCTCAGATTCTGCACCTCCGTTGATGCTTGATCAGCTTCAACTTTAGTATCTGAATCACTATCTGTCAGCTCTACCATCTCCGGATCTGGTACTACGTTTTCCAAAATAACCACCTCGTCAGAGTTATTTTCATCGTGAGCCTTTATTTCAGCTATTGGCTTCGATATTAGCTCGGGTGTATGGATTTGATCCTTCTTCATGCTATAAGCATATAACAAGCCTTTTTCCACCAGACATCCACACATATAAATTATCCTGTTTAGCATATAATATATACACACAGCAAATAATAGTTTTATATAAGTTATCTTTTATTTTGTTTGACGATGAATTTATTCAAGTCATCTCTTTTTAAACTCTATATGAGTTATTTGTATTTTCAATGTTTCCCTCTGTTCTAAGGTTATAGCCTAAGGTCTATCCCACCTAAGGTTTCTAACCCTAAAGCTCTGATACCAACTTGTAAAGCACCCAAATCCGGGTACTTACAACCCGAACTCGGTGCTTCACGATACAATTTCTATGAGCGGAATAATACTAATAATAATAACAATAATATAGATATCAAACTTAATTTACATATGCATCCGAGTCTTCTCCCAGGTACGCGACCTTTAAACATTCATTACAATACATGATACTTAATATATATATATATATATATATATATATATATATATATATATATATATATATATATATATATATATATATATATCATTCTTATCCTAATAGAGTCAAACTATTACAGAATATATAGCATAACACTCGTTCAGCAACTTTCCCTTTTCCTTTGTTTCTGCATGGGCCTTCTGATTGTTCACACTTAGCTGAAAATATTTAAATTAAGCAAGGATGAGCATTTGAGAGCCCAGCAAGTAACAACACTTATAAATATTAGCTGAAAGGATTAAATGTTTTCTTTGTACTAACCTTCTACAACAATCAATAGTTGTGAAGTAATCTGAATCGATAATAATAACATAACAACTCTCTATCAAAATTTTAAAACTATGTACTGACTATAAATAGGGTTAAGGTGACATATTATGAATATTTTTTTTAATTTTCGAATAGGTTTAGCAGAACTTCATCCGCAAACCGTCATAACTTACGGGCACGAGGGGTGATCAGCCCGTTATGCCCCTGTATTGATCAATACTACATGCAAGAACGATGTTATCGTTCACTCTGTCCGCCTTGGGCGCATAAAAGTTTTTCTATGTTTGGGATGTTCATACTTAGTTGGGAATCCGAACCAAAATAATTTGATTGGATACAAAATGGTTTTAACATATTCAACGATATTTTTAAATCTGTGTCTAGCTGATCAAATAGCTTAAATGACTTTTACTTAATGTATATATACTGGCAATTAATAAGTGTATATATATATCAACATGTGATTAAATACAATAATTATCCAAGTGGGGACACTTGTATAACCATAATTAGAAATTAACGAATAGAATAAATATCTGAATAATAATATAATACCATGTTGATAATCAATGATCGAATAAAATATATATAACAATAGGGTTAATAATCTGGTACAATGATAATATAATTCTGAAACTTTCTTACTCATGTCCATTGCATAAATAAAATGCAAAGGTAGGATACTTGTCCGGTCTGCTACTTACAATACGGAACTTAGTTTTATCTTTTATATAATAACCTATCAGTAATAAGATCATTTTACTTATTAGAATAACATATCGTAACACATAATACTGCTTACTGCAGTCAGCACATAACCTAATCACATTGTCACACATATTCAACAGTCATTGAATCACAAACAAATATTAATACAGTCAAAATATCTAAGTCTAGATCAATTTCTGAAACATGTCGGTATACTGACAGCTTTATCAGGTAATTATCGAGTCTAAGACTCTATCCCGAAGTTCAATATCTGTAAGTATCAATCATATTATTTTTATATGACTTATAATAATTTTTAAACATTTATTATAATTTATAATGAATTTTCAAATACCGGAATCATTATTAAATGATTTAAATATTAAATAATTCTATTATCATTTACATTTAATTAATATTAAACTATTAATGAAACCATTGCCAAAATATTAAAGTTATTTATAATAACTCAAAATATTTATATTACCTTTAAATGATTTTTATAACATTTAAAATAATTACCATTAATATCTGAATATTAATGTACTATTCCTCAAATTATTAAAAGTCATTAAGTATAACTTAAAATATTTTTAATTCATTTATATCCTTTTTAAATAATTTTTAAATTAATAAATACATTTTAAAACTATTTATTTAATATAATTATTAAATAAATTTAATATCATTAATATTAAATTAATTTCATTAATATTAAATTATTAATAAAATTATCCTTTAAATATTAAAAGTTATATTTTATAACTTAAAATATCTTTAAACACTTTATTTTCATTTAAAATAATTTTTATAATATTAAAACCATTTTTAAACTAATTTATTTAATATAATTATTAAATAATTCTAATATCATTAATTAATAAAATTTACCTTTAAATATTGAAAGTTATATTTTATAACTTAAAATATTTTTAAATACCTTATTATTATCTAAAATGATTTTTAATATAATGAAATCCTTTTTTTTATTATTTAATTCATTTATTAAATAACTTAATTATTATTAATATTAATTTATTAATGAAATTTAACACAAAATATTAAAAGTCATTAAAAATAACTTAAAATATTTTATTATACCATAATATAATTTTAAATAATTTTTTAAGTATTAAAATCATTTTTAAATAATTTATTTAATATAAAAATTAAATTAATTAAATACCTTTAATATTTCAAAAATATTAATTATTTATGAAATATACTTAAAATAATTAAAAACTAATTTTCGGACTTTAAAATAATTTTTAATAATTTATTATGTATTTTTCATAATTAAAAACTATTTAATACTAATTATTTAATAAAAATAATTAATTTTGTAATAAAGTGTCGCTAAATACTGCCTATAGCGACAGAACCGTTACTATATGTGCTCTTCATGTTCTTGGCAAAACCTAGAACATTTATGTCAGTTACCGAGTGGGTTAGTTTGACCAAGCATAGATCTTGGATCTTAAAGTTTCTGGGCATGTTGTTAGTCAGAGATTGCAGTACCAATGTCAGACTACAAACTCGAATAACAAACATGGTCAACAAGCATGAAACCAATGAGATCTAAGGCTTCAAAGGGACTGTCAGACCTGTTCTTCATTTTTGGGTTACTTATAAATGAAGAACAGTTCGACTGTCCACTTTTGGGCTTCCAAAACTTGTGATTCTTGTAATGTTTGTGTGAGCTAATGCATGCAGTGTGTAGCCAACATGATAAGGTACAAAGTTAACACATAAAACACACATTACAACAACATAATAAGGAGATCCATGTCGTTCAATGTTTTTCAGAAATCACGCTCTTAAGTTTTCTGGGTTACCCAGAAAACTCAATCCGTGAACATCTGTCCAACTTTGACCAGTCACTGCGTGCAACAAGTTTGATGTTTAGGTAACATTAAGGCACGAGATTGTAGATCATATTACCCACTACAACATAGATGCAACAAAAATAACAAAGCAACAAAACACTGACAGATCTAGACGCTTGAAACTCTTGTCAGGCCTTTTCTGGGCAAATCTGGGTTACCCAGAACTGCTCGGTCAATGCCGGTCAACGGTCTTTGACCATTAATAACATGAAATATATGCATCTTATGACCCTAAATCCTGTTCCAGACGAAAGATCTCTCAACATACTACATATTAAAACATTTAAACAACAAATTACATAAACAAGATGAAATCTATAAGGCCTGGCATTCGTTGTCAGACGACTTTTTAGAAATTTTCCAGATTTTATAAAATGCCAAATCCAAGCCTATAGATGCTATGGATCTAACATCTATCAACCCAGATCATCATTATATACTACAAACCACACATTTTAACACTTAATCATAACTTTTAACACATCATCAAAGGTCATATTTGAAATAGGGTTTTATACCTTCTGTGATCCAATTCTTGATTCTGGCTACTGATGTTGTTATATGTATTAGTGGGGCTTGTTTTGTGACTGATAGATGAAGGAAATTTTGGAGGTTTGAGCTTGAGAGAGTCAAGGATGAGAGTTGTGTAAAATTAGGCTAGCAAATGATATTTTTCTCTCTCTCCAATCTATAAATACATGTATGCAATGAACTTGGCTAGAAATTGGCTGAATTGTAGAGTGTGTAGCACATGGCTATGTGTAGGGTAGTTTACCAACTAAAGCACTGGCAAGTTGGACAAGTTAGCCTCAATAATGCACATAAGGGTATAATGGTCATTTGTCTTAAAAAATTAATGGCAAACTTGTAACTTGTCAAACCCTTAGGGTTTGACCCTTAGGATTTAACCCTAAGGTTTAGCACAAATTATAGGATTTCCAATTAGGGTTTGCACAAAATAAAAATTTTAGTTTCTAAAATTTGTAATTAGGATTTTCTTAACTAGATTAGATTTTCTAATTACATTATACAGGAACATTAGGGTTTAATTATTTACTAATTATAGTTAACCTTGCTAATTTAGCAATTAGGGTTTACAATTAGTAATTAGGTTTTACAATTACTAATTAGGATTACAAAATATAGAAATTAGGGTTTCTAAAAATTAATACTTCAAAATGTTAATTAGGGTTTACCTAATTAATCATATCACAACATAAATCATATAACACAGTTATATAACAGTCTTTAATTTCCCATTTAAATTATAAAATAGAGTTTCTAAATATTAATTTAGGATTTTCAATTAGGAAATTAGGGTTTTAATTTACAATTATGGTTTTCCGAAATAATAAGGCTTTACCTAAAATACAAATCGTATAACACATAACACAGTGTCTTAATAGATTTGTAAAGTCTCATTTGACTTCGAAATTAGGGTTTAACAACAATTCTAGGGTTTATAAAAATATTGCTAGGGTTTGGTCATAATACACCATAATTGATCAACCATTATCAATACGTACATACAGTACATATTTATAGCACTGAAAAATCAAAATATAAATAATATTATATTATTATTCTCATTCCTTGATCAAAATCCAAAATTAGGGTTTGGATTCTATATCTGATTTATCTTTCATATTTAACCTTATTAATTAAGGTAAAATAATTATCTTAATAATCTGTACAAAAATTCATATAATAAAATAATTATTATAATTATTCTTAAAATCTTTTCATATATTATTTAAGTAATATATAATTATATTTTCATGGAAAATAATTAATACAAATATTTCTACTATAAAATTAATTATTATAAGAATATAGTTTATAATAATCAATAATTTTGAAATAATTTTTTTTTAATTATTCATGTAATAAATATATTTTTATTTATCACATAAATACATATACACTTTATCTTGTACAAATCCTCATCTTTAAAATAAAAAAAAAATTATACGCAAAATTTCTGATTTAATTATATAGAAAATATCGGGTTGTAACAACTGAAGCTCTGGTTATATAGTAAAGTGTCAATGTTTCAGTTGAAAACGTTTGCTGGAGTATTGGAGAAGGCCATCCTCGCTGAAGGTGGGAGAAATGCGGTGACTAAGTATAATCAGGATCAGAAGAAGAAGAAGAATGAAAATGAAGGAATTAATAGGCCAGTGGAAGTAACACGGGAGGTAGTAACAATCAGAAGAGAAGGTGGTCTGATAATTCGTCAACTGGAAATCAACAAGGAAGTCAGAAGAAGAGGATTGAAGGATGCCCGACCTGCAGGAAAGCTCACATGGGAGTTTGTATGAAGGGAAAACGGGTGTGCTATAATTGTGGTTAGGAAGACCACATAGCACCTAACTGTCCTAACACAAAGAAGGGCGCCTGCTTCACTTGCGGCTCAAAGGACCATCTGGCAAGGGACTGTCATAAGAAAGGATCTGGAGGGGCACGATCAGGAGGGAATAGGGGAATCAAAGGTTGTAAGACCTCGAATTTTATGAAATAAAAGTATTCAATTTTTCTTATAATTACAATTCAGTAAATGGTTAAAATTGATAAAATGTTAAAGTTATAGGTGAAATATGAAATTTTTTCAAAATAAACAAGTGGTTATAAAATAATCATTGTTGTCGGGGAATATTCGTTGGTCGTGGAATATTCTTTCTGTCGGAAAATATTCGTACGACGGCGCAGCTATTTGTGGGCCCAATAACGAAAAACGATCGTATGAAGATAACGACAAAAATTGAGTTTTTATAATTAACGGCGTAGTTGTGACAACCCCAAAATAGGTCCATTCCATCCAACCTATTCTGAGTCGCCAAATACATGGTACAAAAAACAACTACAACTTTATTACAACAATTGTCGTGCAAAATACAACAACACATATGCTGTGAGTTTGGATATAAATATATACCAAATGTGACTCATATCCCAACCGCGGACAGCACCTCATAATGACACCTTACATAAAGGTATAGTCAAAAACTGTTTTAGAAATTAGAATCTTTGGGAAGTGCTCAAGGAAACCTTCGTACATGGGAGGCCATGCGTCTAGGTTATGATAGATATCATATGGCCACAGAATTATCCTTCGTTGACCCAATAGACCCCAAAGAAAAACGAGAAGATTACTATCATATTCTTCCCAATGGTGAGTCTTCTCTTGACATATCATTATCTCTACTGTCTCTAATTGAGAATTATACTTCAAACAAACACCAAGATTATATAGGTAGCGCTCGTATATATACTCAGCAAGTGGATGAGCACATCCCTGTCTTATGATGACACGAGGTTGTATGTCGTTAGACATCTTGTATGATAGTGGCAAACCACCCTTCCAACGTTGGGTACACCTTACCTTATTGGATTCACCAAATAAAACTACTAAATGAACTTTTCTATATTGTTTCGGGAGAACATCCACAGCTAGAGACCACCGTTCTATTTCCCCGTTACCCTCGCTCGACCCAGCTACACTCTTATTACCTGAAAGGAATTGTGAAGCAAAAGGGAGAGCACAACTAGCTCAGTAAAAAATATCATGACTAAAGATAATTAAATTATCAATAGCATTCATCAATAATAAATCAGAGATTTAGAACATATGCTAAATGATAAAAATTTCAACCATAGTTGCAGCGGAACGAGCAATCCATTAGAAGAGTCAAATTGACTATAAAGTCTATTATCTTCTCCATGTTAAAAATCCACCAACAATGTTTTATCCCTGTAACATCAATCAACAGTTCCTTTCCACAATCATATGAATAACTCATAATCATAATTGTGATTCTAAATTTTTCTTCGCACCCAGGACGAAGAATATTTTCATCACCTGTCTTTACCTGAAACATCAAATATCATGGTTATATCAAATCACAGTTCCTGTTCATAATCATACTAATAAATCCATCTTTGCACTACGGCCAAAGATATTCAACAACAGTTCATCTTTGCACTACAGGCCAAAGATATTCATCAACAGACCATCTTTGCACTATAGGCCAAAGATATTCAACAACAGTTCATCTTTGCACTACAGGCCAAAGATATTCATCAATAATTTATCTTTGTACTACGGCCAAAGATATTCATCAACAATTCATCTTTGCACTACAGGCCAAAGATATTCCTCAACAGTTCATATTTGCACTACAGGCCAAATATATTCATCAACAGTTCATATTTGCACTACAGGCCAAATATATTAATATCTCAAAGAAATATATATTCATTTCAGAATTTATATAAACAATAATTATAACCATGTTGATCATTTCACCTTTGCACTTAAGCTAAAGATATTCAATTATAAATTTAATGGTCATGATCATACCAGTCAACAATTCAACTTTGCACTACTGGCCAAAGAGAACACATAGTCATGATCATACCAATAATTTACCCATCTTTACACTCAAGCGAAAGAGAATTTCAAAATCAAGTTTATAAAAATGTTATATATGATAATAAAAATAATATGATCAAAACATGGATTTAATTTCAAGAGCAATATTCATAAATCAACTATAATTTTGTTAGAAAAAGAAACCAATTTTGTCGTGAATAGTAACTCGTAAATAGTAACTCATGAATAGTAACTCGTGAATAGTAACTCATAAATAGTAACTCATGAATAGAAACCCCGACATGAAAAATGCAGAAATTCCACAATAATATACATACCAATATTTTGGTATAATGATATTGAAAGAATAATATTTCTTAAGCTTATAAACAATTTATTTAAATTGTTTACACTTTACTAATTAATGCATTTAATCATCATAAAATGCCAACTCTTACGATTTTATCATCAATAACCAAAACCCTCATCAAAAATCTGTATATACCTCATATAGGATTCTCAAGCCATAAAATCCTATTTTCCAATTTTTTTTCTTCACAAAACATATTTAATTCATTTACTCATAACTAAATTATTTTCATGAAAAATACCAAATCAGTTCCAAAAATATTTCTCTTCTGGGATTTAGAATAATATAGTCTCATAGTGAACGTATATTTTTCTCAGAATTTTTAAAAGTCATTTACTATTTTTCATATGGCCAAAACAGCCGAATATTTAGACATTTATCAAAAATTATACTTTTATCTAAAAATTCTAAAATTCACAGAGTATACTCCTATCATATACATGTACTCCCAATAAAAATTTCATCAATTTTGGAGTTAACCACAAGGAGTTATAAGCGGTTACTTTTAAAATAGTCTTTTCTCATAAAATTCATAACTCTTAATCTATACATCCAAAAATCACCATTTTTGGACACAATCAAGAAAACTCATCAAAATATCATTTCAAATTTTTTCAGAATTTTTGAAGGTCAGAAAAATTACAAAACTGAAAAATATAACAGCCCTTAAAATCCATTACTATCCCTTACCTCAAAAGAGCAGCACTTCTGTCTGGAATGCAAAGCCGAAGGAAACTTGCACTGAATAGCAACTCTCAAAGTATCTAAATACTCACAAAATATATTTCATAATATATAGAAAGAAAGAGAGAAATCTTATGTTTCTAGTGTGATTTTCAATTCTAACTTAGCCCTCTATTTATAGGAAAATGTTAGCACGCCGAATCAGACTTAACCTGTAACCTGATGGCTTTACCTGCTACTATTCCCACCCACCACATTTGAATAAAAATCTCAGCATATTTCTTCACCAACTAAGAGTGGGGCCCACCAATTCTTGAAATTTTCACCAAAATGATTAACTCCGAAAATTTAACAATTTCTGAACCAGTCATCTCGTAAAATTCATAACAAATCATACGTTCATTTTTAACGGTTCAAAATTTGTGGACATATACTCAACTTATATATGTATAACATATCCAAATATTACCACGATCCAACGGTCGGATTAAAAATTATAACCCTCGCAAAATATCTCAAAAACCCTGATTGATTTTTAATACCTTCATTCCGACAAAAATACTGATAAAATACCTCAACATTAATTCCTTCATTTATAACCACATAAATAAATCCATCATTTTTATTCACATCAAATAAATATTTCTTTATCATATAAATTAATAATTAATTATTCACAAATAATATTATAGAATCACAATAATGACAACCAGACAGTTCCCAGGAAAGAGGGGCTTTTCAATAAGAATTTCTCCTAACTGGCGCGCAATTAGATGACCAAACCTCTCCTTAGACATACCTTTCTAGACATTGCCAATAATGCTATCTAATAATATTATTCAAATAATATGAATTATTGATCTGATAATGGAAAATATTGTGCCGCAACAATTATTGAAACAACAATAATATAAAATATCAACGTAGCAATTATTGAATCAATAAAATAAAATATTGAACAGTAACTACTGTAACAATTATTGAGTAGTGACTTCTCACGTAAGAATCAATAATTTAAAAAAATACTGTGCAATACCGTGTGCTACTGTGCAACTACGGGTATTACTGTATTTTAACCACCAGGTATTCCAACAGTGTTAACAGTAACAACTACGCCGTTAATTATAAAAACTCAATTTTGTCGTTTTCTTCATCCGACAGTTATTCTGTTATAGGGTCCACAAATGGCTGCGCCGTCGTATGAATATTCTCCGACAGAAAGAATATTCCACGACCAAACGAATATTTCCCGATAACAATGAATATTTTATAACCACTTGTTTATTTTGAAAAATATTCATATATTACCCTTAACTTTAACTTTTTATCAATTTAACCATTTACTAAATAGAAAAATTGAATACTTTTATTTGATAAAATTCGGGGTCTTACAATCTCCCCTCCTTATGAAATTTCGTCCCCGAAATTTACGTACCTGGTATTTCAAAGAGTTGAGAATATCTTCCTTTCATTTCAGATTCTATCTTCCCTGTCATCATGATTTCTCCATTGCTCATCTCCTGTATTTCAAATATCATTCTAGAATATAGCTTCAAAACAAGGGTTAACATATCACATAATATCCCGATATTATGACTGAGCAACAAATAAGCTTAGGTAGGACACACTAGCAAAGGATTTACTCATCTCTCCCCTCCTAGTTATATTCTCCAATCTCTGCCAGAGATCATATCCCTAAGCTCTGATACCAAATGTGACAACCCCAAAATAGGTCCATTTCATCCAACCTATTCTGAGTTGCCAAATACATGGTACAGAAAATAACTACAACTTTATTACAACAATTGTCGTGCAAAATACAACAACACATATGCTGTGAGTTTGGATACAAATATATACAAAATGTGACTCATATCCCAACCGTGGACAGCACCTCATAATGACACCTTACATAAAGGTATAGTCAAAAACTGTTTTAGAAATTAGAATCTTTGGGAAGTGCTCAAGGAAACCTTCGTACATGGGAGGCCATGCGTCTAGGTTATGATAGATATCATATGGCCACAGAATTATCCTTGGTTGACCCAATAGACCCCAAAGAAAAACGAGAAGATTACAATCATATTCTTCCCAATGGTGAGTCTTCTCTTGACATATCATTATCTCTACTGTCTCTAATTGAGAATTATACTTCAAACAAACACCAAGATTATATAGGTAGTGCTCGTATATATACTCAGCAAGTGGATGAGCACATCCCTGTCTTATGATGACACGAGGTTGTATGTCGTTAGACATCTTGTATGATAGTGGCAAACCACCCTTCCAACGTTGGGTACACCTTACCCTATTGGATTCACCAAATAAAACTACTAAATGAACTTTTCTATACTACTTCGGGAGAATATCCACAGCTAGAGACCACCGTTCTATTTCCCCGTTACCCTCGCTCGACCCAGCTACACTCTTATTACCTGAAAGGAATTGTGAAGCAAAAGGGAGAGCACAACTAGCTCAGTAAAAAATATCATGACTAAAGATAATTAAATTATCAATAGCATTCATCAATAATAAATCAGAGATTTAGAACATATGCTAAATGATAAAAATTTCAACCATAGTTGCAGCGGAACGAGCAATCCATTAGAAGAGTCAAATTGACTATAAAGTCTATTATCTTCTCCATGTTAAAAATCCACCAACAATGTTTTATCCCTGTAACATCAATCAACAGTTCCTTTCCACAATCATATGAATAACTCATAATCATAATTGTGATTCTAAATTTTTCTTCGCACCCAGGACGAAGAATATTTTCATCACCTGTCTTTACCTGAAACATCAAATATCATGGTTATATCAAATCACAGTTCCTGTTCATAATCATACTAATAAATCCATCTTTGCACTACGGCCAAAGATATTCAACAACAGTTCATCTTTGCACTACAGGCCAAAGATATTCATCAACAGACCATCTTTGCACTACAGGCCAAAGATATTCAACAACAGTTCATCTTTGCACTACAGGCCAAAGATATTCATCAATAATTCATCTTTGCATTACGGCCAAAGATATTCATCAACAATTCATCTTTGCACTACAGGCCAAAGATATTTCTCAACAGTTCATATTTGCATTACAGGCCAAATATATTCATCAACAGTTCATATTTGCACTACAGGCCAAATATATTAATATCTTAAAGAAATATATAATCATTTCAAAATTTATATAAACAATAATTATAATCATGTTGATCATTTCACCTTTGCACTTAAGCTAAAGATATTCAATAATGGTCATGATCATACCAGTCAACAATTCAACTTTGCACTACTGGCCAAAGAGAACCCATAGTCATGATCATACCAATAATTTACCCATCTTTACACTCAAGCGAAAGAGAATTTCAACATCAAGGTTATAAAAATGTTATATATGATAATAAAAATAATATGATCAAAACATGGATTTAATTTCAAGAGCAATATTCATAAATCAACTATAATTTTGTTAGAAAAAGAACCCAATTTTGTCGTGAATAGTAACTCGTAAATAGTAACTCATGAATAGTAACTCGTGAATAGTAACTCGTGAATAGTAACTCGTGAATAGTAACTCATGAATAGTAACTCGTGAATAGTAACCCCGACATAAAAAAGGCAGAAATTCCACAATAATATACATATCAATATTTTGGTATAATGATATTGAAAGAATAATATTTCTTAAGCTTATAAACAATTTATTTAAATTGTTTACACTTTACTAATTAATGCATTTAATCATCATAAAATGCCAACTCTTACGATTTTATCATCAATAATCAAAACCCTCATCAAAAATCTGCATATACCTCATATAGGATTCTCAAGCCATAAAATCCTATTTTCTAATTTTTTTTGTTCACAAAACATATTTAATTCATTTACTCATAACTAAACTATTTTCATGAAAAATACCAAATCAGTTTCAAAAATATTTTTCTTCTGGGATTTAGCATAATATAGTCCCATAGTGAACATATATTTTTCTCAGAATTTTTAAAAGTCATTTACTATTTTTCATATGGCCAAAACAGCCGAATATTTAGACATTTATCAAAAATTATACTTTTATCTAAAAATTCTAAAATTCACAGAGTATACTCCTATCATATACATGTACTCCCAATAAAATTTTTATCAATTTTGGAGTTAACCACAAGGAGTTATAAGCGGTTACTTTTAAAATAGTCTTTTCTCATAAACTTCATAACTCTTAATCTATATATCAAAAATCACTATTTTTGGACACAATCAAGAAAACTCATCAAAATATCATTTCAAATTTTTTCAGAATTTTTGAAGGTCAGAAAAATTACGAAACTGAAGAACATAGCAACCCTTAAAATCCCTTACTATCCCTTACCTCAAAAGAGCAGCACTTTTGACTGGAATGCAAAGCCGAAGGAAACTTGCACTGAATAGCAACTCTCAAAGTATCTAAATACTCACAAAATATGCTTAATAATACATAGAGAGAAAGAGAGAAATCTTATGTTTCTGGTGTGATTTTCAATTCTAACTTAGCCCTCTATTTATAGGAAAATGTTAGCACGCTGAATCAGACTTAACATGTAACCTGATGGCTTTACCTGCTACTATTTCCACCCACCACATTTGAATAAAAATCTTAGTACATTTCTTCACCAACCAAGAGTGGGGCCCTCCAATTTCAGAAATTTTCACCAAAATGATTAACTCCGAAAATTTAACAATTTCTGAACCAGTCATCTCGTAAAATTCATAACAAATCATACGTTCATTTTTAACGGTTCAAAATTTGTGGACATATACTCAACTTATATATATATATATATATATATATATATATATATATATATATATATATATAACATATCCAAATATTACCACGATCCAACGGTCGGATTAAAAATTATAACCCTCGCAAAATATCTCAAAAACCCTGATTGATTTTTAATACCTTCATTCCGACAAAAATACTGATAAAATACCTCAACATTAATTCCTTCATTTATAACCACATAAATAAATCCATCATTTATATCCACATCAAATAAATATTTCTTTATCATATAAATCAATAATTAATTATTCACAAATAATATTACAAAATCACAATAATGACAACCAGACAGTTCCCAAGAATGAGGGGGCTTTTCAATAAGAATTTCTCCTTACTGGCGCTCAATTAGATGATCAAACCTCTCCTTAGACAGAACTTTCTAGACATTGCCAATAATGCTATCTAATAATATTATTTAAATAATATGAATTATTGATCTGATAATGGAAAATACTGTGCAGTAACAATTATTGAAATAACAATAATATAAAATATCAACGCAGCAATTATTGAATCAATAAAATAAAATATTGAACAGTAACTACTGTAACAATTATTGAGTAGTGTCTTCTCACGTAAGAATCAATAATTGAAAAAAATACTGTGCAATACCGTGTGCTACTGTGCAACTACGCGTATTACTGTATTTTAACCACCAGGTATTCCAACAGTGTTAACGGTAACAACTACGCCGTTAATTATAAAAACTCAATTTTATCGTTTTGTTCATCCGAGAGTTATTCTGTTATGGGGTCCACAAATGGCTGCGCCGTCGTATGAATATTCTCCGACAGAAAGAATATTTCACGACCAAACGAATATTTCTCGACAACAATGAATATTTTATAACCACTTGCTTATTTTGAAAAATATTCGTATATCACCCTTAACTTTAACTTTTTATCAATTTAACCATTTACTAAATAGAAAAATTGAATACTTTTATTTGATAAAATTCGGGGTCTTACAGTAGTTGTTACCGTTAACACTGTTGGAATACCCGGTGGTTAAAATACAGTAATACGCATTATTGCACAGTAGCACACGATATTGCACAGTATTTTTGAAATTATTAATTCTTACGTAAGAAGGCAATACTGAATAATTGTCACAGTAATTACTGTTCAATATTTTATTTTATTGATTCAATAATTGCTGCGTTGATATTTTATATTATTGTTGTTTTAATAATTGTTGCTGCACATCATCTCCATTATTTGATCAATAATTCATATTATTTGAATAATATTATTAGATAGTATTATTGGCAATGTCTAGAAAGTTCTGTCTAAGGAGAGGTTTGGTCATCTAATTGCGCGCCAATAAGGAAAAATCCTTATTAGAAAACCCCCTCTTTCCTGGGAACGGCCTGGTTGCCAGTACTGTGATTCTGTAATATTATTTGTGAATAATTAATTATTGATTTATATGATGAGAAAAATATTAATTTTATGTGGATATAGATGAAAAAAAATTTTAAAGTGACAATTGTTGAAAAAATAATATTTTATCTTTTCTGATAAAATAATTTATTATTATATTTAATAATATAATAATCGTGATAGTTTTACAATGAATGTGGGATATATGAGTATATGAGGAGAAAGAGTATTTTTGTTGTATTAAATGATTAACACATGTTTTGTGTGTCGGTGGACCCCATTTCTTGACTGAAATTTGATTATAGCCTGTAAAATCGTCCGTTTATGGATTTCGGTCAATTTCTATTTGGAATTTGGAAAAACTTTCTTCTGCAAAGTTGTAGAGAATTGAATTTCCTATAAAAATTTGCAAGATTCGAATTTTCTGATAAAAATGATATTTTCTATGAATTATTGAAGTTTTGGAAAATAAAATGACTTTTATTAATTTATGGGTGGGACCCACTTTGGTTGTTGAACACATGTGGCCTGCTGGAATTTTTTTTCAGCCTTGGCATGCTTTGATTGCTGATGGTTGGTGTGTAGAAAATAGAAAATAAATAATATTAATTTATTATTTTAGTCTCCTTTGGCGTTCTAACATTTTTCTATAAATAGGTGCTTAAGTTAGAATTGAAAATCACACTAGAAATAAGTTTTCTTTCTCTCTATATTATCAAGCATATTTTTGTGAAGTATTTTGATATCTTGAGTGTTGCTCAGCGTTATATTCAATATTCAAGTAAGAAATACAGCTCTTTTGAGGTAAGGGATTTTAAGGGTTATTATATTTTTCAGTTCGTAATTCTTCTGTCCTTCAAAAAATTTTGGAAAAATTTAAAATGATATTTTGATGAGTTTTATTGATTGTGTCCAAAAATGGTGATTTTTGAATGTATAGATTAAGAGTTAT
This sequence comes from Panax notoginseng, assembly GCA_016801055.1. Classification (NCBI taxonomy): domain Eukaryota; kingdom Viridiplantae; phylum Streptophyta; class Magnoliopsida; order Apiales; family Araliaceae; genus Panax; species Panax notoginseng. The sequence continues at coordinate 196,403,918 of CM029014.1, forward strand.
GAATTTTACGGGGAAAGACTATTTTAAAAGTAACCGCTTATAACTCCTTGTGGTTAATTCCAAAATTGATGAAATTTTTATTAAAAGTACATCTATATATTATTAGTGTACTCTGTAAATTTTGAAATTTTTGGATAAAAGTATAATTTATGATAAATGTCTAAATATTCGGCGGTTTTGGCCATATGAAAAGTAGTAAATGAGTTTTAAAAATTCTGAGAAAAATATATGTTCAATATGGGACTATATTCTGCAAAATCTCATAAAGGAAATATTTTTGAAACTGATTTGGTATTTTTCATGAAAATAGACTAGTTATAAGTAAATGAATTAAATATGTTATGTGAAGTAAAAAAATTGAAAAATAGAATTTTATGACTTAAGAATCCTATATGATGTATATGCAGATTTTTAATGAGGGTTTTGGTTATTAGTAATAAAATCTTATGAGTTTGGCATTTTAGGATGATTAAATACATTATTTAGTAAAGTGTAAATAATTAAAATAAATTATTTATAAGCTTAAGAAATATTATTCTTTTAATATCATTATACCGAAATATTGGTATGTATTTTATTGTAGAATTTTTATCTTTTTGTGTCGAATTTACTATTCATAAGTTACTATTCACGAGTTACTATTTATGAGTTACTATTCACGAGTTACTATTCACGACCAAATTGGTTTCTTTTTCTAACCAAATTATAGTTGATTTATGAATATTGCTCTTAAGATTAAATATAGATGTTTTGATTATATTGATTTTACTATTATATATGACATTTTTATAATCCCGGTGAAGAAATTTTTCTTTGACTTAAGTGTAAAGATGGGTAGATTTTTGGTATGATCATGACTATGGGTTCCCTTTGGCCAGTAGTGCAAAGTTGAATTATTGACTGGTATGATCGTGACCATTGAATTTATAATTGAATATCTTTAGCTTACGTGCAAAAGTGAAATGATCAACATGGTTATAATTATTGTTTATATAAATTCTAAAATGATTATATATTTCTTTGAGATATTAATATATTTGGCTGAAGTGCAAAGATGAATTATTGATGAATATCTTTGGCCTGTAGTGCAAAGATGAACTGTTCATGAATATCTTTGGCATGTAGTGGAAAGATGAATTATTGATGAATATCTTTGCCATGTAGTGCGAAGATGAACTGTTGTTGAATATCTGTGGCCTGTAGTGTAAAGATGGTTTGTTGATGAATATCTTTGGCCGTAGTGCAAAGATGGATTTATTAGCATGATTATTAACAGGAACTGTGATTTGGTATAACCATGATCTTTGGTGTTTCAGGTAAAGACAGGTGATGAAAATATTCTTCGTCCTGGGTGCGAAGAAAAATTTAGAATCACAATTATGTTTATGAGTTATTCATATGATTGTGGAAAGGAACTGTTGAGTGATGTTACAGGGATAAAATATTATTGGTAGATTTTTAACATGGAGAAGATAATAGACTTTATGGTCTATTTGACTCTTCTAATGGATTGCTCGTTCCGCTGCAACTATGGTTGAAATTTTTTATCATCTACCATATGTTCTAAATCTCTGATTTATTACTATTAAAGGCTATTGATAAATTATTTATCTTTAGTCATAATATTCTTTACTGGGCTAGTTGTGCTCACCCTTTTGCTTCACAATTCTTTTCAGGTAATAAGAGTGTAGCTGGGTCGAGCGAGGGTAACAGAAAAATAGAACGGTGGTCTCTAGCTGTGGAGGTTCCCCCTAAACAGTATAGAAAAGTGTTGTATACATCATTTAGTAGTTATATTTGGTGAATCAAATAGGGTGAGGCGAACCTAACGTTGGAAGGATGTTTTGCCACTATCATACAAGATGTCTAATGATATACAACATCGTGTCATCATAAGACAGGGATGTGCTCATCCACTTGATGAGTATATTTACGAGCACTACCTATATAATCTAGGTGTTTGTTTGAAGTATAATTCTCAATTAGAGACAGTGGAGATAATGATATGTCAAGAGAAGACTCCCTATTGGGAAGAATATGATAGTAATCTTCTCATTTTTCTTTGGGGTCTATTGGGTCAACCAAGGATAATTCTGTGGCCATATGATATCTATCATAACCTAGAAGCATGACCTACCATGTACGAAGGTTTTCTTGAGCACTTTCCAAAAATTCTAATTTCTAAAATAATTTTTGACTATACCTTTATGTAAGGTGTCATTGTGAGGTGCTATCCACGGTTGGGACATGAGTCACATTTGGTATATATTTGTATCCAAAATCACAGCATATGTGTTGTTGTATTTTGCACGACAATTGTTGTAATAAAGTTGTAGTTATTTTCTGTACCATGTAATTGGCGACTCAGAATAGGTTGGATGGAATGGACCTATTTTGGGGTTGTCACAGTTGGTATTAGAGCTTAGGGATATGGTCTCTGGCGGAGATCGGGGAATATAACTAGGAGGGAAGAGATGAGTAAATCCTTTGCTAGTGTGTCCTACCTAAGCTTAATTATTGTTTGGTCATAATATATGGATATTATGTGATACGTTAATTTGCTTAATTAACCCTTGTTTTATGACAGTATTTGAGAATGGCAGCTGAGAATGCTAACAATGGAGTGAATGAGACTGCGGGGATACCTCTAATCACTAACCATGATAATGTGATGTCAAATGAAGAAGGAATTGGAGAAATCCAGGTGGTGAGTGAAGAATTGATAGTTGCACCCGAAATTGTCGCAGAGGTAACAGCTGAGAGTGAGAAAGAAGAGGAAGAAGAGGTACCTGAGGAGAGTTTGTTAGAGGTATGATATGATTAAAATGTAGAATTGTAAAATCGTATTCATGAGTTAGAAGAGCAGGCTGAAGAACGACAGGCGGTCGTGGAGCAAAAGGATGCAACAATTCAAGCTTGTGTTACCTGATATGTGATGCTTGAACAGAACCATTCTTTGGCAGAGTATAAGATGATAAAGATGGAATCTGAGCTGAAAGAAGAAAAAATTGAACGAGTGAGAATAAGTGATGCATGGGCAAAAGCCGCACGACACGTGAATATTGTGGAAAGAGATGTCTGATCTAAGAAGGCTAAAATAGATGATATGAATTTCTCTTTTTAGAAATCAATTGGAAGAACCCAACATCGAGTTTTGAATTACCCTATACAGAGCGGTCAACCTGAATTCGATATGGATCGAAGATTGATGATTCGGATCATGTATCGGGAGTACGACGAGGCAGTTAAGGGAGGAATATGTCCTATAAAAAAGTATATTCCTACGGTAGTGATGACGCCAAATGCTGCCCCAGACAAGTCAAAGCCGGGTAGTTTGAGGATGGCGGTTGTCATGACTTCCCAACAAATGAGGAACCCAAATGAAGTTATCATGGGAGATGAGCAATGGAAAAATCATGATGATCTGAGATATAGAATCTGAAATGAAAGCAACGTATTCTCAACTCTTCGAAATACCAGGTACGTAAATTTTGGGGACGAAATTTCATAAGGAATTGAGATTGTAAGACCCCGAATTTTATGAAATAAAAGTATTCAATTTTTCTTATAATTACAATTCAGTAAATGGTTAAAATTGATAAAAAGTTAAAGTTATAGGTGAAATGTAAAAATTTTTCAAAATAAACAAGTGGTTATAAAATAATCATTGTTGTCAGGGAATATTCGTTGGTCGTGGAATATTCTTTCTGTCGAAGAATATTCGTACGACGGCGCAGCTATTTGTGGGCCCCATAACGAAAAACGGTCGGATGAAGATAACGATAAAAATTGAGTTTTTATAATTAATGGCGTAGTTGTTACCGTTAACACTATTGGAATACTCGGTGGTTAAAATACAATAATACGCGTTATTGCACAGTAGCACACGGTATTGTACAGTAATTTTGAAATTATTGATTCTTACGTAAGAAGGCACTATTGAATAATTATCACAGTAATTACTGTTCAATATTTTATTTTATTGATTCAATAATTACTGCGTTGATATTTTATATTATTGTTGTTTTAATAATTGCTACTCCACATCATCTCCATTATCAGATCAATAATTCATATTATTTGAATAATATTATTAGATAGCATTATTGGCAATGTCTAGAAAGTTCTGTCTAAGGAGAGGTTTGGTCATCTAATTGCGCGCCAATAAGGAGAAATCCTTATTGGAAAGCCCCCTTTTTCCTGGGAACGGCCTGGTTGTCAGTACTGTGATTCTGTAATATTATTTGTGAATAATTAATTATTGATTTATATGATGAGAAAAATATTAATTTTATGTGGATATAGATGGAGAAAATTTTTAAAGTGACAATTGTTGAAAAAAATAATATTTTATCTTTTCTGATAAAATAATTTATTATTATATTTAATAATATAATAATGATGATAATTTTATAATGAATGTGAGATATATGAGTATATGAGGAGGAAGAGTATTTTTGTTGTATTAAATGATTAACACATGTTTTGTGTGTCGGTTGGCCTCATTTCTTGACTGAAATTTGATTATAGCTTGTAAAATTGTCCGTTTATGGATTTCGGTCAATTTCTGTTTAGAATTTAGAAAAATTTTCTTCTACAAAGTTGTAGAGAATTGAATTTCTATAAAAGACTGCAAGATTCGAATTTTCTGATAAAATGGTTATTTTCTATGAATTATTGAAGTTTCGAAAAATAAAATAATTTTTATTAATTTATGGGTGGGACCCACTTTGGTTGTTGAACACATGTGGGCTGCTGGAATTTTTTCCAGCCTTGGCATGCTTTGATTGCTGATGGTTGGTGTGTAGAAAATAGAGAATAAATAATATTAATTTATTATTTTAGTCTCCTTTGGCGTTCTAACATTTTCCTATAAATAGGTGCTTAAGTTAGAATTGAAAATCACACAAGAAATAAATTTTCTTTCTCCCTATATTATCAAGCATATTTTTGTGAAGTATTTTGATATCTTGAGTGTTGCTCAGCGTTATATCCAATATTCAAGTCAGAAATACTGCTCTTTTGAGGTAAGGGATTTTAAGGGTTATTATATTTTTCAGTTCGTAATTCTTCCGACCTTCAAAAAATTTTGGGAAAATTTAAAATAATATTTTGATGAGTTTTAGTGATTATGTCCAAAAATGGTGATTTTTGAATGTATAGATTAAGAGTTATGAATTTTACGAGGAAAGACTATTTTAAAAGTAACCGCTTATAACTCCTTATGGTTAACTCCAAAATTGATGAAATTTTTATTGAAAGTATATCTATATAATATTAGTGTACTCTATGAATTTTTGAATTTTTGGATAAAAGTACAATTTATGATAAATGTCTAAATATTCAGCGGTTTTGGCCATATGAAAAATAGTAAATGAGTTTTAAAAATTCTGAGAAAAATATATGTTCAATATGGAACTATATTCTGCTAAATTCCAAAAAAAAAATATTTTTGGAACTGATTTGGTATTTTTCATGAAAATAGACTAGTTATGAGTAAATGAATTAAATATGTTATCTGAAGTAAAAAAATTAGAAAATAGAATTTTATGGTTTAAGAATCCTATATGATGTATATGCAGATTTTTAATGAGGGTTTTGGTTATTAGTAATAAAATCTTATCAGTTTGGCATTTTAGGATGATTAAATACATTATTTAGTATAATGTAAACAATTAAAATAAATTATTTATAAGCTTAAGAAATATTATTCTTTTAATATCATTATACCAAAATATTGGCATATATTTTATTGTGTAATTTCTACCTTTTTGTGTCAGATTTACTAATCATGAGTTACTATTCACAAGTTACTATTCACGACAAAATTGGTTTCTTTTTCTAAATAAATTATAGTTGATTTATGAAAATTACTCTTAAGATTAAATCTAGATGTTTTGATTATATTGATTTTACTATTATATATGACATTTTTATAATCTTGGTGAAGAAATTTTTCTTTGACTTAAGTGTAAAGATGGGTAGATTTTTGGTATGTTCGTGACTATGAGTTCCCTTTGGCCAGTAGTGTAAAGTTGAATTATTGACTGGTATGATCATGATCATTGAATTTATAATTGAATATCTTTAGCTTACATGCAAAAGTTAAATGATTAACATGGTTATAATTATTGTTTATATAAATTATGAAACGATTATATATTTCTTTGAGATATTAATATCTTTGGCCTGTAGTGCAAAGATGAATTATTGATGAATATCTTTGGCCTGTAGTGCAAAGATGAACTGTTCATAAATATCTTTGGCCTGTAGTGCAAATATGAATTATTGATGAATATCTTTGGCATGTAGTGCGAAGATGAACTGTTGTTGAATATCTTTGGCCTGTAGTGCAAAGATGCTTTGTTGATGAATATCTTTGCCGTAGTGCAAAGATGGATTTATTAGCATGATTATTAACAGGAACTGTGATTTGGTATAACCATGATCTTTGATGTTTCAGGTAAAGACAGGTGATGAAAATATTCTTTGTCCTGGGTGCGAAGAAAAATTTAGAATCACAATTATGTTTATGAGTTATTCATATGATTGTGGAAAGGAACTGTTGAGTGATGTTACAGGGATAAAACATTGTTGGTGGATTTTTAATATGGAGAAGATAATAGACTTTATGGTCTATTTGACTCTTCTAATGGATTGCTCGTTCCGCTGCAACTATGGTTGAAAATTTTTATCATCTACCATATGTTCTAAATCTCTGATTTATTACTATTAAAGGCTATTTATAAATTATTTATCTTTAGTCATGATATTCATTACTGGGCTAGTTGTGCTCACCCTTTTATTTCACAATTCCTTTCAGGTAATAAGAGTGTAGCTGGGTCGAGCGAGGGTAACGGGAAAATAGAACGGTGGTCTCTAGCTGTGGAGGTTCCCCTTAAGTAGTATAGAAAAGTGTTGTATACATCATTTAGTAGTTATATTTGGTGAATCAAATAGGGTGAGGCGAACCCAATAATGGAAGGGTGTTTTGCCACTATCATACAAGATATCTAATGATATACAACCTCGTGTCATCATAAGACAGGGATGTGCTCATCCACTTGCTGAGTATATTTACGAGAACTACCTATATAATCTTGGTGTTTGTTTGAAGTATAATTCCCAATTAGAGACAGTGGAGATAATGATATGTCAAGAGAAGACTCCCCATTGGGAAGAATATGATAGTAATCTTCTCGTTTTTCTCTGGGGTCTATTGGGTCAACCAAGGATAATTCTGTGGCCATATGATATCTATCATAACTTAGAAGCATGGCCTCCCATGTACGAAGGTTTCCTTGAGCACTTTCCAAAGATTCTAATTTCTAAAACAGTTTTTGACAATACCTTTATGTAAGGTGTCATTGTGAGGTGCTGTCCACAGTTGGGACATGAGTCACATTTGGTATATATTTGTATCCAAACTCACAACATATGTGTTATTGTATTTTGCACGATAATTGTTGTAATAAAGTTGTAGGTATTTTCTGTACCATGTATTTGGCGACTCAGAATAGGTTGGATGGAATGGACCTATTTTGGGATTGTCACAATGGTGGTAATGCTCTAACTATCATGGGACCAACCACAACCGTAACCAACAAACCAACTGCCAGGACATTCAACATGAAAGTGCAGGATGCTGTGCAGTTTCGTGATGTGGTGTCAGGTATCATTCTGATCAATAAAGTTAATGCTTATGTATTATTTGATTCGGGTGCTACTTGTTCATTTATATTCGATGACTTTACTAAGATCTTAGAATTGCCTAAGGATGAGTTAGAATACCCCATGAACATAGAAATTACGAATAGAGAAGTGATCCATGTTAAATACATACACAAGAATTGTAGGGTGGATATTAAGGATAATATTATGAACGTAGATCTTATCCTTATCAGACTTGGGGAATTTGATGTCATTATAGGAATGGATTGGTTATTTAATTACGGGACTGTAATTGATTTCCAGAAGAAATGTATTAACCTTATGACTCCGTCAAAGGTTGTGTTCTATGGCAGCAAGTCGCCTAGACAAGTGAGTTGTCTGACGATGATGTAGGCCAAAAAGTTATTAAGATAATATTATGCAGGATATTTAACTTACATAGTCGACAGCCGTAAAGAGAACCCAAAAATAGAAGAGATACCAGTAGTGAGGGACTTCGCAGACGTATTTCCAGACGATTTGCCAGGACTTCTGCCAGACAGAGAGGTTGAGTTTGTAAATGATTTGGCGCCAGGAACGAATCCAATATCGAAGGCACCGTACCGAATGGCACCGATAGAGATGAAAGAATTGATGGTCCAACTGCAAGAGTTACTAGACAAGAAATACATTCAACCGAGTGTATTGTCGTGGGGAGCGCCAATATTATTTGTGAATAAGAAGGATGGGACAATACGGCTATACATTGACTATAGAGAACTGAATAAGGTCACGATTAAAAATAGATATCCATTATCGAGGATCGACAACCTATTTGATCAATTGAAGGGAGTGAGGTACTTTTCAAAGATAGACTTGAGGAGTGGTTATCATCAGCTGAAGGTGAGGCCAGAGGATGTACCGAAGACAGCGTTCAGAACACGATATGGTCACTACAAATTTTTAGTGATGTCATTTGGTCTAACAAATGCTCCTGCAGCATTTATGGGCCTAATGAATGGAGTGTTCAAGCCATTTTTGGACAAATTTGTGGTGGTGTTTATTGATGACATTTTGGTGTACTTGAAGACCAAGGAAGAACATGTAGAGCATTTGAAGGTAACGTTAGAGGCATTGAGAAGGGAGAAGTTGTATGCCAAGTTTTTAAAATACTAATTTTGGATTGAGCGGGTACAATTTCTTGGGCTTGTGATGGATAAGGACGGAATTTGGGTAGATCCATCCAAAGTTGAAGCTGTGATGAATTGGGATTAGCCGAAAACGCCGTCAGAAGTAAGAAGTTTTATTGGATTGGTAGGATATTATAGAAGGTAAGACTTTTCTAAGATCGCAACTCCGCTGACGAATTTGACTAGGAAAGCTGTGAAATTCGTTTGGACGGAGAAGTGTGAGGAAAGCTTTCAAAAACTAAAGAAGAGGTTGAGTACAGCACATGTGTTATCCTTTTCGGATGACATAGGAAATTTTGTGGTTTATAGTGATGCATCACATAAAGGACTACGATGTGTGTTTATGCAAAATAGCAGAGTCATTGCGTATGCATCACGACAATTGAAGGACTATGAAAAGGGGTATCCGACCCACGACTTGGAATTAGCTGCGGTGGTTTTTGCCTTGAAGATCTGGAGACACTATTTCTATGGGGAGAAATGTGAAATATATACAGACCACAAGAGTCTGAAATATATTTTTACATAGAAGGACTTGAATATGCACCAAAGAAGATGGTTGAAGTTAATTAAGGACTATGATTGTGAGATTTTATACCATCCGAGTAAGGCAAATGTGGTTGTCGATGCCTTAAGTAGAAAGGGTCGAGAGAAATTGATGACGTTGACCGCTTAGGAGGAGCTAATTTCAGCAATGGAGAAGCTGGAATTGGAAGTGAAGTATCCTATAAAAATTGACGAGAAGGTGTTCCAGATGCAAGCTGGTACAACTTTACTGGATAAAGTTAAGTAGGCTCAACTTCAGGTTAAAGAATGTGAAAAGGTGAAAAAGAAGATATCTGAAGGAACCGAATCGAGATTCAAGATGGACAATGAAGGAATATTGAGATTTGAGAGCAGAATTTGGGTACCGCCAGTGCCAGAGATTAAAGAAGACCTTTTAAGCGAGGCTCATAGTTCACGATTTTCGATTCACCCTGGTAGTACCAAGATCTTCGACAACATTTCCTGTGGCCAAATTTGAGACGAGATGTTGCAGAGTGTGTTGCCAAGTGTTTAATATGTCAAAAAGTGAAAGCGGAGCATCAAAGGCCAAGTGGGTTGCTACAACCATTAGAGATCCCAGAATGGAAATGGGAACATTTTACGATGGATTTCGTGGTTGGCCTTCCGACAACTCAGAAAGGCTATGACGCAGTATGGGTTATCATTGACTGACTGACAAAATCCGTACACTTCCTTCCAATCAGAATAAGATTCAACCTAGATCAGTTAGCAAGGTTATATGTAAAAGATATTGTTTCGAGACACAGAGTTCCGATGTAAATTATTTTTGATAGGGATTCGCGTTTAGATCGAACTTCTGGAAATGACTACAGAAATGCATGGGTACGCAGTTGAGAATGAGTACGAAATATCACCCTCAGACAGACGGGCAGAGTGAAAGAACGTTTCAGACATTAGAAGATATGTTAAAAGCTTGTATAATGGACTTTAAAGAAAATTGGGATGATCATCTACCACTTGTAGAGTTAGGCTATAACAACAGTTACCACACTAGTATTGGCATGCCACCTTATGACGAGTTGTACGACAGAAAGTGTAGAACTCCGCTATACTGGGATGAAGTTGGTGAGAGACAATTACTAGGTCCAGAACTGGTACAACAGACATCAAAGATAGTCAAAGTGTTCCGAACAAGACTGGTAGCAACTCAAGATAGGCAGAAGAAATACGCTAATCCACACCGTAAAAATGTTGAGTATGAATTCGGTAGTTATGTGATTTTGAAAGTATCTCCTTGGAAGGTAAAGATCAGGTTTTGAAAGAAGGGGAAATTAAGCACAAGGTTCATTGGAGCCTTTGAAGTACTGCGAAGGATTGGAGAAGTTGCGTATGAGGTAGCTTTTCCTCCAGCACTCAAGAATGTCCACAACGTCTTCCATGTTTTAGTTTTACGACCCTACAAACCCGATTACAAGCATGTAATTGAATATGAACCCTTACAATTTAAAAAAGATTTATCTTATGAAGAAATTCCTGTTTAGATTGTCGACAGGAAAGAACAAGTTCTCAAAAATAAAGTAATACATTCTGTTAAGGTAATCTAGAGGAACCACAATACTGAAGAAGCAACGTGGAAACTCGAAGAGTATATGATGAAGAATTATCCTCATTTATTTACTTAACTTATGTGTAAGCGATTATGGGGACATAATCTATGTAACGAGGGGAGAATGTAACGGGACAAATTGATTGAGTCGTGATTCTAGGGACAGAATCCTTTTAAGGGGGAAAGATGTGACGAACGAGATTTTATAATTTAATTTGAATATTTATTAAATTAAATAAATATTTTTCGATAATTTAATTATTGGATTAAATAATTAATTGATGAATTTGTGGTAGATTAATTTAATTATATGTGTTATATTGATTAAATTAATGTGGAAAATTTTATTATTCAAGGTATGTATTTAATTAAGCTTATTTGATTAAATGAATTATTTAATAAGCATAATGTTATTTTAATTAATTTTATAATTAATTAGAGATTTATTGATTTGACATAATTAATAAATGATAAATTTAATTATGTGACTATGTGAATTAATGAGAAATTATTATATTTTATTTAAATTAAATTAAATAAGATATTTGATTTATTGTTTAATTGTGTGTGACATGATTAAACTATATTATAAGAGATTAATTAAAATAATTAAAAAGGATACTTATGATGATAGCCAAACAAGGCCCTATGAGGAGTTGGGAGCAGTTAAACCACGTATGGATTAACTGACCACAACTGTGCGCATTAATCAGTCTGGTTTCTCTTATGCATTTCATTTATCAGACTTAACTTAGAAAATTTAGAGAGAGTTAGAGAGAATTTGAGGGAAATCGTGTGATTGAAGAAGAATCTGAATCCCCTACTAATCTACACTTCTAGGTAATCTCTTTAACCAAACCTTATTTACGTTCTTATATTTTGTAAAAGGAAAAGCTATCTCTAAGTCTTCTGTGACTGAAGAAATTTGCACTTTATAAATATAGGATGTGATGTATATGTTAGTTTATGTTTATAATATGTGTATACCATATATTTATGTGTTTAAAGTAATTGGTTTTAGGTAATCATACTAAAATCAGAGTTTTCCATTAATAAGTATTTTAAGTTCTCTGTAAAACAAAAATATAGTGATCAATGCATGAATCGTCGTTTAACTTGAAATTTAACGGTAGATTATATTATCACATGTCAAAATGAAGAAAATAAACTTTGAACGGATAGATTCGAAGTTATAACTGATTGTAATATCAAATTTTCATGTTTTATTTTCAAAACTTTCAAAAACACCAAGAACAGTGAAATTTTATGGTTTGATTCAAGTAATTGTATGTTTTAACTTGTTAATTTATGCTAGAAAAGTTGGGTAGGTATCATGTACAAATTCTAGTGTCTGGGTATACTTAAATTCATGTGCGAATAATGTAATTGGATGTAATTGGTCATGATCTGTGTTCCTCGCGAAACTCATAATCAGAAACTGGCATGTCACGTTGCAGCGCTGACCCAATGCCTTAAGGACCGTGTTGCAGTGCCAACGATAGGCTAGGTGGTGGCGCCGCAGCGCCACTATGCTGTGTGTCTAAGAATGAGAATTTTAATTATTTTATTTCAGGGAATATAATAGTAACCTAATCTAATGAACATAAAAATGTGTTAGACATATAATGAGATGTTAAGATATATTCTTAACATTTTAGTGAGGTACTTACATGCTCAATTAAATTACTGAACACATAGTTAGCTAGTCATTCGTGAAATCTAATATTATGTGAAAAAAAGTGTTGTGATTTGATTAGTATAACCATAATCAGAGTTTAGACAAAAGAGAATGAACTTGTGATGTCAGTTACGTTTTAATTGACTAGTATTGTGAATGTAAATGGTATGTAGGATTAAATCGAGGAACATATATAATTAACGTGTAACCCACGCACGAGGCAAGTTTTCTAACCCTACTTGTTATCGTTATGCAAGTTTCTAAAGCTTACCTCTTTACAATGAGAAAGTTCTAGACCTATATTCCATATCTAACTAGTTATTGTTATTTATTGATCAAGTTCAATATGTAATATTAAATGTTATCAATCTTTTCAAAGCATGATTCATGTTATACAATACTTATTCCATTGTATACCTCTTGAGTTTATTATTTAAATTGAATATCATTTATTGTTAAACCTTGTAAGACTAGCGAACCCTTATTGATTCGACTAGTCAATAGTTGATGAACGTTCTAAATTTCAGAATCCTTGTTAAGTTTATCAAAACCAAACTTCCTTTGGTGCGGACTCTAATGTCAAACTGAGATGAACAACCCTATTATAGGGGATTACTTATGCTTTAGCATTAAGATATTGTGCACAATATGGTACTAAAGGCTGATCCCCCTAACTACGAGTAGAAGAGTCCATAGTCTTATGACTGTTAAAGGTTTCAAGTATAACCCTTCACAACCTAGGACATAGTTCAAGGTCTTATGACCCTTAGAAGTCTTTTGATTCTTGTTATTCATTCTTGAATCAAAAGTTGAGTTTCTTATTTCAGAAGTCTTTGATTCACTTGAATGTTATTATATTATGGTTATATTATTATACTTGTGGGCAATCGTGCTCACTTTTGCGTAATAATAACATTGCAGTTAAGAACGAAAGGTCCGACGAGCCTTCTACTAGCAAAGGCAAGGGCAAAATTAACAAGTGATGAAGACTTATTGTTTATTTGTTATGTTATGTTTCAGACTTATGTTTAAATTATGTAAGACTTAATATTTGTTTATATTTTCGCATTTGAGATTTAAGGTTAGTATGACCTGGGATTGATGTATTTATTTTCAGATGATGTAACTCCTTAAGGAGAGGATTTATTTCTATCTATTTTAAGGTTTCATTCATTATGGATAGATAGACACATGATGTTTGTATAGTGAACACCAAATTTCGTGGGAATTGAAGTACCCGAATTTGGGGGTGTCACAACATACGCATGAATATTACTGTGGTGTTATGCATAACATAGAGTATTGTAGACTGATCATCTATCGTACTTATTTCTTTTGGGTTATCAGTTTAATATTGATGATTCTAGTAGATGTTCAATAGTCCTTAGTGACTACTCAGTATAAATTATTTATCTAGTTGGATACGTTGATAGCCTTTGAATTCATATATATCTGTTGATCTATATTGAATTATCGTTTCATATTCCAACGATTTGATTCAAGAATTGTTTATATTCGTTATTCATGATATTATTCTGAAACATTGAACTATCTTAGAGATGATACTTCGATATTTCAAACTCGTGTTATAAAACTCTTTACCCTTATTGTATATTAATTGCTGGGCAATTTGTGCTCATTCTTGCTTATTTAAAACCTTTCAGTTAAGGCGGAATAGGGAAGTGTCTTTGGGAAAGACAAGGGTAAGGGCAAGGCTACCGACTAGCTTGTTCCTTTATGTTTAAAATTGTTATGTTGTATTAAGACTGTCTTCAGACTATGTTTAAGCTTAAGTAGGATTATATAATAAGTCTTTATTCGATATTATTATGTAATTTATTAAGTATTGTAGGTTGCGAGATTTGGGGGAATAATTATAATAAATCATTGTATATTATTTTAGATTAGATCTTCCGTTGTGAATATGTAATTTTAGTTATTATTGTATTACCATGAGCGCGTGACGAACCGAATTCGAGTGACCAAGTGGCGGTTCGAATTTGGGGTCATTACAATTCATATACTGAATGACACTTCGTCTGGATACCGATCAACTTGAGTTTTATGGGATCCTTAAGTTCTTTCTACTCGTATGCTAAAAATGTTTTTCATTTAAAGCAAGTGTGAGCATTCAATTGCTCAGCATGCCATAATAGTTGAATAAACAACCTCAAGAATTAAAACATTCTTTTAAAACTTCAATAACCGAACAAAGGTTATGAAATAGCTTGAATAATAGGAATAATCCTGATTCCTATCATTTTAAAACATTAGTCACATTCACTTTGAAATACTTTCATTATTCTACCTTTTTCATACGCATCCTGTCCGGCTAGAATCATTAGCACATACTTAACAATAACGGTTCATGGATAAACAGAATATTTTCATATTGAACAATTCAACCACAGAACAGCTTATCTCATAGAAACACCAAAGTGTTAAAATTGCGGCACAAGGCCTCATACATTTTACCACCTTATACAAATATCACACATTTGCACCTAGATAAAACTTCTCATGTTCAACATCTGAAAAGTTTTAAGAAACTAGCATTCATTTAAAATATGAATGAAGTTAAGAAACTTGCCTTACGCACACTTAAAGCTTAGAGTTTACACTAAACTACTCATTCCAATCCCTATAGAACACATAAGGAATACATGCACCAATTAATTATATACTTGACTTACGTATTGGTTTAAACTTAACTTTACTCCTTATGGTTCGTGTTCTTGAAATCTAAGTTTACGCGACCAACTTTCTTTACCTTTTTATGGTGTTACGATATACGGAGATGTCTTAACTCATACGATCATCATCTTTGATGATTTATATTCTTATCTTCTTCTTATAACCTTTCTAGGACTTAGCACACATCGAATCTCTACTAATATTCCATATGGTACTCTGAGTGGTTTCCCACAAACAACCAACAAACCAATTTCCCTTCTCATCTACAATTTCTTTCACAGTGAGTTAGATCGGTTACCAGTTTCGTATATACCTCCGATCTCTAAAGGAATTGTTTAGCCCTACTCCCATATGTCAACCATTAAAGATTACGATTGTACCATAACCTAAACTTAACTTAACTTATCCGAACCATTAAAGCTATAATGTTCGTTAAGTCGATTTTCCATTCCTTATGGCTTTCTGGCAACTAAATGCCATACCTCAAGATTTCTTCCTTATCGTCTATATTATACAGTCTTTTGTATACTTAGAATGATCATTTAATGTTACTACTATGCTTACATAGAGTTAATCATTTTACATTCCCTTACTCGTATCTTTTAACATCCGATTCATTCGACTCTGAACGTTATCCAAGTTATAATCATTAACTCGGCTTCATAACGTTATACGTCATTGTCATTAATTTAGTTTCATCCTCGTTCATAGGTTTAATCAATAGTCTTCATTACTTTACGGTCAAACCATACACGGGGTGTAGGTTCTGCCCATTTAATATTCGTGTACACTAAACCCTACGTCGGCTAAAGTGTTTAACGCTTACATTCATTATATCCTTCTTTATCCGACTCACATTCGGACTTTCATTAATCTTGTTACCATTCTTTACGGCTTTCTTGATAAATTCATATCTTACTTACTACCTTGGTCAACGTCTAAGTCATACAACTAATGTATACTTAGAACGCTCGCCCGACGCGAATATGATTCACGAAGATCGTTTATGTATTCTGCGTTCACGTTCTTCATATCTTAATCTCTCATTAAACCTTTATCTAAGGTTTTAAGCAGTTTCATTTGTTATCCATTACATGAACCTCATGTTCATCATTCTTTCTGAATGTCAAAGCCATACAGTTCGTTGTATGCTAAGACCGATCGTTCATTGCATCCACGTTACGTTTTTATTCTATGTCTTTTAATCCCATTCAATCTTTCCGTTCAACCCTTACTATAGGTTTTAAATCACTTGATTAAGTGTTACATTAGGTGAACTATATGTTCGTTATCTTTCCTTATACTTCCCCCAGGAGTTGAGCAATTAAAAGCTCTTCTCTTGGTCTTTCCCTGTACCGGCGCTGCGGCGCCGGTTCCCTTGTTATTTCTGGTGCTGTAGTGCAAGTCTTCAATAGCTTAGTCCCCGGGCTGGCACTGCGGTGCCTCTTCCCAAAGCATAACTGGCACTGTGGTGCCAGTTTTAAAACTCAGAATTTTTTTTTCTAAGTGTTGAACATGTTTGAGACGCCTATTTTTTTTGAAATCTCATAACTTCTTCGTTATAACTCGGAACGAGGTCGTTCCAAAGTCATCTTCTTAATCTCATTACGTATTTTAACTTCTCTCGAACAGAATTCATTCTGAATCCGTTAACATGCCATTCAATTGGCTTAAATTTCATTATTCGTTCATTTTACATTATAAACGTTCTTCGCTCATTCGTCCGTAATTCGGTCATCCGAACTCGGAATTCGTTCTTTCTTTAGTCCACAACTCATGTTTTCTACATTTTCTTAAATTCTTATAAAACCCTACACATTCGAGTTTATTTACAAGCTTTCTACTTTTCATCCGTCTTTTACGAAATTTCGCCATAACTTCGTGTTAGGTTTGTAATATTCATGAACGCAATCAAATTGCACAAAGTAAGCGGAAACGTGGTAAAAAGAGTTTTAAAAATATTACAAATCATATACATGGATCATCCTTTATGCATAATTATTAATTAAACGAAAAGATAAAGAACAAGAATCATACCCTTGAAGATTCAAGCTTCCACAGGTACAAGTTCACCTCCAAATCATTTTCGCGTTCAACTTGAATCTACCGGGTTTGGTTCCTTCCTTTGATCAATGTTAGCCACCCAAATGTTTGACCTCTAGAGGTGATCCACCAAGGAAGAAGAAAGATTCAAGAAGATGGGTATTTGGCAAAATCATAGTTTTTCTATCTCTCACAGAAAAGGATGTACTCTCCCAACTATTGGAATTACATCTGCTGTGAAAAAGTCAGCCATCCTCACCCATAATAAGACTCCTCTTATTTATAGACACTTCATCCTATACATGCCATTACATTGCATAAACATGAAAAAGAGGGGCATATATAGACACTCAAAATTTTGAATTCCTGTTACTAACCAATGCATGAGGGCAGAATCGTCTTCCAAAGACAACCCTGGAAGTCAAATCAATCTAACCCGAGAGATCAATTTCCAACCCCAGAGATAACCTCGGTAGATCAGTTCCAACCTCAGAGATAACCCCGGGAGATCAATTTTCAACTCCGGAGATAACCTCGGGAGATCAGTTCCAACCCCGGAGATTGTTAGGTTTGTAAGATTCATACACAGAATCAAATTGCACAAAGTAATAGGAAGCATGGATAATCAGAGTTTTAAAATTTTACAAACCATATACCTGGATAATCCTTTATGCACAATTATTAATTAAACGAAAAGATGAAGAACAAGAATTATACCCTTGAAGATTGCAGCTTTCTCATGTACAAGTTCACCTCCAAATCCTTTTCGTGTTTAACTTGAATCCACCAGGTTTGATTTCTTCCTTTGATCAACGTTAGCCACCCAAGTGTTTGGCCTCTAGAGATGATCCACCAAGGAAGAAGTATTCAAGAAGATGGGTGTTTGGCAAAATCTTAGTTTTCTAACTCTATAGAAAAATGGGTGTACTCTCTAACAATTGGAATCACGTCTCACGTGTTTTTGAAAACATCAGCAGCTGCACCCATAATAAGACTCCTCTTATTTATAAATGTAGGCAACCCTCCTTAGCAATTAAGGAATTAAGTTTTATTTTAATTAATTAAACTCCTTTAATTAATTAGGCTCCCAATCTTATTAGGAATAATTAATTAAATTCTTTTAATTAATTATCCTTCTAATCATATTAGGAATATATGAGAGTACTTTTATTAATGAATTCCCAAACTCCTTTAGAAATTAAATAATAATAATAGTAATAATAATAATAAGACTCCTCTTATTAATTTATATTTAATATTTCCAAAATATTAAATAATAAATATTAAGCTATTTAATTTATTCTATCACCATAAATTAAATTAAATACACTTACCTTATTATTACGATTATGTAATATACTTCTTAACTACATATTTTTTCTTTTGCGGTGTCTCCCTTTAGGTTCTTCATATTAAACCGGTTGTGAATAAATCAATTAGAACAATTCTAATCTTATTTAAATAAATAAATTAAACTATCAATTTATTTAAATAAATAATTGTTATTCTACAATAGAGGTAAGCCTCCCTAGCAATTAACGACTTTCCAGATAATATAAATTTCAATCATAAAAGAACCTTTGAGTAAATAGTTACCGTACAATTCAATACTTCCACCATACAAATATTTACCGTATAATTCAATCCTTCCACCATACAATGTCCCAATTAAATATAAGGCATGTAATTACTATCAAGTCTTATTTTATTTAATTATATGTATTTCGATTCTTAAATGCACAGCTCCAAATAATACAAATTAGAAACTCATTTCTAATTTCATTCTTGTGACGCCCCCAAAATAGGTATACATCACCCATTTTGAGTCGCCAAATATATGGTACATAAACAAACACAACTTCATTAATACAATTGTCGTGCAAAATATGACAACATATAAATTGTGAGTTTAAATACAAATATTGTCTAATAGACAGTATTAAAACTCAAAAGGAGTACTCATTACAATTATTGATACACTATTTTACAAAAAAATTGAGGACTGCTAAAATAACTTTCTAGAACCATCACTCCATACCCCGGCTAGTTCCTGCTATATTCTCACCTCCTGAGAAGAAAAATGAAACAAAAAGAAAAAGGGTGAGCTTAACCAGCCCAGTAAAGAATATTATGACTAAGATAATATACAACAAATTATCAATAGTCTTCAACAGGGAAAAATCTGATAGAATATAATAGACAACAAGTTTTAGATCAACAACTACAACGGAAACAATAATTCATTAGAAGAGTTAAGTAGAGAATTAAATCTACTATCATCTATGAATTTAAAAGTTCATCATGAATATTTTATCCCTGTAACATCAATCAATATACATCTTGAATCAAATATTCATCTTTGCACTACGGGCCAAAGATATTCATTTGTATCACCAGTTGGTCATGTTCATCTCAACACCTGTTCATCTTTGCACTACGGGCCAATGATATTCATCAAGTAATCATTCATCTTTGCACTACAGGCCAAAGATATTTATCAAGTATCACCATTAATGACTAAGGATGATAAAAAATATTTTAGAGAACGAATCTCGTATGATAAAAGGACAAAGTTTAGAGATTCGTACTTTAGAAAATTCAAGTTTAAAAATACTCCATAATAAAACATAATGGAGAAAAATTTAAAAATGACGATCAAAACATGGATACAATCAAAGATAGTAACCATAATAGACATCTGGGAAAAAGAAGAGAAAATTTTATTTTTCGGTGAATAGTACCGTATACGTGAATAGTGCCGTATACGTGAATAGTAACCCCGACACAAAAAGTTCCAAATTTGATAAAAAGTTCAGACCAATATTTCGGCATAATGATATTGAAAGAAATAATACCATTTACAAAAAAAATAACATCTCTTACCTCAAAGAAACAATACTTCAGAATGAAATATCGGATATGATGCTGAATGAAACTTGTACTGAATAGCAACTCTCAAAGTATCTAAATACTCACAAAATATGCTCGATAATATAAAGAGAGAAAGAAAGATAGCTTATGTTTCTGGTGTGATTTTCAATTCTAACTCAGCACACTATTTATAAATAAATGCTAGCACGCCGAAGCAGACCTGACCTGTAACCTGATGGTTTTACCTGCTACTATTGCCACCCACCACATTTAAAATTAAATTTGAGCACATTTCTCACCAACTAAAGTTGGGGCCCACCAATTCTATAATTTTTCACCAAAATGATAAATTTAGAAACTTCAACAATTTCTGAATCAGTCACCTCTTAAAATTCATAACATATCATGCGTTAATTTTTAACGGTTCAAAATTTATGGACATATACTCAACTTATATATGTATAATATATCCAAAAGTCACAACAATCCAACGGTCGGATTAAAATTATAACTCACGCAATAGAGCTTTAAGAACACTATTTTGATTTTTAAAATCTCCATTTCGACAAAATGTGACAACCTGAGAATTTTGAATATTTTTAAAATTTTTATTAATTGATTTAAGGTTCAAAATTAGAACCTAGACGGAAAATTAGTGTATGCGTTTGATATTTTTAAGATGGAATTTTGAGGATTTCAAAATTCTGTGAATAATTTAGGTGAATTATTAAGGATTAAGAAATACGTAAATATGTTTTGTGTATATGTGTACAGTATGTGGTTAAGGGTCAATGGTTGACCAGATAATTGATATCTATAACAAACCTTAAGTATATATTAAGAACGTCAACGTTCGGTTAGAAAACCCTAGTGTTTAATAAGCAATCCTAGAACCGGTTATGAAAACCCTAATTTTAGTTCTGGAAATCCAAAACCCTAATTCGGTGCATGAAATCCTAATCTGGGAATTTAAATGATTATTATATGGCATAAGTGTTATTTATTATAATATTAATTAGGAAAAGCTTAATTTATTAGCAAACCCTAATTTCACATTTTTGAGAACCCTAATTTCTGGGTTAGGAACCCTAATTTTATAATTCGGGAAAAACTAAGTATTAATTTAGTAATTTCATGTTAATTAGGAAATCCTAATCCTAATTTTCAAGTTAAGTAATTAGAAAACTTTAATCTAATTATGAAATTTAATTTCTAAATTAGAAAATTATTTTTCTATTAGAAACCCTAATTAGTAGTTTATAAACCCTAATGACCAATTACGATCCTAATTCCTAAATTAGCAATTTTAATTAGGAAATGTTAATCCTAATTAGCAAGATTTAATTTGTGATTAAGAAATTTTAATATAATTAGAAAATCCTAATTATAATTTAGAAATATTAATTTTCTATTTTTTTAAAACTTAAATTGGAAATTTTAGAAAATTAAATTGCAAACCCTAAATTAGCTCAAACCCTAAACCGTAATCAAACCCTAAACCCTAAGGGTTTGGGACAATATCCAAATTGCCATTTAAAAATAAAAATGGAAAAGACTAAATTACCCTTAATGCATTATTAGAGGAAACTTGTAAATCTTGCCATATATTTGGTTGGTGAGCAACTACACCTACTCCATGTGCTCTATATCCATTATCTCAGACAAAAATATCAGCCACATAACATTGCATCATACATTTATAAGAGATTCAAAAGAGAGAAATGACCACTTGAATTTCATTTTCTTCCAAGACCCTCTCTCTCTAGAATTTCGGGAATTTAGAGTGATAAAGTGAGAAAAGTTAAGCTAAGATCAGGTGTTAGATCTCCAAGAACAAACATCAAGGATCAGAAATCAGAATCAAAGCTAGAAATGGTAAGAACCCTAAAATTTAGAAATCCTTTGATCTTATGTTAGATGTTATAATTTGTTGGTTAAAGTTGTGTATTAGGGTGTTAGTAAGTGATCTGGGTTGTTAGATCAAGGATCTATAACATCTAGATGCACGATTTTGATGATTTTTGAAATCTGGAAAAAGTTTAAAAGTTTGGTCTGACGGTCATATGTCAGGACCTTTAGATCCGTGTATGTTACGTGTTTTATGTGTTTTACGTTATGAATCTATAGTATGACATGTGGTCTTTGTTCTGAAACTTGAATCAAGGTCATAGAAAGTCTATATTGTATGATACAAGCGGTCAAAAGGTGTTGACCGACCACGGCTATGCTTTCTGGGCAGCCTAGAAAATTTCCAGAAATCTGGCAGTGATTTTCTAGGCCCTTGATCTTGCTTCTGGTAATGGTTTATGATATGTTGTTAGTTTGATGTTGTAGCTGGACATATGGACTACACGTATATGCTCTTATATTACTCAGATCCTTAACTGATTCGTAGTTAATAATGGTCAAACGACCGTTGACCGTATGACCTGATGAAGATTCTGGGAAAACCCAGATCTTCAAGAACCGTGTCCTGACCCCTAGTTTGACCGGCTTGAATCGTGTGCATCTGTTGTTGTTATGATGATTTGTTGTTATATAAATGAAGCCTGACATCTCCACTACAGGATACATCCATTACTTTACACAAACAAAACCCAGAACGCATGATAGGAGGATTCAAACTAGGCACCATGAACTGCCTGGGTTTCTGGGTTACCCAGAAAACCCAGACCAGTCTCTGACAAGAAGATTGGGAGCTTAGATCTCTCAGTTGTATTGTTGTTTGGCCATGAAGTTAGTTGTTAGTTGTTTTATTACATGCGTACTACTATATCAATGCTCAAACAAACCCAGAAACCTGTTAAACAAGAAATTATAATCGGTCAAACCACCCCCCTTTACACACTGACATGCTTTTCTGGGCTTGAGGAAGAACAGCTGAAGAACACTTTCAGCGACGGTTGTATCACCAAAGCTACCTTTAGCGACGATTTTATTCTTAATTAATTTCTAATTTCTGAAAATTAATAAATAAATAGAAATAAATGGTTTTTAATTATTAAAAATATAAAATAAATTTCGAAAAATTATTTTTAAGTCTGAAAAATATTTTTTAATTATTTTAAGTATATTTCATAAATATTTAATATTTTTGGAATACAAATGGTATTTAATTTATTTAATTAAAAAATTAAATAAATTATTTTAAAATAGTTTTAATTCATGAAAAATCATGAAAAATTATATTATGGCAAAAGAAAATATTTTAAGTTATTTTCAATGACTTTTGATATTTTGTGATGAATTTCATTAATTGATTATTATTAATGGTAATTAGTTTATTTAATTAATATATTAAATACATTAAGGAAAAATGGATTTAATGCTTTATAAATCATATAAAAAATGATTTAAGTGTTAGAAAAATATTTTAGGTTCTAAAATATAACTTTTGATATTTTGTCATGAAAATATTAATATTTTAATATTAATAGCAATTATCGGGTAATGCATTTAAGTGTTTAAAAATCATATTTAAATAATTTTAAGGTATTAAAAATACTTTGATATATTATAAATATATTATAATATTATGACATGTATTTCATTAATATTTGATAATAAATAAATATTAATGATAAAAGAATTATGTGGTATTTAATTCATTTAAATACGAGTTTAATAATTAAAATTTTACAATAAATAGTAATAATTATTAAAAATTATTACAAGTCTGTGAAAAATATTTTGACTGAAAATAAAATTATCTAAGATAATTGTTAAGTGTTAGGCGGAGTTTAATTAAACTTAGACTCGATAAAAGTCCGACTAGACCATTGGGATATTAGAATTGTGTCGGTTTCAACTCGGACTTAAATAGTCTGACTTGATACTAAGTTTTATGTGCTGAATAGACTGATAGGGTTATGTGCTATGTGTTTAGGTTATTCTATGTTATATATATAGTAGTATTATATTGTGAGATTTTATTCTAATATTGGAGATCTATATTACTAATATTAGGTCTTCGGATAAAGCGTTATAAATTACGTTGCGGTAATCAACGGTTCAGGCAAGTTTGTTTTACTTAACTCTATTAAGAGTTGTATTTCATTAGATAAGCTTATGATTAATCATTACTGATTGCCATGTATATTGTACTCTGTACATATTGCATGTATAAGTCAGGTATGAACGGCTGATCACCTTCATTACCAGTTGGTTCAGAAATATTTGTTCATGTTATATACTTGTTCAGTCATAAATTTGTTCCTGCTAGTTCACAATTATATTGTTAAATTATAACCAGCTTATTATTCAAACTCTTCAATCATGATATATCGTTATATTGTTGAATTTAAACTTGCTGGCAATCTTTATGCTCACCCTTGCTATATCATGATAAAACATTGCAGATAAAGACGAATGCGTCGGATACAAGGAAAGGTTAAAGACAGATCCAGCGTAAGGATATGTGTGCAGCTAAATTGTATAAGTATTGTATGTTAATAATGTTATATGTTAGAAAAGTTATGAAATGTGTATTAAGTTAAGGTTACTCGACCTTGGGGAATAGTGAGTATATGTATTGTATAAATAATTTATGTTTATATCTTCCACAAATAGTAATAGTTGTATAGAATGATCGAACCGGATCCGAGGTGATTTGGGACCTGGATTCGAGGCCCTCACAGTTGGTATCAAAGCTGTTGGTTATGACACTTAGGTAGGAATACCTGAGATTAATAACCACAGTGATTAGGATAAGATCTAACTCATATAGAGTTAGTTGGTCGGTAAGATTCAAAGACGAATCTCGGCGAGTTATAAAATACAGAGTTCTCTAACTCTGATAATAAAGTTGAACAGTAATGGTGAATAGATAGAGTCTAAAAGACTGAAAGTGTAGTGATAGAAGATCGTAAAACAAAACGATCAAGGCATAGAAATGAATCGTAATATATACGATACGATCACCCCGTGATCTGATAAGGTGATAACAGGAAGACGAGTCAATCTAATGATTGAAAAGTTACAGTAAAGTTTACTGTGTGGCAGTTGTACTATGAAATTGTACTATGAAAACTCATAAAAGAGTTATGGATTATGAATACGGATTAAATGAAATTCGTATTGAGAAGGGTGTTAGTGTTAGGTGGGGAATTCAATTGAGGACACATGTCGGCAGCTGAGTTGTATGATTCCTTGTATGGGCGGGGAATTGTACTTGGTGTAAAAACTACTAAGTTTCTGACAATGATAATCATTGAAATGTTGTGTCGCGCTATTTGCTATATGCATGTTAAGAGGGTGATTCCTTTCTCATGTGTATAACAGATAGATAGGTCATAGGTAGAGGATATAAGGTTAAGTACGAGTTCTTAAAACTCATACTTATGTGACATTCTTGATTCATAGTTATATGAAATGTTTATGAACCCCGCAGCGAATGGACGCCAAAGGTCTAATTAGGACAAGTGGCTTACTGGATTATAGAGAAGAACTTATAATATGAAATATTAAAGTCTTAAATCATAATGTACATGATACAATGATTAAAGAATTATCAAAGGATCATAATAATACTGATGTGTTAAAGATATTATCTAATATTTGATTTTTGTGATTAAGTGTTAGATAATTTATGGATAAAGAAATAGTATTATGAGCTAACAGATATGTTACGCTGACTAAAAGATCAATCTTATAATTGATAAGTCTTTTATAAGAGATTACATTAGATTTCTTAGCGGTAATCAGCGGGACATGCAAGTTTTCCTGACTCAAACTTAAGTTGTATGTTCAAAGCATGTTAATGAATAAATATTGTAGATTATTCACGTCCATACTGATTATTGATTCGCACTTAGTGCATATTGCATATGTTCATCAGGTATGAAAGGTTGATCACCTTCATTACCATAAGGTTCAGTTAAATTGTTCATGGTCATTGTTGACCTTCAAACATCATTGATTCAGTCATGCAATTTTTGAAACTTGATTCATGTTATTTCACAATTATTATATTGTTAAAAACTTGAAAGCTTATTCATTCTTTTCAATCATGATATATTTTCATTGTATTTAAAACTTGCTGGGCAAATTTGTTGCTCACCCATGCTATATCATGATAAAAAATTTTAGATTAAGATGAAAGCTCGAGTAAAGACAGAAGCAAAGACAAAGTGCAAGATTAAATTATGGTGCAGTAAGATCTATTAAATTTTTTGACGAAAATAGCATTGTAAACCCCTTTAGATATTGAAGGTATGTATTTAGTTAAGGTTGTAGACCTTGGGAATGATGTGTAAAAGTTTAATGTATAAAAAATTTAAGTTTATATCTTCCGCAATAGTTATAGAAATGATGTACTAGATCTGAGGTAAAAAGTACCTGGATTTGGGGGTGTCACAACAGTTATATCCTCTGAGGGAGACTTGGCTGCCATTCCACTCATAATTCCACCTATTCAACTGAAAGGTGTTGAAAATCCTTTGAAAGTGGTTGCACCAAAGCCAATCATATTGCAATTCAGGCCACAGTATCCAGTTGTCAGCCTACAAAAAGTACCATGAAACTATGGAGAGGCTGGAGGATTCACATTCAATATAATTGTTGCAGTGTCGAAAAAAATCCATTGTATCTTCATCAACGGGTGATGAAGCCTATCATCAGACCTAAAGGGAAATTGCCCATGAGAAGATTGAAGGATTCCTCCGTATTATGGGACACAATGAAGCCAATGTGGTTTTAAGCTTGAAAGAAGCTCCACAACAGATTTTTATTCTAGACTTGGTTTTCTCCTCAGAGGATCACCGGAAGGTCTTACTGAGAATCTTAGAAGAAGCCCACTTGCCAAAATCAGTGGATGTTGAAAAGTTCCACCATCTGGTTGATCACATCTTCAACAGTAATGTGATATCCTTCACTGATGATGACATACCTCCCGAAGGGATGGGTCATTGCAAACCGTTGCACATAGCAGTTATATCCTCTAGATATGTGGTGGGAGGAGTTCTGATAGATGGAGGGTCATCCTTAAACATCTGCCCCTATGCCACACTGGAGAAAATGAACATCAATCTCAACAAGATCCGAAGCAACTATACAATCATCAAAGCTTTTGATGGATCCCGACGAAATACTATCAAAGAGATTGAACTACCTGTGGAGATTGGTCCGCATACATTCTGCGTATCCTTTCATGTGCTTAAGATAGCTACATGATACAATCTACTTTTGGGAAGACCGTGGATTCATATGGCTGGAGCCGTCCCGTCCACTCTCGATATGCAGCTCAAATACACCATTAAAAGTAGCCTGGTAACTGTTAATGCTGAGCCAGAATGTCCTGTACAAGGTGACATACCACTAATCAATTTCAATGTAGAAGTTAAGCATGTCAGCTTCCAGGCCCTTGAGGTGAGCAACGCTCACTATCAACCCATTAGGGTGCCACCTCTGATACCCAGAGTTTCTGCCAAGGTAATGTCGGCAAGTCAAGAGATGATATTAGTGGGTTTTCAACCTGGACAAGGGTTAAGAAAGGAATATCAGGGCATCAACCGCCCAATTCAAGTTCCCAGTCAAACAGGGATAGCTAGACTAGGTTATTTTCCTGGGACCAGTCATAGGAACCCTCACAAGCACAAATAGGTTCCTTTATCTTCAAGGAGATTGCCTAAACCTGCAGAGGCTGAACTTTTACGGCCCTCATTAAAGGGTCCTGCCCACGTGGTAGCTATGCTATTTCCTACGCCTATACCAGTCAAAGGAAAGGAAGTCCTGATTCTAGACCCCAAAGTGGAGGAATAGGATCAGAGACGTAAACAAGATATTGCAAGGAGATTATCAAACATGTGCGTCCTGGTCCATACGGAGGGTATGAACAGAGACATCCCGGATGATGATTGTCCAGACATCATGGTCATCATTCAAGAGAAGGAGGACGACAACAACCCCTTCATCACAGCCGTTCACCAGGACTTCACCCTTGGCAATTGGAGCAGCACTCCTTGCATTTGCCAATAAGGGTAAAAAGGGCATAAACTCCCTCTGTCTTGTAGATAACAATAACTACTTACTTTTGCTATACAGTGTTAGTAATTATTTTTGTCATTTCATGCTAACACTTTGTATGATTGAACAGTTTCATATACTAAGTGAAAGCATTTTATTTCAGGACTCTAAAGTTAGATGTGCCTAAACTTACTGATAAGATGCTTATTCTTCACAAGGACTGTAACTTTGACGTACAGTTGGACTCTGACTTGATGGAGATTGAATAAGAGGACTATGAGATACCTCAGGAGATCAAAGAATAGGTCGAAGACAAACCCAAGCCAACTCTTGATCAACCTACCTCTTTTAACCTTGGAACCTCAGAAAATCCCAAATAAATCCAGATTGGTACAGACCTTACTCTAAACCAAAGGAATGACATGGTTACTCTATTGACCCAATTCCAGGATGTGTTTGCATGGTCCAATGAAGACATGGTCGGTTTGTCCACTGACATTGTTATTCATCGTCTCCCCATCAAAGAGGGATTTAAGCCAGTCAAGCAGAAACTCAGGCGATTGAAGCCTGAGCGGAGTTTAAAAGTTAAAGAGGAAATTGTGAATTAATTTCAAGTCGGCATCATCATGGTGTCAACATACCCTGAGTGACTATCCAACATAGTCCCCGTGCCTAAACCTAGATACGCACTATGTGCTTTTGAAAATGAATTTTTTTTCTCAACTCTTGGTGACCATTGTGTATGCATGGACTTCGGGCTACCGACACCTCGTTACCTGTTGAGATGATAAAACTGATTCGCAAAGATTTTTGGAACGATTTAAAGAAAAGTCTATGCTACTTGTTTCGGCTAGACGATAATGTTTTAAAATATCAAAATATATTTTTATTTATCACTTATGTACCATGTAACCTGGTGCAAAGATGATAAAAATTGATGGAGTTGTAAATATAGGAATACTTAGTGTTGAATTCGATCTGATTATCATTGTCCCACTATTGTATGATGTGTTATGAGAAAGTCATATAATGACGGCATCCTCAAACGGACTGTTAAATACAGTACGGCATCATGACGTCATTTTCAAACTAAACATTTTCAAAAATTTAATATGCCAACGGCGTTTGGCTATACACATTCGTATTTCGATTAAAATTGATTATTGATATGGGGTCTAAGCTATTTGATTCGGCTAGACCAACTTTTATGAAAATTCTTAGCGTTCTTTGAAAATTTTCCCTAACCAAATTGTTTTGGTGCGGATTGACAACCAGATCATTCCCAGGAAAGAGGGGGCTTTCCGATAAGAATTTCTCCTTACTAGCATGCAATTAAATAACCAAACCCCTTTCCTTGATAGAACTTTCTAGACATTATTAATAATACAAATAATAATATGAATAATTATGTCATCTCAATTATTTATTTAATAATATAAAATATTGTGCAGATGATACTGTGATAATAATTGGATCAATAATATGAGATACTATGCAGCAACTACTGTGACAATTATTGAATAAAACTGAGTAACTTCTTGCGTAAGCATCAATAATAAGAGATAGTGTGCAATATCGTGTGCATTGTGCAGATGATACTGTGATAATAATTGAATCAATAATATGAGATACTATGCAGCAACTACTGTGACAATTATTGAATAAAACTGAGTAACTTCTTGCGTAAGCATCAATAATAAGAGATAGTGTGCAATATCGTGTGCTACTATGCAACAACGCGTATTACTATACCTTTATTACTGGGTATTTCAACAGTTTAACGGTAAAAGTCTTGCCGTAATTTTATGAAAATGTTATTTTTGTCGCTTTCTATATTCGACATTTATTCCATTATGTAGTCCACCAATTATTGCGCCGTTGTACGAATATTCCTCGACCAAATGAATATTCGCCGACACAACGAATATTTTATGACAACTTGCTTATTTTATAAAATTTTCACATATCACCCATAACTTTAACCTTTTATCAATTTAACCATTTACTGAATAGAATAATAATTATAAGAAAATTTTGAATACTTTTATTTCAAAAAATTCGGGGTCTTACAGTATAGGTTTGATCTGGCCTAGCCTGAAGGCCCAAAAGTTAAGGTATATCCTGGCCTGGTCAACAACTAAAGCCTGGCAGGCCCAGGCCAGCCTGTTGTGCAACACAAGTCGCAGTAGTTCTCAATACATTGAAAAATAGTGTGACAATATTTGTTGTGACGCCCCCAAAATAGGTCCACACGACCCATTCTAGGTCGCCAAAAACACACTACAGAATCCAAATAGAGACTTCATTTATACAACTGTCGTGCAAAATACGACAACACATAAGCTATGAGTTTCAATACAAATATTGTACTGAATATAATACGACAATATACACACCCAAATTATTACAATACCGTATAAAATATAGCAACAAATATTTCAAGTCTTCAAAGGAACACGAGAAGATTTATGTCCTCCTCATTCTAATGGGGTGTATTTTTTACGCTTTCAAAGTCAGGTTCTCATCACTAGGAGTGCTCATCAGTAAAAAATCGAACCGGTACCGAAAAAACCGAACCGGTACCGAACCGAAAAACCTAGAAAACCAAGAACCGGTACCGAATAATCAGTTTCGTTACCGGTTCGGTACAAAGTCGGTATCGGTTTTTTCGGTTCGGTTTTCGGTTATACCGCAATAATTAAATAATTATTTTTTAATATTAACAAATTTTTAAAACTAAAAAATGAGACTAGTAAATTATCACCAACCAAGCTATTTAGGATAAGATTAATCTATAACTATGATTTAAATGATAATTAAGATTACAACCTACATCTGAAGGAAGGAATCCATCTATTGTATCATTCTAAATAACTATGAAGCAGCAACTTGTATCAGAGTCCATAAACCAATAGCAGCAACTGAATCGGGAGTTGCTGCTTTTTTTTCATATGACCAACCTTCTCCCTCACCTTTTTGGTGTTTTAGTTACTCTATGAACTGATAGCTTTGTAACAACAC
Organism: Panax notoginseng; assembly: GCA_016801055.1. Classification (NCBI taxonomy): domain Eukaryota; kingdom Viridiplantae; phylum Streptophyta; class Magnoliopsida; order Apiales; family Araliaceae; genus Panax; species Panax notoginseng. The sequence goes on from CM029014.1 coordinate 196,435,140, forward strand.
GAATATCAGTCACTATATCATTTGCAATCCACTTCATCATTTGCACTCTATCATGTCATTTACATCCTTTTTCCTTCAAATTATAATAGAAACTTAAAAAAATGTACCAAGTCCCAGGAAAAATAGCTCGTCAATCTTCTTGACAAGTGATGCTCTCAGCTCAATCATATATTTATACTATCAAAAATCACTTTACTCATTTATATTGAAACAAAAAGAAAATTTATTTTATTATTATATTTAAAAATGTAGGAAGTATATATATTTTTACAATAATATATGCTAGTTATCAAATGCATACCAAAATTTTGAATCTTTGTTAAATAAATGGATCAACCGAAATTAAAATTGCAAAATCAAGTATCAATCTTATATATAGAAACGCATCCGAGTCTTGTAAAATTAATTGTTCTCCAACTTATCACCAAGTATAAATCTTATAGAAATTAATAAGTTGTAATTATATAACAAGAGAGCTGCGATATTTTGCTTTGCACAGTACAAATACAAATTATATATAACTGAAAAATATTGATTAGTTAGAGAGACAATTTCACGGAATCCAAAACCAATAGAAATTAAGGATGCATGTGAGTGAAGATGTCAGCAATTACAAGAAATTAAAATAAGAACATAAGGTAAACATCATTGCTGCTGCTGCTGTTTCCATATACCTGTCTGCATTTACGCCCAGTATATATCCATTCAGTTTTTTTTTTGGTTTTTCGGTAATTACCGAATTCAAAATTTTCATTACCGGTACCGGTACCGAAAAGTATAAAAAAACTAAAAAATCGGTACCGCGGGTACCGGTTTCAACCAGTTCGGTAACAAACCGAAAAAATTAAATTTTTTGAGCACCCCTACACATCACCCTGTTGTTGTTCACCAAAATTAACTATTAAATGACGTATAAAATTCGACACACACATTTTATGTTCTCAATACAATTATATATTGTCATGCTATTTTATAATGTATTGAGAAACTTTAATAGTCACAGGCCATCACTCTACTCCCCTGTTATACCTGCTCGACCCAGCTACACTTTTATTACCTGAAAGGAATTATGAAGCAAAAGGGTGAGCACAAATAGCCCAGTAAAGAATATTATGACTAAGATAATGTAGAACAAATTATCCTTAGTCCTTAACAGGGAAAAATCTGATAGAATACAATTGACAACAAGTTTTAGATCAACAACTGCAACGGAAACAACAATCCATTAGAAGAGTCAAGTAGAACATAATGTCTACTATCTCCTCCAAATTAAAAGTCCACCATTATTTATCCTTGTAATACCCATCAACAGTTTTTTGTTGTACCTAAGACAAAGAGAAATTTCATCACCTGCCTTCACCTGAACCACCAAAGATTATAGTTAAATTCATAATTCATGTTTATAATAATGTAAATCAACAGTTTATCCTTGCCACAAAGTCTTAATAGAACTTTCACTCAATATCCTTGCCCCAAAGGCTAAAGACATTCAAATGTAATAACAATGATCATACCAATCAATTGTCTATCTTTGCACTACGGGCCAAAGATATTCAACTATAAAACCAATGGTCATGATCATGTTAATCAATTGTCTGTCAGTGCACTACGGCCAAAGACATTCAACTGTAAAACCAATGGTCATGATCCTACCAGACAATAATCTATCTTTGCACTATGGGCCAAAGATATTTATTTGTATCATCAGTGGTCATGATCATGTCATACACTTGTCCATCTTTGCACTACGGGCCAAAGCTATTAATCAACAGTTCATCTTTGCACTACGACCAAAGATATAAATCAACAATCCTTCTTTGCTGTGACGCCCCCAAATCCGTGTAACATCGATTACAGGACATAGTGCTCACGATACAACATACATAATCATGTAACTACATAAACTCCGAAAATAATAATAATAATAATAACTATTACATATCTATTCGAATAAAAACCCAAGTCTTTACAACCTTAAATAAACTAAAACTTAAACTTAGCGTTTAGCGCTACATTACATCATATGCAGAAATATAACTTTCTCCAGGAGAGTCGCGAAGTTGTTCGTTTGCAACACCGAAAGTCTACTGTATAACCATGGTTTGAGGCCTTGCTCAAACCTCCTCGTTTTCCTCTTCACATTGTCAATTTGATGAGGCGCGAACCTCATTAGCTCGTTGAACTGCACGGCGTATTGAGGAACTGACATGTCATCTTACTTCAGCTCTAGGAATCGCATCTCAATGTGACTCTGTATACTCACAGGAAAGTAGTTTTCGAAGAAAATCTTCTTAAACCCCTCCCACGGTATGACACCTTCTCCAGCCCTGGTCTGGTTTACCTCCCACTAGAAGTTGGATTCGCCCTTCAGCATATATGTGGTGAAGATTTTCTTCTGTTCATCTCCAACTCGGGCGATAGCGAACGCCTTTTCCATTTCTTTGATCCATGTTTGGGCTTCGATGGGTTTGGTGGTTCCTTTGAACTCAGGGAGTCCCGCGCTCTTGAAGTCCTTAAAGTACGCCACTTGGGCCGCTGGAGGGTTATTGGTATTCGGGGTTCGATTCTGAAATGCCCCCACTAACATGTCTACAAATTATTACATGGGGTTCGGTGGACCCCCATCATTAATGCCTGACCCTCTGGTGTTTGACGACGTCTTCCTCTAGCCATCTTTCTATTTAAATAAACTTAATGTTATCAACTTATAACTTTCTCTACAACATTTATAATTTATATAAAACTTAATCATCACATCGCATATTTAAATAAAAGCATATTTATTTACAAACCATAATAACAAAGTATCTCATCACCTTATGGCATTAAGCCATTTACATCACTTTAAACCAAAGTACTTGGTAAAAATCGAAACCAAGTTTTATTTCATAGCTAAGCATTCTAAACACTAATAGTAAAAGTTCATCACGAATAAACTAAAGACCCAGCCTAATGGCGTCTTCATGTTCTTCATCCGCCATCTCCAGCACCAGCCCACGGCTTATATCATGTCAAGACCGGTACTTCTCATGTGGAAAGTGAAACACCCTATGCTGGAACGTCTCATGTGATGACTTAAATGTGTACTTCATCCTATCCATCCTAACCTTCTTATCTCTCACTTTGCCTTCTAACTCGCATGTTAGCTTCTCAGCCCGAGCACGGCCTCTCCTCTCATTTCCCTAAAATGTAGTGATAATCTGCTTGTCAGTTTGGAGACTTTATATCCTCGACTCTAACCCATTAATGGTATGTCCCAAGTGGGTCCTAATAGTTTCTTTATCATCCTCCAGCCTATCCGCCTTCTGGTCTGATGCTCGCAGCATGTCAGCCAAATCCTCGTTCCTAATTACCAGGTGATGCACCAATGCCTCAAGCAATGTTGCAACCTATTGCTCCCCCTAATACAGCTCCTCCAACTCATGGACTCTATCATCCAACTCTGTAATCCTATCCATCAATTAATCCAACAAAGTATCCTCAGGTGCTTCATCGAAGTCCTCCTCGGGCTCCTCATCATCTTCAGGATACTCCTCTAGGTCTGAGTCAGCTGCTGCCTCAGCTATAGGCTCAGGTACAGCTGTCACCAACTGATCACTCACAACATGGATATCTCTAACCTCCTCTTCTCCTGACATCCTTCAAATAAGACAAAATAACTCAGTTAGTAGTTTAAAATAGATGTTTTTGTTTTTAGAAAAATAGATTTGACACAACCCCTAGAATTATACGTGAGTTCATCTCCTTATTTCCTCCACTAACTTCCCTAAGGTTATAGTCTATGGTTCCCCACCTAAGGTTTATAACCTATTGCTTTGATACCAACCTGTGATGTCCCCAAATCCGTATAACATCGATTACAAGACATGGTGCTCACGATACAACATACATAATCATGTAACTACATAAACTCCGAAAATAATAATAATAATAATAATAATAATAATAATAATAATAATAATAATAATAATAATAATAATAATAATAATAATAATAATAATAATAATAATAATAATAATAACTATTACATATCTGTTCGAATAAAAACCCAAGTCTTTACAACCTTAAATAAGCTGAAACTTAAACTTAGCGTTTAACGTTACATTGCATCATATGCGAAAATATAACTTATTACATAAATAACTCTCATCATTTCATCTTAGACTTCCCCTTGTCCTTACCCGAGCACTTAGCGTTCTCAGCCCTAACTGAAAGATTTAAGCAAGAATGAGCACAAATTGCCCAGCAAGTATATAAAGTAGTTTGGAAATATACATCAGGGGTAAAAGCATTTGTATGAATATTTCTCAACAGCTGAAATAAATATCAAGAGATAAACAAGAATATCAAGGTAGGAGTTTTAGAATTCTCAATAGCATACTAAGGGGTGTTAGAATTCTCATGTTAGGTGAGATTTGTTTGAAAAAAGAAGTTGTGAAAAGGTCCGACATTTATATGTGTTGGGTAAAATTTAATTACGCACAACACGCAAGTATACGTGGTCAACAAGTAATAAAGTAAAAGTAGAGTATCGTTCCCACGAGGAATTGTTTAATAAAAATCACCAAGTACTAACCCGTAACCAACTTAATCTTATTTAAATGAATGAATTTCAATTTATAAGTAAACTACTATTAAATTACACTAGTTAAATTAAGATTACGGAGATTTAAGATCACAACTTCACTTATTGCTTCATTTAAGTTAACACACTTCTCATCAATTATTTTTTATCCTGAATTGTTAATCAAGAACACTAAAACAGATAAAACCACACCCCGATGCATAATACCCATACTCACTTAAATCCACAAATGATAGAATTAAGCAAGACACCCTAATTAACTAATCTACTATATCTCTTTGCGAATTACAATTAAAAAAGATTTAAAGCACAAGTTTTCTATAAGATTACATATGGCGTAAAGGCATATCTCTATCCTAAACATGAATCATGAATTTTATCTATGCAGAAATCACAAACACACGCTATCATGATCAGATCTAAATCTATACTTCATCTCTCGAGTTCATATAGATTATCATGGTAATTGATGGCCAATCAATTAAACAATTAAGTCCAAATCACAATAGACAATCCTCACAATAAAATATAATAACTGATATCGAAACATATTAAAATAAATTACACAATAAGATCCATTGTAATCTTAAACAAAGAATTAGTTCATTGAATTAAAACTAAGAATCCACACTTGAATACACATTAAAAGATAAGAGTAAGATTAGAGTGAAGAATAAATCTTTTGTCAGCAAATCTCCATCTTCCTCAAGCTCCTCCTCTTGATCTTCAATGGTCTCCAAGTTGCTTCAATCTCTAACTCTAATAAGAACTGGAGTTTTACTCCTAATCTAATCTAATGGAATACTCCAAAACTAGCCTCCCAATCCAAGTTAAAATCAAGTATTTATAGTTCTAATGGACACCCTAGCAAGTTAGGCAATTAAGAATCTTATTCAAGCTCAATTTGGACATCAAATAACCTAATTTAGCTCTCCCCCCGCCGATCGGCGTGCCTAGCGCTATTTCTAGGCTAATTTGGACGCACCCCGCGCTACTGTAGTAGAAAATATGCTAGCCCGACGCGCCCCGTGCCACTCGTAGTTCATTTACAGCGCGCCCCGCGCTGCTCTATTTTCTACTGTGATGTCCTTTGGTAAAATAGGCATAACTTTTGATCCGCTAGGAGTTACGGGGCCTGCCACCTATCAAATGGAAGATATCGATGAGATCTACAACTTTCATTCTTTGAAAATGGACAGATTCTGGCCGGATCAAAGTCAAAATTGTGCTTGAAGTAGATGCTATGTAAATGGCAAGCAGGACAACATTGAGCTTTGATTATTGTTGATAAAAAGGTCATAACTCTCGCATCTGAACTCCAATTGTGATGATTCAAGATGTTCCGAAAAGCTAAGTAGTAGATCTACAATAAAATCCAAGTTTCAAGCCAAGATCATGCATCCAACTTAGTGTTAATAGCCCTACAATCTTCCATTCTTGCATTTGCTTACATATTTTAGTCCAAAAGATGTCCGAATTACTTTTCCTTACTTCTTCATGCCAATGTTGTGTCATAGCCTACAAAATAATATAACATGTATAAAATGAACACACAATACATGCAAAGTAACTACCAAATATAGGTTTAAGCAACTAATTCAAGTAATAGATACCGGATAAGTAAGTATAAAACCTACTTATCAAATACCCCCAAACTTCAATCTTTGATTGTCCTCAAGTAAAAACACAAATTAGACATATTCATTCTTTAGCAATGATCCACCCAAATAATTAATCAATATGATTTTGAACAATGGCCTCAAAGGTTACAACAAATGATAACCCGCAGAAAATTTCAAAACAATGTCATGTCTAAAATTTCAACAACTTTCATTAGCTTCACATCTACTCTTGATCCTTTGTAAGACCCCAACTTATTAATGAATAAAATCAAATTTTCTCTAAATATTATTGTGAATAATAAGGTGTTAATTTGATATAAAGCTTTGGTTATGGGTAAAATGTGCAAATTTTATAAAATAAGCAAGTGGTTATAAAATATTCATTTGTTGTCAGGGAATATTCATTTGGTCGTGGAATATTCTTTCTATCGGGGAATATTCGTACGACGGCGCAGCCTTTTGTGGGCCCCATAATGGAAAGCAATTGGATGGAAAAAATGACAAGTATAAGTTGTTTATAAATAACGGCGTAGTTGTTACCGTTAATACTGTTGGAATACCCGGTGGTTAAAATACAGTAGCACAAGGTATTGCACCAATTATTAATTCTTACGTAAGAAGGCACTACTCAATAATTGTTACAGTAGTTACTGTTCAATATTTTATTTTATTGATTCAATAATTGCTGCGTTGATATTTAATATTATTGTTGTTTCAATAATTGTTGCTGCATATTATTTTTCATTATCAGATCAATAATTCATATTATTTGAATAATATTATTAGATAACATTATTGGCAATGTCTAGAAATTTCTGTCTAAGGAGAGGTTTGGTCATCTAATTGCGCGCCAGTAAGGAGAAATCGTTATTGGAAAGCCCCCTCTTTCCTGAGAACGGCCTGGTTGTCATAATTGTAATTCTGTAATATTATTTATGAATAATTAATTATTAATTTATATGATAAGGAAATATTTATTTTATGTGGATATAATTGATGGATATATTTATTTTATGTGAATGAATTAATGTTGAGGTGTTTTTGTCGAAATGGAGGTATTAAAAATTAAATCACTATTCTTGAGATATATTGCGTGAGTTATAATTTTTAATTTAACCGTTGGATCGTTGTAATTTTTGGATATGTTATACATATATAAGTTGAGTATATGTCCACAAATTTTTAACCGTTAAAATTGAACGTATAATTTGTTATGAATTTTAAGAGGTGAATGATTCAGAAATTAGGTTTATAAATGATTTTGATAGAAAATTCTAGAATTGAGTGGGCCCCACTTCTGGTTGGTGAGAAATGTGTTGGAATTTTTATTCAAATGTGGTGGGTGGGAATAGTAGCAGGTAAAGCCATCAGGTTGCAGGTCAAGTCTGCTTCGGCTTGCTAACATTTTCTATAAATAGAGGGCTAAGTAAGAATTAAAAATCACACCAGAATTCATAAGTTTTCTATCTTTTTCTCTCTATATTATTGAGCGTATTTTGTGAGTATTTAGATACTTTGTGAGTTTTTATTTATCAGTACAAGTTTCCTTCAGCCTTATACCGATATTTCGAACAGAAGTACTATTATCTTGAGGTAAGGGATGTTATTTTCTTCTTAAATGATATTATTTTCTTCAATATCATTATGCCGAAATACTGGTTTGAACTTTTTATCAAATTTAGAACTTTTTGTGTCGGGATTATTATTCACGTATGCGGTACTATTCACGTATATGGTACTATTCACGAATACGACACTATTCACCAAAAAATAAGATTTTTCCTTTTTGTCCAAGATGTTTATTATGGTTACTATCTTTGATTGTATCCATGTTTTGATTTATTTTTGAATTCTACTTCACAATTGGTTGTTATGGAGTATCATGCCAAAATTGATTATTTTCGTAAGGTTGTTAGTTTTCATATTCCTAACCAACCTGTTATGCGAATTCAAGCAACCAAACCATTAAAATCAATCGATGTCATATCAAGCCATAAAGCCATTCGTTTATTGAAAAACGGATGTTAAGCTTTCTTAGCCCATGTTATGGACTTGAATAAAAACACATCAGATTTGAATAATATTTCTGTTGTTAGTGAATTTCCTGACGTATTTCCTGAAGAACTTCCTTGTCTATCCCAGAACGTGAAGTTAAATTCTTTATTGACCTTAAACCTGGTACAAATCTCATTTCTAAAACCCCATATCGAATGGCTACTATTGAACTTCAGGAGTTAAAAGTTCAATTACAGGAATTGTTAGACATCGATTTCATTCGTCCTAGTACGTCTCCTTGGGGTGCTCCTGTTTTATTCGTAAAGAAGAAAGACGGGAGTATGCTACTTTGTATTAACTATCGAGAATTGAACCTTGTCACCATCAAGAATAGGTATCCGCTACCTCGTATTGATGACCTGTTCGACCAGTTGCAAGGAGCACAATTCTTTTCAAAGATCGATCTTCGTTCTGGATATCATCAGCTGAAGATTAAAACTGAAGATATTCCAAAGACTACCTTCAGAACTCGGTACGGGCATTATGAATTCTTAGTCATGTCTTTTGGATTGACTAATGCTCATGCTGCCTTCATGGATATGATGAACCGTGTATTCAAAGAATATTTAGATCAGTTCGTTGTTGTCTTTATTGATGACATCCTCATCTATTCCAAAAGTCGTGAAGATCATGAGCACCATTTGAAGCTGGTACTACAAAGGCTTCGTGAAAATAAGCTATATGCCAAACTGAAGAAATGCGAGTTCTGGCTTGAGAAAGTAGCATTCCTTAGGCACGTGGTGTCAAAATATGGAGTATCTGTCGACCCGACGAAGATTGAAGCCATACAAAGTTAGGAGCAACCGAAGTCGGTGACCGTAGTACGTAGCTTTCTGGGCTTAGCTAGTTATTATCAAAGATTCGTAGAAGGATTTTCTAGAATCGCTACTCCGTTAACTCAGCTGACTCGGAAGGATACAAAATTTGGTTGGAGCGAGGATTGTGAGAAAAGTTTTTAAGAACTCAAGAGGAGACTCATTTAGGCACCTGTTCTGACAATACCATCTGGTTCGGATGGATTTTTTATCTACAGCGATGCTTCAGGCAAAGGGTTAGGATGTGTTATCATGCAACATGGAAAAGTCATATCCTATGCCTCGCGATAACTCAAAGAATATGAGAGGAATTATCCTACTCATGATTTGGAGTTGGCAACAGTCATTTTCGCGTTGAAGATTTGGAGACACTACCTGTTTGGGGAGAAAGTGGAGATCTATATGGATCATAAAAGCCTCAAATATTTTTTCACCCAAAAGGAACTCAACATGCGGCAACGGCGTTGGCTTGAGCTGTTGAAATATTACGATCATACCATCCAATATCATCCTAGAAAAGCGAACGTAGTAGCTGACGTATTGAGTAGAAGATCATATGCGGGTACGAGTGCAATGTTGTTAACACAAAGGCCCATTTTGTATGATTTGCAAAAGGATGGAGATAGAGATAAAGGCTCCAAGTACCCACATGGTGATATCAAATATATGAGTAGAACCGACTTTAATCGATAAAGTTAAAGCTGCTCAAGCTACGGACATGGAGCTGATGCGTATGAAGAAGAAAGTGCAAGAAGGTGCTATTCCAAAAGCAAGAATCGATGAAGAAGGAATACTTCGAGTCAACTCCAGACTTTGTGTTCCTAACGATTCTGACTTAAAGTATAGAATCATGATGGAGGCACACAACACACCGTTTGCAATCCATCCTGGGAGTACCAAAATGTATCACGATCTTCGACATACATTTTGGTGGAGCAATATAAAAAGAGAGATCACGGAGTTTATCTCGAGGTGTTTAACTTGTTAGCGTGTAAAAGTGGAGCATCAAGTACCAAAGGGTCCACTGCAACCACTTGAGATTCCGAAATGGAAGTGGGAACACATTACTATGGATTTTGTTATGGTTCTTCCCAAGGTTTCTCAAGGCATAGATGCGATTTGGGTCATTGTTGATAGATTAACCAAGTCTGCTCATTTCTTACCTATACGTGAGACTTATTCCCTTGAACGTCTTGCTAGTATGTACGTGAATGAGATTGTGAGATTGCATTGCATGCCATTATCCATACTTTCGGATCGTGACACAAGATTCACTTCACGATTTTGGGTTAGCTTGTAGAAAGCTATGGGCACGGATTTACGATTCAGTTCAGCATACCATCCTCAAACGGACGGGCAATCAGAGAGGACTATTCAAACCCTTGAAGAACTATTAAGGCAATGTGTTCTAGATTTCAAAGGAAGTTGGGATAAGTACTTGCCACTGGTGGAATTCTCCTACAATAATAGTTATCAGGCAAGTATAGGTATGGCTCCATTTAAAGCCTTGTATGGACGAAAGTGTCGTTCTCCAGTATGCTGGGACGAGGTGGGTGAAGCAACGTTGTCGGGACCAGAATTGGAACGCATAACTATAGAGAAGATCCAAACGATTCGACAACGTATACAAACGGCACAGGATCGATAAAAGAGTTATGCGGATCTTCATCGAAAGGTTGTAGAATTTAGTATTGGGGATCATGTTTTGTTACGTGTTGCACCATGGAAAGGAGTTACAAGTTTTGGGAAGAGAGAAAAGCTCAATCCACGATTTGTTGGTCAATTTAAAATTCTTGACCGAATAGGAAATGTGGCATATCGACTCGCATTACCTCCAAGCATGTCTCGTGTTCATAATATTTTTCACGTATCTGTGTTTCGTAAATATGTGAAAGACCCGAACCACATAATTGAGTTAGAACCAGACGAGATAGCCGAAGATTTAACGTACGAGGAGGTACCTATTAAGATCATGGATAGGAAAGAGCATGTTCTACGCACGAAGGTTATACCACAAGTTAAGGTTTTATGCAGAAACCATGCTATTGAAGAAATGACCTGGAAGTTGGAATCAGAAATAAAAGCGAGGTATCCTCACCTTTTCGAAACACCAGGTACGTACGTCAATTTCGATGACGAAATTTCATAAGGAGGGAGGTTGTAAGACCCCAACTTATTAATGAATAAAATCAAATTTTCTCTAAATATTATTGTGAATAATAAGGTGTTAATTTGATATAATGCTTTGGTTATGGGTAAAATGTGCAAATTTTGTAAAATAAGCAAGTGGCTATAAAATATTCATTTGTTGTCGGGAAATATTCGTTTGGTCGTGGAATATTCTTTCTATCGGGAAATATTGGTACGACGGCGCAGCCTTGTGTGGGCCCCATAATGGAAAGTAATTGGATGAAGAAAACGACAAGCATAAATTGTTTATAAATAACATCGTAGTTGTTACCGTTAATACTGTTAGAATACCCGGTGGTTAAAATATAGTAGCATACGGTATTGCACCAATTATTGATTCTTACGTAAGAAGGCACTACTCAATAATTGTTACAGTAGTTACTGTTCAATATTTTATTTTATTGATTCAATAATTGCTACATTGATATTTTATATTATTGTTGTTTTAATAATTGTTGCTGCATAGTATTTTCCATTATCAGATCAATAATTTATATTATTTGAATAATATTATTAGATAGCATTATTGGGAATGTCTAGAAAATTCTGTCTAAGGAGAGGTTTGGTCATCTAATTGCGCGCCAGTAAGGAGAAATCGTTATTGGAAAGCCCCCTCTTTTCTGGGAACGGCTTGGTTGTCATAATTGTGATTCTGTAATATTATTTATGAATAATTAATTATTGATTTATATGATAAGGAAATATTTATTTTATGTGGATATAATTGATGGATATATTTATTTTATGTGAAGGAATTAATGTTGAGGTATTTTTGTCGGAATGGAGGTATTAAAAATTAAATCACTGTTCTTGAGATATATTGCGTGAGTTATAATTTTTAATTTGACCTTTGGATCGTTGTGATTTTTGGATATGTTATACATATATAAGTTGAGTATATGTCCACAAATTTTGAACCGTTAAAAATGAACGTATAATTTGTTATAAATTTTAAGAGGTGAATGATTCAGAAATTAGGTTTATAAATAATTTTGGTAAAAAATTCTAGAATTTAAGTGGGCCCCACTTTTGGTTGGTAAGAAATGTGCTGAAATTTTTATTCAAATGTGGTGGGTGGGAATAGTAACAGGTAAAGCCATCAGGTTGCAGGTCAAGTCTGCTTCGGCTTGCTAACATTTTCTATAAATAGAGGGCTAAGTAAGAATTAAAAATCACACCAGAATTCATAAGTTTTCTATCTTTTTCTCTCTATATTATTGAGCGTATTTTGTGAGTATTTAGATACTTTGTGAGTTTTTATTTATCAGTACAAGTTTCCTTCAGCCTTATACCGATATTTCGAACAGAAGTACTATTATCTTGAGGTAAGGGATGTTATTTTCTTCTTAAATGATATTATTTTCTTCAATATCATTATGCCGAAATACTGGTTTGAACTTTTTATCAAATTTAGAACTTTTTGTGTCGGGATTATTATTCACGTATGCGGTACTATTCACGTATATGGTACTATTCACGAATACGACACTATTCACCAAAAAATAAGATTTTTCCTTTTTGTCCAAGATGTTTATTATGGTTACTATCTTTGATTGTATCCATGTTTTGATTTATTTTTGAATTCTACTTCACAATTGGTTGTTATGGAGTATCATGCCAAAATTGATTATTTTCGTAAGGTTGTTAGTTTTCATATTCCTAACCAACCTGTTATGCGAATTCAAGCAACCAAACCATTAAAATCAATCGATGTCATATCAAGCCATAAAGCCATTCGTTTATTGAAAAACGGATGTTAAGCTTTCTTAGCCCATGTTATGGACTTGAATAAAAACACATCAGATTTGAATAATATTTCTGTTGTTAGTGAATTTCCTGACGTATTTCCTGAAGAACTTCCTTGTCTATCCCAGAACGTGAAGTTAAATTCTTTATTGACCTTAAACCTGGTACAAATCCCATTTCTAAAACCCCATATCGAATGGCTACTATTGAACTTCAGGAGTTAAAAGTTCAATTACAGGAATTGTTAGACATCGATTTCATTCGTCCTAGTACGTCTCCTTGGGGTGCTCCTGTTTTATTCGTAAAGAAGAAAGACGGGAGTATGCTACTTTGTATTAACTATCGAGAATTGAACCTTGTCACCATCAAGAATAGGTATCCGCTACCTCGTATTGATGACCTGTTCGACCAGTTGCAAGGAGCACAATTCTTTTCAAAGATCGATCTTCGTTCTGGATATCATCAGCTGAAGATTAAAACTGAAGATATTCCAAAGACTACCTTCAGAACTCGGTACGGGTATTATGAATTCTTAGTCATGTCTTTTGGATTGACTAATGCTCATGCTGCCTTCATGGATATGATGAACCGTGTATTCAAAGAATATTTAGATCAGTTCGTTGTTGTCTTTATTGATGACATCCTCATCTATTCCAAAAGTCGTGAAGATCATGAGCACCATTTGAAGCTGGTACTACAAAGGCTTCGTGAAAATAAGCTATATGCCAAACTGAAGAAATGCGAGTTCTGGCTTGAGAAAGTAGCATTCCTTAGGCACGTGGTGTCAAAATATGGAGTATCTGTCGACCCGACGAAGATTGAAGCCATACAAAGTTAGGAGCAACCGAAGTCGGTGACCGTAGTACGTAGCTTTCTGGGCTTAGCTGGTTATTATCAAAGATTCGTAGAAGGATTTTCTAGAATCGCTACTCCGTTAACTCAGCTGACTCGGAAGGATACAAAATTTGGTTGGAGCGAGGATTGTGAGAAAAGTTTTTAAGAACTCAAGAGGAGACTCATTTAGGCACCTGTTCTGACAATACCATCTGGTTCGGATGGATTTTTTATCTACAGCGATGCTTCAGGCAAAGGGTTAGGATGTGTTATCATGCAACATGGAAAAGTCATATCCTATGCCTCGCGATAACTCAAAGAATATGAGAGGAATTATCCTACTCATGATTTGGAGTTGGCAACAGTCATTTTCGCGTTGAAGATTTGGAGACACTACCTGTTTGGGGAGAAAGTGGAGATCTATACGGATCATAAAAGCCTCAAATATTTTTTCACCCAAAAGGAACTCAACATGCGGCAACGGCGTTGGCTTGAGCTGTTGAAATATTACGATCATACCATCCAATATCATCCTAGAAAAGCGAACGTAGTAGCTGACGTATTGAGTAGAAGATCATATGCGGGTACGAGTGCAATGTTGTTAACACAAAGGCCCATTTTGTATGATTTGCAAAAGGATGGAGATAGAGATAAAGGCTCCAAGTACCCACATGGTGATATCAAATATATGAGTAGAACCGACTTTAATCGATAAAGTTAAAGCTGCTCAAGCTACGGACATGGAGCTGATGCGTATGAAGAAGAAAGTGCAAGAAGGTGCTATTCCAAAAGCAAGAATCGATGAAGAAGGAATACTTCGAGTCAACTCCAGACTTTGTGTTCCTAACGATTCTGACTTAAAGTATAGAATCATGATGGAGGCACACAACACACCGTTTGCAATCCATCCTGGGAGTACCAAAATGTATCACGATCTTCGACATACATTTTGGTGGAACAATATAAAAAGAGAGATCACGGAGTTTATCTCGAGGTGTTTAACTTGTTAGCGTGTAAAAGTGGAGCATCAAGTACCAAAGGGTCCACTGCAACCACTTGAGATTCCGAAATGGAAGTGGGAACACATTACTATGGATTTTGTTATGGGTCTTCCCAAGGTTTCTCAAGGCATAGATGCGATTTGGGTCATTGTTGATAGATTAACCAAGTCTGCTCATTTCTTACCTATACGTGAGACTTATTCCCTTGAACGTCTTGCTAGTATGTACGGGAATGAGATTGTGAGATTGCATTGCATGCCATTATCCATACTTTCGGATCGTGACACAAGATTCACTTCACGATTTTGGGTTAGCTTGTAGAAAGCTATGGGCACGGATTTACGATTCAGTTCAGCATACCATCCTCAAACGGACGGGCAATCAGAGAGGACTATTCAAACCCTTGAAGAACTATTAAGGCAATGTGTTCTAGATTTCAAAGGAAGTTGGGATAAGTACTTGCCACTGGTGGAATTCTCCTACAATAATAGTTATCAGGCAAGTATAGGTATGGCTCCATTTAAAGCCTTGTATGGACGAAAGTGTCGTTCTCCAGTATGCTGGGACGAGGTGGGTGAAGCAACGTTGTCGGGACCAGAATTGGAACGCATAACTATAGAGAAGATCCAAACGATTCGACAACGTATACAAACGGCACAGGATCGATAAAAGAGTTATGCGGATCTTCATCGAAAGGTTGTAGAATTTAGTATTGGGGATCATGTTTTGTTACGTGTTGCACCATGGAAAGGAGTTACAAGTTTTGGGAAGAGAGAAAAGCTCAATCCACGATTTGTTGGTCAATTTAAAATTCTTGACCGAATAGGAAATGTGGCATATCGACTCGCATTACCTCCAAGCATGTCTCGTGTTCATAATATTTTTCACGTATCTGTGTTTCGTAAATATGTGAAAGACCCGAACCACATAATTGAGTTAGAACCAGACGAGATAGCCGAAGATTTAACGTACGAGGAGGTACCTATTAAGATCATGGATAGGAAAGAGCATGTTCTACGCACGAAGGTTATACCACAAGTTAAGGTTTTATGCAGAAACCATGCTATTGAAGAAATGACCTGGAAGTTGGAATCAGAAATAAAAGCGAGGTATCCTCACCTTTTCGAAACACCAGGTACGTACGTCAATTTCGATGACGAAATTTCATAAGGAGGGAGGTTGTAAGACCCCAACTTATTAATGAATAAAATCAAATTTTCTCTAAATATTATTGTGAATAATAAGGTGTTAATTTGATATAATGCTTTGGTTATGGGTAAAATGTGCAAATTTTGTAAAATAAGCAAGTGGCTATAAAATATTCATTTGTTGTCGGGAAATATTCGTTTGGTCGTGGAATATTCTTTCTATCGGGAAATATTGGTACGACGGCGCAGCCTTGTGTGGGCCCCATAATGGAAAGTAATTGGATGAAGAAAACGACAAGCATAAGTTGTTTATAAATAACATCGTAGTTGTTACCGTTAATACTGTTAGAATACCCGGTGGTTAAAATATAGTAGCATACGGTATTGCACCAATTATTGATTCTTACGTAAGAAGGCACTACTCAATAATTGTTACAGTAGTTACTGTTCAATATTTTATTTTATTGATTCAATAATTGCTACATTGATATTTTATATTATTGTTGTTTTAATAATTGTTGCTGCATAGTATTTTCCATTATCAGATCAATAATTTATATTATTTGAATAATATTATTAGATAGCATTATTGGGAATGTCTAGAAAATTCTGTCTAAGGAGAGGTTTGGTCATCTAATTGCGCGCCAGTAAGGAGAAATCGTTATTGGAAAGCCCCCTCTTTTCTGGGAACGGCTTGGTTGTCATAATTGTGATTCTGTAATATTATTTATGAATAATTAATTATTGATTTATATGATAAGGAAATATTTATTTTATGTGGATATAATTGATGGATATATTTATTTTATGTGAAGGAATTAATGTTGAGGTATTTTTGTCGGAATGGAGGTATTAAAAATTAAATCACTGTTCTTGAGATATATTGCGTGAGTTATAATTTTTAATTTGACCTTTGGATCGTTGTGATTTTTGGATATGTTATACATATATAAGTTGAGTATATGTCCACAAATTTTGAACCGTTAAAAATGAACGTATAATTTGTTATAAATTTTAAGAGGTGAATGATTCAGAAATTAGGTTTATAAATAATTTTGGTAGAAAATTCTAGAATTTAAGTGGGCCCCACTTTTGGTTGGTAAGAAATGTGCTGAAATTTTTATTCAAATGTGGTGGGTGGGAATAGTAACAGGTAAAGCCATCAGGTTGCAGGTCAAGTCTGCTTCGGCTTGCTAACATTTTCTATAAATAGAGGGCTAAGTAAGAATTAAAAATCACACCAGAATTCATAAGTTTTCTATCTTTTTCTCTCTATATTATTGAGCGTATTTTGTGAGTATTTAGATACTTTGTGAGTTTTTATTTATCAGTACAAGTTTCCTTCAGCCTTATACCGATATTTCGAACAGAAGTACTATTATCTTGAGGTAAGGGATATTATTTTCTTCTTAAATGATATTATTTTCTTCTTAAATGATATTATTTTCTTCAATATCATTATGCCAAAATATTGGTTTGAACTTTTTATCAAATTTGAAACTTTTTGTGTCGGGGTTACTATTCACGTATACGGCACTATTCACGTATACGGCACTATTCACGAATACGATACTATTTACCGAAAAATAGATTTTTTCTTTTTGTCCAAGATGTCCATTATGGTTACTACCTTTGATTGTATCCATGCTTTGATTTATTTTTGAATTCTACTTCACAATTGGTTGTTATGGAGTATTATTGCACTTTGATAAACTGTAATACGAATCCCTAATATTTGTCCTTCTGTCTCACTGGGTTCGTTTTCTTTAAAATATTTTTCATCATCCTTAGTTCTAAATGATGATATTACTGAATATCTTTGGCCTGTAGTGCAAAGATGAATGATTAGCTGATGAATATCTTTGGCCCGTAGTGCAAAGATGAACAGGTGTTGAGATGAACATGACCGACTGGTGATACAAATGAATATCTTTAGCCTGTAGTGCAAAGATTAATATTTGATTAAAGATGATTATTGATTGTTGTTATAGGGATAAAATATTGATGATGGACTTTTAAATCTTAGAAGATAGTAGAACTCATTCTCTATATGACTCTTCTAATGATTTGGTGTTTCCGCTGCAGTTGTTGATCTAAAACTTGTTGTCTATTATATTTTATCAGATTTTCCCTGTTGAAGACTAATGATAAGTTGTTGTATATTATCTTAGTCATAATATTCTTTACTGGGCTAGTTGAGCTCACCCTTTTCCTTTTTGTTCCATTTTTCTCAGGAGGCGAGAATATAGCGGGAACTAGTCGGGGTGTAGAGTGATGTTTCTAGTCAATGGTGTTAGCAGTCCTCACTATTTTATTAAATAGTGTTTCAATAATTGTAATGAGGACTTATTTGAGTGTGGATATTGTCTAGAAGATAATATTTGTATTTAAAATCACAGCATTGTGTTGTCATATTTTGCACAACAAGTGTTTTAATAAAGTTGTATTTGTTTCTGTACCATGTATTTGGCGACTCAGAATGGGTGGTGTATACCTATTTTGGGGGCATCGCACCCTTTAAGTGCGTGTGTGCATCCATATGTTCAAACTAGTCATGATTTAGTTAAGATCAACCAACATTCATAAAAGATTTGCAAAAACAACTCTCAAAACTTCTTATCATATCAATCACCGCTAAAATAGATAAAGCACAAAAAAATTTCTGTTTTTTTCTTTGAGGATCAACCGGATATTCAAATATTTAAGCACATATGAACCCCTCCCAAGTATTTCAAACATATATATATTTTCTTTTCTCTATTTAGTGACTGCGTTTTACGCTCCATCTCACTTTCCACTTTTCATTGAATGAGTGCATTTTACGCTCCATCTCGTTTTCCACTTTTCATTGAACGAGTGTGTTTTACGCTCCATCTTATGCCTGTGTTTATGGCGAGTGCGTTTTACGTTCCATCTCGACCCACAACATGCTTTAATTATTCAACTCGGGAAGGTTCCAATAATTTTGTTTTTTCAAAAATACCCCAAGATTTCCCCCAAACTTATGTGAGTGCCAAATTTTCACTTCGAATGATGCTCAAATAAGATTTCTCAAGTTGCAATGGTATCTTTCATAAGCATTTAGCCAAAAAAATTTCAATGCCAACTAGCTAAACAAATGGATATGTGGAAAATTTTTCAAAAAAATTCGCAAGTATTGTGAAAACCAACTAATGAGTTAAAATATAGACTAAGCATGATCATCAATTCTCTAAGAGTTAACATTATCAACCACTCACTTATCATTGGCCAAAATCAAATTCCATCAAAACATTGCCCAAGTAAATACTAAACATGATAAATACCCCCAAACTTAAAACAGACATTGTCCTCAATGACTAAGATAGGAAAAACTTAAAAGAGAGGACTTCTCAGACATAAAGCAATTTATCTCCTTGTCTGCAAAGTCTGAAGAATAGGTTAGGCACATTGGAATGAATCGGGCACCACACTTGAGTTGGACTTAACTAACCTGTGAACACAAAAGAAGCAAGCTTATTAAATCCTAAAAAAATAAAAAAAATCTATCAACTAATATGAAACCTAAAAAAAAACTAAAAATAATAATTAAACTTGGGTTGCCTTCCAATAAGCGCTTGATTTATAGTCCTTCAGCCGGACTTTGTTTGGTCAACGCTATCCAATTCCTCTTCGAAAGTTGAGGAACCCTCCATCCATCGGAAGAAAATTGTCCTTTTGGAGGTTCCCATAAGCGATGGCTAATGCATCAAAGTCACCTAGCATGCATTGATTTAGTGTGATCTCAATCAAGAACGTCCTAGAGCTAGGTGTTTTCTCCATTGTGTATGTGATCACTTTGGGGTATGGAAGCTTGCCACACACAATGAGCTCTTCGTCTATCTTCTCTTTCTCGTCCCACCATGGATTCAAAATTGTACTCGCTCTTATGTCATCAAGAGCTTCGCCGACGACATGACTACCAAGTGGGCATGATTTTGCAAATCTGACTAACTCTTTGATCTTTGGTGGAGACCCATTTAGATCTTCGTCGACCTCTATTTCATTATCCCCAATTGTCTCCACACTTTCTATATCTTGTAGCTCATCCAGTCGTAGATTCGGTTCGGGTTCTCTGTCAGTTTTGCATCCATGTCATAAAGCCTAGTGTTTGGAGGGTGGTTATTTAAGGTTTTGGTCATTTTCTCCTTCTGATTCTCAAGATTTTGAATTTTCGTCCTTAGATTTAGATTTGACCTCTCTTGATTAATTTGCCACTCCTCATTTGTCGCTCTGATCTCGGACAACGCTTCCTCCAGCCTTGAATTATCTTCTTCTTGTGGCACTGGAGGTGGACATGAAAATTCCCCCAATCTTGGTGATAGTTAGGATCAACATAGTTATTGAGGTAATCACCACTATATTGTACCAGTTCAAAACTGACGGTGCATTGATGACTTTGATGATTGCCAGCACAATAGTCACACGTAACTGCCATCCTTCGACTCCTTTGGGCTGCAATAACGTCCAACATCCTCGAAAGTTCTTCAATCTGTCCTGATATTGCGAAAAATGCATTAAGTACACCAATCCATGTTTCCCTTGGGTGAGTCATATTTGCCATCCTTCGACTCCGTTGGGCTACGATAACCTCCAACGTCTTCAAATTTGCCTCAATTTGTACTGACTCTACAGAAAATGTATTAAGTCCATCAATCCCAATTTCCCTTGGTTGAGTCATGTTCATGTATGGCCATTGATATGCAAAGTCATCCATGGTACCTGAAAAGAGAGAAATATAGGAAGAGAATTAAAAATAAAAATAAAAATATTTAAATTAAGACTAATTTGATTGAAATTAATATTGGTAAATAATTATTAAATTAATTCCCCGACAACGGCACCAAAAACTTGTTGGGTAAAATCTAATTACGCACAACACGCAAGTATACGTGGTCAACAAGTAATAAAGTGAAAGTAGAGTATCGTTCCTACGAGGAATTGTTTAATAAAAATCACCAAGTACTAACCCGTAACCAACTCAATCTTATTTAAATGAATGAATTTCAATTTATAAGTAAACTACTATTAAATTCCACTATTCCACTAGTTAAATTAAGATTACGGAGATTTAAGATCACAACTTCACTTATTGCTTCATTTAAGTTAACACACTTCTCATTAATTATTTTATATCCTGAATTGTTAATCAAGAACACTAAAGTAGATAAAACCACCTCTCGATGCATAATACTCATACTCACTTAAATCCACAGATGATAGAATTAAGCAAGACACCCTAATTAACTAATCCACTATATCTCTATGTAAATTACAATTAAAAAGGATTTAAAGCACAAATTCTCTATAAGATTACATATGGCGTAAAGGCATATCTTTATCCTAAACACGAATCATGAATTCCATCTATGCAGAAATCACAAACACATGCTATCATGATCAGATCTAAATCTATACTTCATCTCTCGAGTTCATATAGATTATCACGGTAATTGATGGCCAATCAATTAAACAATTAAGTCCAAATCACAATAGACAATCCTCACAATAAAACATAATAACTGATAGCGAAGCATATTAAAATAAACTACACAATAAGATCCATTGTAATCTTAAACAAAGAATTAGTTCAATGAATTAAAACTAAGAATCCACACTTGAATACACATTAAAAGATAAGAGTAAGATTAAAGTGAAGAATAAATCTGTTGTCAGCAAATCTCCATCTTCCTCAAGCTCCTCCTCTTGATCTTCAATGGTCTCCAAGTTGCTTCAATCTCCAACTTTAATAAGAACTAGGGTTTTACTCCTAATCTAATCTAATGGAATACTCCAAAACTAGCCTCTCAATCCAAGTTAAAATCAAGTATTTATAGTTCTAATGGACCTTAGCAAGTTAGGCAATTAAGAATCCTATTCTAGCTCAATTTGGATATCAAATAACCCAATTTAACTCTCCCCACGCCGATCGGCGCGCCCAGCGCTGTTCCTAGGCCAATTGGGGCGTGCCCCGCGCTGCTCTATTTTATGCTGCGACGTCCTTTAGTAAAACAACATAACTTTTGATCCGCTAGGAGTTACGCTGCTTGCCACCTATCAAATCGAAGATATCGATGAGATCTACAACTTTCATTCTTCTAGAATGGACAGATTATGGCCGGATCAAAGTCCAAATTGGGCTTGAAGTAGATGCTATGTTAATGGCAAGCAGGACAACTTTGAGCTTTGATCTTTGTTGATAAAAAGGCCATAACTCTAGCATTTGAACTCCGATTGGGACGATTCAAGATGTTCTGGAAAGCTAAGAAGTAGATCTACAATAAAATCCAAGTTTCAAGCCAAGAACATGCATTCAACTTAGTGCTAAAATCCCTGCAATCTTCCCTTCTAGCATTTGCTTACATATTTTAGTCCAAAAGATGTCCAAATTACTTTTCCTTACTTCTTCGTGCCAATATTGTGTCATAGCCTACAAAATAACATAACATGTATGAAATGAACACACAATGCATGCAAAGTAACTACAAAACATAGGTTTAACCAACTAATTCAAGTAATAGATACCGGATAAGTAAGTATAAAACCTACTTATCAATATATCGACGATTTGACTGTAAGAGTCGTCAGTTGATTTTTTAAATAGTTGTGCCAACATAACCGAGAAAAGATTTGTATATTGACTCAGTGATGTGACAATGCTTAACGGGTATGCGAAACTGAGATTCATTAGGGTCCGAGGACTTGCTTATGCGAAGGGAATGTGTTAGGCACCCCCCGACATCCGTGTTGCCACGGTTATCGCCACTTTTCAAGAAACTGTTATATGAATATGTGTGTGTGTATGTGTGTGTGTGTGGGTCAATGTACAGTTATTTGGAAGTTGTGTTATGCCTCGTTTGCACCTATATACAAAGGTTTAAATTTAAAAAAATTCAGTTTTAAACAAGATATAACAGTGATGTTTTATAAAAAGGGGTTTTTCAAACCCTTGTGCTCAATAGTAATTGAGACCTTTGATACTTCCATTTTTATTATGCGTTCGGCTTGATTGCTTTTATTTTCGAGATGTGAAGCATCTTTGAGAAAATAATGTACAAAACAGTACCAAACTCCTTATGGGCATGAGAGCCATCTAAGGACATTTGAACACTGTGCATAATTTACAAGCTGCTTACAGCTGAAAATGTCCATCACGGGAACCGAATCTAGATTCAGTAGACTGAATCTGTGATCACATAATTCCTAGGCTCACATGATGACGCAATTTATATGAAAGCATTAAGCATTTATATATATATATATATATATATATATATATATATATATATATATATATATATATATATATATATATATATATATATATATATATATAAATACAGATTGATCAAAAAAGCATAAATAGATAAATATATATATATATAAATAAATATATATATATATATGTGTGTGTGTGTGTGTGTGTGTGTGTGTATGTGTGTGTGTGTGTGTGTGTGCATACAATCAACCACCACGAAGCACCTCCATGAGGGATTGTAAATATAAATAAAGCATAAAAACCCAATCAACCACCACGAAGCACCTCCATGGGAGATTAGAAATGTAAATAAAGCAATAAAAATCAATCAGAAGCACCTCTATGGGGGATTAAAAATATAAATATAGTTGTAAAAGCGATCAACCGCCTCGAAGTAACCTCCAGGCGGGACAAAAGTGAAGAAAGCATTAAAAACGATTAACCGCCACGAAGTAAACTCCAAGCGGGACGAAATGTAAAGATAGCTGTAAAAGTCCACGAAGTAAACTCCAGACCTGACAGAACTGTAAATATATATATATATATATATATATATATATATATATATATATATATATATATATATAAGTGATAAATGCACAGGATATATCGATCCCGACTCGGTTTATCATTTCGGCAATTTGTCGTTATATATATAGATATAAAAACAGTAAACGTACCGGATGTAAAATTCAGGCTCATCAAACAGAGTTCGACAACAGTTCATATATATATATATATATATATATATATATATATATATATATATATATATATATATATATATATATATATAAAAGTCACGGACCGAAGTCCGGGCATACACAAGCTTACAGTGTGTGCATAGTAGTGGAGAAAGGCTTTAAAGTGTGTAAAAAAGCTTACAGTGGACTACCAAAGAAGACTTCAATGACTTTAAATAGATGAACATTCGGCTCCTGCCGGTAAAAATATAACAATATATGAGCTCATAAGTGTTTAAAATGAGAAAGCACTCAGTTTATAGTACGTACAGAGTAAATTGGACAGGGCTTCCTCGCCTTTTCTCTTCTCAAAATGGCTGCCCCAAGCCCTCTATTTATAAAGGGGGGAGCCGCAGGTGTACCTGCGGCAACCATAGATGTACCTGCGGTTGCCCGGGGTGACCCAGGTTCTGCGGGTCCCACCGTCTCAAAGTACGTGTACGCGTGCAACGTAATATCCGTTTAAACTTTCAAAACTTCAATTCGGGCATCTGATTGAGGTGTATAAGACCTTTTTTGGCATGCTATTATCGAGAGCTACACAATGACATGGGATTAGAGGTTGTACGAAGTCAGGAAGATGGGATCATGCCCTTGGTCTTCAAGCTTCGAATT
Organism: Panax notoginseng; assembly: GCA_016801055.1. Lineage (NCBI taxonomy): Eukaryota > Viridiplantae > Streptophyta > Magnoliopsida > Apiales > Araliaceae > Panax > Panax notoginseng. The sequence continues at coordinate 196,459,770 of CM029014.1, forward strand.
CTATCCGATGCGCTGTCTTGTGCAGTAGTCACTCGGGATTTGTGCTCTTTGGTTTGTGTAGGACATTGTTGTGTATGTATGTATGAATGTTGAGATAGCGCAAAGTGGGATTGGGATGGCAAGATGACGGCTCTGCCTTTCACCGGGGTTATCATTGGCTTGAGCTGATTTAGCAGTCGTTGCTCAGGGTTTTCTCGAAGATTAGACTACTGCAGGTGTTGACCGTCCTCAGTGTTATTTTTGAGATGTGCCTGACTTCTCGGGGTTATCTCCGAACTTTGGAAATGAGTGCCTCGGGGTCATTACCGAGTGTTTAAAGCTGATTGGATGGATTTGAAACAAGCATTTTCGGGGTTATCTCTGGAACTGCAACTGCATGGCTCAGGGTTGTCTCCGAGGTTGACGATGTCTTTCCCGATGTTATTTCTAGGATTGAGATTGAGTATCTTGGGGTTATCTCCGAGATGACACGGTCTTCTCTGGTGTGATTTCTCGATGTTATTTTCGGGGTTAAGGTTGAAACTTCTGGTGGTATTTTTGGGTCTGAGCTGGATGTCTCGGAGTTATCTCTGAGATGGTAATAACTGAATATTCCAGGGTTGTCTCCAAGATTGAACTGAGCTGTCTTCTAGGGTTAGCTCTAAAAGACGATTCTGCCCTCCTGCAATGTTAGTAACAGGTATGCAGAAAATTTTGAGTGTCTACAGATGCCCCTCTTTATTATATTCACGCAATGCAATGGCATGGATAGGATAAAGAATACTAGACACTTGAAATGTGAGAAGATAAATATGATGCAATGTACAGCAGCATGATGCAAATGTATGTGGTTTGTTGGATTATTCTCCAACATGGTGGGATGATTGTCGGCTCCCCTTGACTTCTACCAGGATCAGGGTTATTCATGACCACCCTTGTAAACTGTTTGGATGTATGATCCAAAGTGACCATGAACCGTTGGGATTGTCACCAAAGCCCTTAATCCTTGCTACAAACCTACACTGAAGATGTATCTCTCATGTACAAGAGATTTTATGGGGATGCGTTCTGTCTGTTGAGGATGGGTATAATATATTCCATCATCGGTCCTCCCCGATGAGGATGCTTTGTTAGATTTACTGCCAGCAGTCAAGATTGCCTAACCCTCGCTAAAATGTATATAAACAGATGAAATCCCTACTGGGAAAATGTCAAGGCTGCTTGACCTTTGTTGACATGTGCATTAACGAATGAAATCATCGGATGGCTTCCGATGCTTCGATGGGTTTACTTGTCATCGACTGAAGTAACGCAAGGTTGATTGACCTTCATTAATATGTACATCAATGGATGAAAATGCGTGATGACCCTGCCGGGGAATGTGAACTTGAGAATACGTGATGCCCCCGCCGAGGATTGTGCATCAATGGATGCAAATGCGTGATACCCCCGCCGGGGATCTACTTGATCTTCGTTGACGTGTGCATCAATGGCTGAAATCATCGGATGGCTTCCGACGCTTCATTGGATTTACTTGCCAATGAATGAAGTGATGTCAAGGTTACTTGACCTTCGTTGACATGTGCATCAACGGATGCAAATGCGTGATACCCCTGCGGAGGATCTATGCTTCAACAGATGAAAATGCATGATACCCCCGTCGGGGATCTGTGCTTCAACAGATGAAAATATGTGCTACCCCCGCCGGGGATCTGTGCTTTAACAGATGAAAATGTGTGATACCCCTGCCAGGGAATGTGTATTTCAGAATGATGACCCCAAACTGACGGCATTGGACCTTTGTGCGGTATTGTCAAATATGATTTGTAACTACTGAGATCATCGGTATAGTATACCTTATGTTCGGGCGAATACCAATGAATGATATGAAAGCCACAGACTAGCCCAGGAAAACTAGGATTTCAGGCTATTCTGCTCAATCGCGTAGCATTTTTATCCCTGATTTGGCCTTTTCAGCTTGTGAGAACTCCTTTGCAACTCAAATTGGTCTGAGCCAGAGGAGTGGACCCCACCCAAGGGAGTAGCAGGTACACCTGCTGCAACCGCAGGTGGACCTGCGGCCAGCCGTGGATGTCCTTAAATGGGCTGGTTGCTTTCACAAATCATTTTCAAGCTGCGTCGCGAAGGAAATTTAAGAGCTCTTCTTCAGATTTGCTGAGTTCAAGCGTCTTTCTGCAAATTCTATCACCGTACAAGTGTTCTACACTGTCTTGGTAATGTATGCATGTCTTTTTTCCAGTTTTAATCCGTTGGAAAATGACTTTTTATATGAAATGCGTTTAAACACATAGTAGTGAAAATGCATGCTCATATATCTTGATAAAAAATATTCAACATAGTAAATATTAGTATTAAACCATGCTGAACATAATGATGTGAAAATTTTTAACTTCTGAAATAGTATAATTGGCACCTTTTTTCTGCTATTTCTTATCCTATTTGAGGACAAATGAGCCAAGGTAAAAAAGTAAAGTAATCCTGGTAATTAGGTTACCCTTATGGATTGATGACTTTGACTTTTTAATGTAAATAGTATGTATATAACTGTGGGCAGGTGTGCTACTGAATGGCCACCTAGTCATGCATATGTGCATGTGGATAGTCTTATTTATAGAGAAAACTATGGCAACAAAAATTCAAAATGTAGGCATTGTGTAGTCATGCATTTTTAACTCTACTGTAGGCGTATGTTAAAATAATACATGCATGCATATGGTCATTAAATGCATTTTGAAAAGCTCCAGGTTTAGAAAATACCACACCCTTTCTGAGGTAATTTGGAGACTTATGTCCAGATATTATGGATCCGGATCAGCCGAGCAGTTCTCGCAGGACCACTTCAGGTGTGAGGAGGAGGGCTTCTGAAGTGCCTTGACCCCATTCAGTTAGACAGCCTCGTCGTCTAGCGGAGGCGGTGATTCGTCCTATCTGGTAGCGGCTCCGGCTCCAGCTCCTGCTACTCATATTCCCCGTAGGGATTTCCCAGGTATTCAGGTGGCTATCCCAGATCTTCGGGGTGATTTGAGTCGCCACCCCTCAGTTTACTTGCATGCAAATGAGGTAAAAGCTGGATTTTATCTTCCTTTTCCTATTGAGGAGGAGCAAGGATTTTGACATTGATTTACATGTGATGTAGGTTCCTGGCTTTATACAACCTCGAGGGAACTGGTTCAGCATACACTCCCTAAACCAGGCTCTGTATCTAGATTATAGAGGTATAGTGCATAATTGGGGCTTTGGGGCGTTCTTTTTTATTCTTCCTCGTCCATGGGGTTACCTCTGGGCATTGTCTGAGCACTGATTTCATCAGACTTAGTCTCTCCATTTGTTGGATTGTGAGGTGATGATGACACCAATGGATTGGTGATTTATCACCGGTATGGAGTTTGGAGGGGCGCTAGTGTCATGTACGGCGGATATTACCCCAACTACCATCAGATCCTTGTTAGGAGTTTCGACTGAGGCACTCAAGGGTAGGACCGTCCGTACGGGTTCTTTGAGCGTAGATGCTATGAGTGGGCTGTTGAGTGAGTCCATGCCCACTGATATGAGAGTCAGGGTTTGCATTCTTCGGCGATTGTTCCTAGTTATCATCAGGGGTTGTTTCATAGCAGATAACTCTTCTACGGTGTTATTCGCTTTGATCAGCGACACGCGGGAGGTGGACCATATCAGAGAGTATGATTGGGGCTCCTACACCTTTGCTTATTTCCTTAGGGGAATATGCATGCATTCACAGGGCTTGACCGAGGCTTGTCTATGATTTTACCCGTTTCTGTTGGTGAGTATTTCTCTTTTGATTTCCCATGTACAGGTTAAGAGTGTTCACTGATAGCAGGTGTTTTGCCTTTGTGTTGGTAGTTTTGGGCCTATGAAAGGCTTCCATATTTGCGTCCTGTGAGCGTGTTAGGTTTGGACACCTATCCACGAGGACGGCGATGGCATCACTCCATTTTATCAGAGGTTCCTGTATCAAAGGGTTTCACCCATTGTCGCTTACAGTTGGAGCTGTTGAGAGCCGATGTCATCACTTGGGTTCCCTACTCTGGGGAACATTTGACTGTTGGATTTGAGGATGAATTCCTGGCTGATGTCGAGCATGTGATATCCATCCGTAGGATTTCTCTCTTCATAGATAGAGGATGGGAGCTCTATTTAGGAGAGCGTGCTATTAGGAGCATCATAGGAGCGATTCGTGTACCGATCTTGCCACCTGCCAAGCGTTATTGGCCTGTGTTACAATCACCCGCCAATGACATCCCATTGATGGGTATGGATAGATATGCTTTGTCAGAGGGTTCACATACTCAGGATTTATTCCATCACTGGTGGTCCCCTCGTACCATTGGAGCCCAAACCCGTGCCACTCAGTTTATGGGGGATATGGTTCCTGGATCCGTAATGATAGCGGATTGGCTGACTTGTGTCCGAGATCCGACTCATTTGACATAGATTGATCGTTTGACCCGGTAGTTGGATCGGGTATATTTTTTCATCCGACACTTGGGTAGAGATCCTTCAGAGGCAGATACTTTTGATCCTTCCAGCTCAGGCGCTGGCCCCTCAGGTGACCCATATGGCTTTGTCGATGCCGATCCTCCCTTGTATAGGCCTGACATCCCTGTTGATAGAGATTTAGTGACTCGGGAGGAGTTACATCAGGTGGACAGGATTGATGATGTAAATATTGACACCATTATCTTCTTCTGATGTGTATTCTCGTTATCTCTTTTGATAGGCCTCTGTTAGATATTGGGTGGATGTGCCCCATTCTTGCTATATCTTTTGATAGGCCTCTGTTAGTAGTAGGGCGTATGTGCCCCATTTTCCTGTATTTTTAGCTGTACAGAGATGATGTCTATAGATGATGATGTACTTAGGAATGTATGTACTGTTTTCCATTCCCTACATCATATTACCATCTATTATCTGTCATGCATGTATTATGTTATGCATATGTATGTATATCCAGAGATATTCAGCATTGACCCCTGGATGGTCTTATGATACGGCCTATACAAATGTCTTCTTCGACAGTCAGCCGCATAGATCATACCCCAAAAGTATTGGTAGCTTCCCGTCTAAGGTCGTGGTATGATAGTATGTCACCTATAGATACGGTGACTGTAGATCAGCTATTACAACATTATATGACCCTCTTGATGTTTCAGGTTCTCGCAGGCTTTGTGGAGGGTATGCTGGAGCATTGGATACCGGAGAGATAAGTTTTTTGATTTGGTACCCAGGAGTTGACTCCTACTTTGGACGAGTACGAGCGGTTGACGGCCCTACCCTTAGACAGACTTTGCACTCATATGGCTGTTGGAGATATGTTCTAGCAGTTCATGACTCTCACCGGGTTACGACGTAGAGTAGTAAAGGATGAGATTACATCTGGCCATCTATTGCCCCATCGCTTTATGATAGATAGATTTGGCTAGGTGGACAGCTACGCACGACATTCTGGGGATTTCACCTCACCAGAGGATCAGTGGCATTTGGCCAGAGTGGATGTACTCGTGATGTGCGTGGTGGCATATGTGTACATACCACGGTATATGGACGAGATGGACATAGGTCTCATCATGGCAGTGAGAGCTCTCAGGGAGGGTCATACTATTATCCTGATGATCGTAGCGAAGACGTTGAGGTCGGCCACGTTCTGCAGTACCTACCCTGCAGGGGTCTTTACAAGTAGTTCGGTCATGCTATACGTGTGGTTTATGTCACACTTGAGACCGATTGGCACTTTCTGCCGACACGGGTACTACTTCACCCATGATATAGCTATGTCTTACTCCTTTCAGACATCAGAGTGTATAGACGCTATGTCATGGTCGGTATTCTTGGCAGGGATCAGAGATCCGTTTGGCATCCTGCCGTGTTCAGGGCTAAGCTCACCCTATAGCTTCATTACTCACGCTCCTGGCATGGATTATCTCCCTCTGGCTGGTTTGAGGGGCATGACTACCTACTACCCACTGGCTGTGATGTCACAGTTTGACCAGTTTCAGGACTTCTATCCTTTTGAGGGGGCGTCAGGTCAGCGTTTAGCTTCTCGCCACTTATCAGCAGAGGACCGATCCCGGGTGTATGCGTGTTGGGATCAGCGTGAGAGTGCTGAGTTTTTTGTTAGCCATCCGAGTTGTTCACCAGAGTATTCTGTGTGGATGGAGACAGAGACTTCATTGGCTGTGGTAGTATCCACAGTGCCTAGTATTGATTCAGATGGTGGAGAGCCCATGGAGGACGTTATTTCCCACACTGAGGATGAGCCATTCCCTGGGTTGCCAACAGCTCTTTTAGATTCTCCCAGTACAAGCACTGTCGTGATCCAGCATTCAGCACAGTACTTCGAGCTGAGTCTTCATCTGATGACCTTTGAGAGTGATCAGGCTAGAGCCCGGATGTTGACCACTCTTGATGGGAGAGATGCCGCTCTATTAGAGAGAGACGATGCCTAAACACATAGAGACACCGCTATTGAGGAGCAGGATGAGGCCAGATCAGCCAGAGATGCCGTGATAGTTGAGTGGGATGTCGCTATATCTGCTCGGGATGTAGCCGTTACAGATAGTACCTGTAAGAACCCAAATTTTTAGAAATTATTAAAATAAGAATTTAGTAAATAAAATTCTTAAAGCATGAGATGGGTTCGAACGAGTATATATATGTGTGTTACGAGGTATGTGGTATTGTGTTACATAGGGTAATATGAGCTATGTAATAAGTGATGTTGTGTTTAATAAATATATATTGTTATTATATATTTGTTATAAATTGTAGAGATGTATTAGTAAAGAAGATGGATAGGAATTTATCTATTGATGTTAAATAATTTATGTGAAATTATTTTATAATAGTAGTTGGTGACATTAAATATCTTTGATAATCACCAATTTATTGATTATTTGTACGAGTACGTATCAAGTCTAAGGCGGTGCGACCGTACCCTTTAATGGTGGATGTATAGGAGCTGGGCTAACCGATTCCTTCAGAGAGCGGAGGTATATATGAATTAGTAACCGATCTAACTCATTGTGAAAATAGTGTAGACGAGACGGAAACTAATTTGTTGGTCATTTGTGGGAAACCACTTAGTATACTATATTGAATACTATTAAAGACTCGATGCATGCTAGGTTTAGACTTGTATATATGTACGTTGTTGACGAGAGAAGAAAATCAATATACCTTTAAATTAGTTAGAGAATTATTAACTAATTTGATATACGACGAGAAGTGAAAATGAAAGGAATGTATGTATGTGTTACATTCGAGTTTTGTGTTATTGGTGGTATGAAACCGTAAAGGATATGTATAGTTGGTTAAACTAATCATGGAAATAGAGTTTTAAAACTAGAAGTGTGATCCTTAAATTGTTAAGGAAAATAGTAATAGATGATGTGGAATCAAAGAGGGGTGATGTTAGACAAGTTAACACCTAAGGAGGATGTGTAAAGTATTTAGAAGCATAGGTTTTAGTTCTGCTGATGCAGAACTGGTCTACCACTGATTTTGGTATGGCACAGCTGCGCCATTTCCAAGTCTGTGACCAGTGCAAATGCGTCGGTCTGTAGAAAACTCTGAGTCAGTTATGAAAATGTGATTCGCAAGCCATGCATGCTAATAACTCTTATAAGGTCATGAATGGTGACTAAGTGTTCATTTGCTTAGCAAAACATAACTTGAATAAAGATTTAATTAATTAAACCGGATTAAATATGGTTAATTAAGTGATACTATAGAATATTATATTCTATTAATTAGTAGAGTGTACACTAAATATTGCAAAGAAAATAAATGATTAATATTAATTAATCGTGGTGACATTAAAATGTGATAATGAGTTGAAAGTACCCAACTGAGTGATATTTAGTCCAATTAAAATATTAATAATATTACTATGTGTAATATGGAAAAGGTAAGTAGTAGTAATATATAATACATATGGCTTAAGACTAATTGAAGTGTGACATTTAATTGAAACTAATGATATACATATGGTAAAGCTGATTAAATTATAGAGTTGATTTAATTAAGTTTGGTTATCTCATCCTATGTGATGAGACAAATATATGTGTACTCTAAAAGATGGGAGTAAAAAAATATGTTATTAGTAAAAAGGAGTTATTAAGTTATTAGTGAGCAATTAATTTAAGTCCACACATGTTATAAATATTAAATTATGTGGGCTAATGTATATGGACTCTATGATGTGAGTACATAAATAATCCCTAACTTTACTTGGTGTAGTAGCATTTACACATTAAAACTATATTTTTGGGAATTAAAGGAACTAAACAAACTTCAGTTGCTGAGTATTAGTCTTGTCCCAAAATCAGTGTCCTAATTATTATAACAACCGTAATAGACCATTGGCCTAACTATAAGATTGCTGGAAACATGAAAAGGCTAGAGCTAGGTGATGATGGCTGAGCTTGAGGGTGGTTGGCCAACCCTTGAGCAACCATTGTTTCATTTCATTGCACCATGGATCCAATCTTGTGTAACTCAAAGGTCCAGTCCAAAACTCTTCTATAAATAGCAAACATGTTTATCAATGGTGTTTCTTGGAGTTGTCTGAGAATTTCTTAGTGTAGGATTGAGGGCATACAATTGTTCTAAGAGCTTAAGAGTTCAATTAGTATCAAGTTCATCCATATTGCAGAGGTATAATTACATTCCATGCTTTCCATTTTTAGTTTTTGTTAAACAGAGTTTTGAGTTCTTAAATTTCAAATTCTTATTTTTGTGGAATTGAATGGTAATGAGGTTGGGTAATATCCATATAGTTGTTATATAACCATATAAGCATGTTTACACTGATACATGAGTGTTTAGAAACAAATTCATGAGTAATTTCTTTGTTTGGGCTAATTTTTTGCCGAAGCAGACTGTTCCTGGCTCGAACCAGGCATGGCGCAGCTGCGCCGGATTAACACTGAGGCGCAGTGCAGCGCAGCTACGCCGGCCTTTGAGTTTAGTTTTGCTTTCTGTTCTAAAGTCTGATCAGCATTGGTAAAGTACTATGACTTATAATAACATACAAGCATGTGTAAGGGGTATATACAGGTATATTAACTCAATGTGAGCATGTTTTACTAGATTAGCATGATTAATGAAAGTGCGTAGCTTAAAATGAATTTGAGAACT